>OX438762.1:47249691-47830717 GCA_949316455.1 Acleris holmiana
TGCCTACCCCACTCTGGGAATGAAGGCGTGATGTTATGTGTATGTGTGCGAGTCATTATAAGACCTTTTTCACAATCGACAAGTAGATTTATCTTTCAACTAACGACAGCCCTCATTTTGTCTATTTTCGAGTGTAAGAAAGGGAAAGGGCTACATTTATTTGTCAGATATTCACTACTTGTCGATTAAAAAACACGTGGTACCTAAGTCAATCTGAGATTAGGATCTAAATATCACAGTATTATGAAATTCAGTTATTTGGAACCTACTCATTGACTTGACATTTTGAGACGGACATTTTGCCGTTGAGATGATCTGGATTCAAATAATTCTATGATTCATTGAATGAGAAAATATGGTTTAAAGATTAGTACGAAATTCAGTCGTCGTGACACCAACTCAAATGTCATATTGGTCGGTTTCATTAGTTTCATTACGTGTAAGTATCGTGTCAGGGTCATTATTTATAATTAGCAGTGATTTTAATTGGCAGTGAATTAGTATCTCAAATGTTTTAATAAAAAACTGCACAGATTGTCTTCCATTCATGATATAAAGGCTTCGACACACTGAATGCGTGTCAGGAGTAATGCAGATTAAATGCGAATCCGCGCGTGGTTGTTTGTACATAGAACGCATTGTTCTCGGCACACTAAAAAATAGCGCGGGCCCACATTTTATTTTAACTGATCACTGTTTGAAATCTTAAGTTCCCTGGGAAAATAAAGAACCTTTACTTTCACTTGCTCGTTCTCACTGAAACCATGAAACCATGAAGTAAGAGGGTTGGTACGATTTGTTTACTTGAAAGAATAAAAACAATAAACTAGTATTTCTCAGCAAATGACAAATTTGTATCAATAATAATTTAGCTATCAACCTGTACACTCGTACGTTTGCTTGACAATTTATGAGGGAACTAATGAGGTAGGTTTGGGGCGGGCTACTACTATTTAACTTGACAGTACAGGCGTCCAAATCGTAAGCGATACGATTGAAATAGAGGGAAAAACCAACTAAAATAGAACCCTTTCTAGTTTTTTGTTCTTAAATTTGCTGACAATATCAGTCAAGTTTCGTTTCTTGCTGGAACTCTTACTAGAATCATCTTAAGCTATGATATTCCATAACTACACAAACATAACAACGTAACATTTAAAGATAGACATAAAATAATAATAAACCACGATGCCTTTTATGCGTCCGCTCAAAGTTACTAGTCCCTTTAACGCACGTAACTTCAGAGACCTTAGTGTAAGTTGCTAATTCAAAAAAACGTCTCAAATGCGTTTGCGTTGCTCGTACAAATAATATGGACGAAATAGTTAATGTTACTTCGTCTCAATTTTATTGTGATGCAAAAATGATTTCTTTAAACCGAATGTTGTTTAACTTAATCGAGTTTAAAAAAATGAGTTTATTAATTATTATTTTTCAAAATGACTTACGTACCTGGGAATGTAATTTCTTTTCTCATCCCGCCATTGAGATATTCTCCGAACATGAGAGATAGATAAGAGTTATTTGTGCAAGAGAGCAAAGTTGTTTTTTGCTGCAAAACAAGAATTCTGTTGCACATACTACTTTTCACCGCAGCAGCGGGAAAATATTACCTTAAGGTAAAAAAGACCACATGGTGAACATTAAACGCCATCACCCCGCCGCCCGCATGGTGCCACACCACGACCACCTTTACACATTGTGAAAATTAATTAAAATGTTACTTTTCACTTCTTATGCTTTTAAAGTCCTTCTCTATGCTGGGTATAGACTGCATAAAATAACATTTTATTTGACAACCAAGCCCTACTACAGCCAGACAGACAGACGAGGTGACTGCTCTAAGTAAACTTGTTATTAAAAGCAAGCATTATTTACAGAAACATTAGAAAATCAACGTATGACTTGGCAGCACTCCGTTGAACCTAAGTTAAAAATCTCATGCACAACATTTAACAAAAAAAAGAAAGAAACAGTGGCGGGAAACAGGTTTTTGTCTCGTTTGGGCCTATTAATTAGTTGTTTTCTTTGCAAAATTTGTTGTGTTACGGAATTTAATTAAAATGTCGTCAAGTGAAGAGGAAATAATGCTCACACCTAATGGACTAATGGAAAAAATGCAACAATCTTTGCTGCCTTAATTCCAAGAAAAAGTTCGCCTGCTGGCTCGGATGGATAGGTACCATAAGTCTTGGATAAAATGGTTGGTTTTATGCCCTTCTTGTACAATCTCCTATAATTGTCTCACGCTCGCTCACGCTCGTAGCAAAATCGACTTTTGCTCTCTGTCTTTAAACAGCAAAACCACCCTTTTTGAGGTGCTGTGATGAAAAAAAAAATCAAACACGCGTCGCGCCACCACTTCGAGATACGAGTACCAAAAAGAAACGGTAACGTTAGCAGTTTGGATGCGCTCCTCCCACGATTACAGACTGGTAGGTTTTATTAGACTGAAAATAAAATTACATACATACATACATAACATCACGCCTTCATTCACAGAGTGGGGTAGGCAGAGCTACAGAAATACCAACTCTAAAAAGACATGTTAATAATTTTGTAACCACATTTTGCAAAAGTAGGCTGAGATGTTTACTAGTGTATTAGTGACAGGTTGCAAGCCCATTGCCTAACAATACTAGAAGCCCTTATTCCCTTAGTCGCCTCTTACGACATCCACGGGAAGACATGGAGTGGCACTATTCTAACCCGGTGAACACACCGAAAAATAAAATTAACCTGGTAGAATAGAGGCCAACTTGTTTGCTTGAATCACAGCAGTAGAAATTACCTCAGATAATCGGCAGCATTGGAGCTACTTGTGTACTTACCCAAAAGTAGAAGAAGAGTGCCAACCTCTCGTACAGTCAAGGACTTTAATGCCGTTATGCCACTATAATTATTTTACCTTTTTCTTTCATGTGGTTTGACGCTGTCATTGTGACAGGGTTCCATATTGGCATAACAATTAACGTCCTTGACTGTACCTACTTAATAACAGTCTCACAAATACAGTCACCTAATAAAATAAAGCAGCATACTTGAGCCTTGTCATGCTTGTCGTAGGCATTTGACGTTGAGCTAGAAACTTATTATGAAAAGGCTCCAAAGTGCTCAAGATTTTCGCTGTGGTAGCTGGCCTTATAAGTAGCTGCACACTTTAGTACCTTGTCGGTTTAAGACCTTCATAATATCAGTGCAGTAGTTTAAACATGACGTTAAAGTGACAAAGCACCAAGAGTGTAAAGCTACTTAAATGGCTAACCGTAGGTACTGTAATTTGAAGTAGAAAATAAATAAATCAGTACACAGTTAGCTACGGACCCGAAAAAGGGTCAAATTCAACAGCAAAGACAAGTTTCGGGAAAACAAATTGTTTGCCGCCATGTAATTAATGATTATTCTAAAATTTTATTAGACCGCCGCTTGCCACAAGATGCTACATGGTAAGAGCAGAGGAAAGACTGGTATGTTCGATATGTGCATTATTTACACCACACTAGATAGGCGACCTATTAAAAATGCATCCACATGCAGCACCGTACACACATTGGAGGGGCGTAGCTGTTATATCTTAAAAACGGTTTTTATGTCTAACCGTCGACCGGGCGAGCGATTATTAAGGCCATAGATTATTACCTACTTATTCTTTTTTAAGTTAAAATTCAAATCAAAATCAGTATTGATCGGTTCCATGAGTACCTAGAGGCCGTTATCTTAAACTGGTAAGTTTTACTGGCCCGGTGAATAATGTAACGTAACTGATTAATGACACACTTCGTACCTAAGTATCCTTTTAATGTTTAAGAATTGTTAACACGGCGCGGCTCGGCTTTGTTAAATCATTTTTAACTAGGTAAGCAACTAAGCAGGTACTTAGCGGATGCGCCCCGATGCCCTCTCACTCGCACCCTTTGAAATTTGGCGAACTTTTATGTTTTTTTTGTCTTAAGTATTTGTTTTGTTTTACAGTTTGAGACGGCACGCCGCGCGCAACGGTAACGTCCGTATTTTATTATAGTCCGCCGGTGGTGCAAAATCGAATGTTTGCAAAGTAATTCGGGAATACACTGACATGGTGCGAATTCAAATGAGTGTGGTGATAGTTAACTAAGAGCTTTAAACTACGTATCGGAAAAGATTCCCGAACCGGCCTTCACGAGCGACAATTTTAGGTGCGTAGGTACCTACCTACCAATGTGCAGCGTACATAACCAACGTTGGTGAATTTAAACGGTTAAGTTTATGCAAATCGAAAGTGTGCAATAAATAAACAATATTAGGTAGTGAGCTTAAGACGACTGATAATATCAGCATTCGATTGGTACTGTGCGAAGTGATGAGTTTGTTTGTTTTGTCACTTTTGTCGCAAATGTCAGACAATTTGAAAAGACGTGCTTTGGTGTGCCACTCAAACAGAGGAGGACACTTCGAACAACACTCAAGGTAATTTAAAACTTATAAGAAGCTTCATCGATGTGATTAGGTTGATTTTACAATCGTTTACATAACTTTAATAATTGTTTTTTTTTTTTTAAATAGGTAGACGTCGCAAATATCACTTTTTTACTTTAGAATCGTTTGTGCTATTCTATTAAGTATACTGTAATCGGTGTTTTTGACGGTCCTAAGCCCGATAAGTAGGTATGTACCTACCTGCCACTATCTTTATCTAAGTAGAAACAACGCTTGTTTAATTGAATTTACAAATGCCTGCCTGGGCCTCTATTCAGGTGCGTTAAAACGATATCGTGTTTGACACGTTTAAGAATCGTTTATGTCACAGTCGCCATTATTGTAAATGACATAAGAGTTATCAAAACGTTGACAATACGGAAACAGGTAAAAAACGATATCGTTATTACCTTGTAGAATTCCAGCCCTGGAATGTTATTATTTGAAACCAATCACTTTTCAATTCGTTATCGAACTAATAACAGGTAAACTAAACTTACCTACTGCCGAACCTTGTGCTTCGGCCGCACGCACTAAAATGTTATAAATGCTTCGACTGGACTAGGTAGGTAGGTAGGTATTTACTTCTGGGCGGCGCGGCGGTTAATAGCTCTGCAATTTATTAATTAAATAACCAATATTCAAACCGCCGATAGATTTAAACTTTGAATCTGAACTTGGTACCTAATCTTATTTTTCTCGAGGCTGTGCGTGTGCGTAGGCACCTACCTGTTGGTGTGCGCAATGCGTTTTTGTTTTCTTACTGATTTCCTTTGCTCGAGTGTTGGTTTATGAGTCTGTTCTTTCGTGTGTTATTGTACGTGTGCTAGCTAGTATTTCTGTCTTGTGATTTGTGCCAACTCGTTGGATAACCTTTGATGAACTTTAAGAGTAACCTACAATAAAAACTGTTTATTCTACGCATGAAAAATTACCTACCTAACTACCCACTTGTTTACCATTCCAGTCAAAAATAGGGCACCTACCCACCTTACTACTACCAAATAAAAAGTTAAAGAAGTTGTCGGACGGTAAGTAATCCATCATTAAAGCCTGACAAGATTCTTGGCCCTATTTCAATACTAATTTGTATTGAAATAGGGCCAAATAGAATCTTGTCAGGCTTTAAAATTAAATTAGGTAGGTAGGTAGGTAGGTCCCTACGGTATTTAACGTTATTAGATTTGAGAGAGATTGTTTGCTAATAACGCTAAACTTTAGACAAAAGGAGTTTGGATGATGGTTAGTTGCTGCCACATAAGTTTGTAAACTTATGTACCTATTAACTTTGCTTATAAGGTCATCATAACATACCTAGGTAACTGTAAAGTTTAATACTCAGTAGGTAGGTGCCTTCATAACCCATAACCACGAGCATGTTAAACACTCAATGCCGATAACCTCTTATCATCAGGTACTTAAAAAAAATAAGAAGTAGATAGGTAGGCAAGTTAATTAATTTTAAAAAACCTTGTTACCATTGATGTCGTTTAATAAGTAGACACTGAAGGCAGTAGGTAATTGTTGATTATTTTAAACAGGGAGAGATTATTTCTACGTTATGTAGGGAATCACGCGCGCGGACACGTGACCGCGGGTGAATGAACCGACCGACGCCGGCGGCGATCGACGAGTGAGGCGGCCGGCGCGGCCGCGCCCGCTCCCATTGATAAACGTACTATAACTACCTATCGCGTTGCTTCTGCGTACTAGAAGTGACGGTTTCATTGCGCGCTGAGTTTTGTTTGAAAAAGTCAAAATTTAACCTTACGTTTCCGCAAAAAAATTCCAACGGATTTCAGTTCAGTATAATGGTCTGAAACCACAGTTTCAGTTTTCGTTGGACCGTCCCTTACACCCTGTATATACTTAAAAAAATGTTAAAGTGGTGATAGGTAATAGTTAATTAGTTCGATTTGTTATTTATCATGCTCAGTATTAGTAAGTAGATATCCATATTTATTATATGATGTACAGTGAACCGCAGCCGAACCTTTTGCTGTGCGGTATACTATATTGTTTGTAATATTTAGTGCGGGTTAAAATATAGCTAAGTACTATGAATAAAAATATATTGAAAGGGAAGATGTTGTATGTGAGTGAGGTGATAAATATGTCGGTGGCAGGGTAGATTATAGAAATAATAAAATCAGTCTCAAGCATCTACGCGTTTCATTCACATCAGTTATTTTGATTTCTCACAGTACTGTCGTACAATAGTATTATCACACGGTGACATTTCGCAAACAGTAACGTCGAACAAAGGTACTGTCGTACAATAGTATTGTCGCACAGTGACGTGTCGCACACTGTAAGGTCGAACAAAGTTACTGTCGTACAATAGATAAAGCTATGTAAACCTCAATCTCTCTCCTACCTACTATTGCCGTACCGAACAGGGTTTCATATGATTAACTTGCCTATTTGTACCTATGTAAATAGTTTGTAAGTAGCATGTGATTTTTATGCACTTCGCACTTATGGATTGTCGTTCATTTGTATTTTCGAACAGTGATATGTCGCACACTATCTGTTCGCACAACTGCGCTGTCCTTATTAGAAGTGTCGCATAATGACACGCAAGCTCCTAACAAGTATTCCTTTAAAAAGAAAGTTCGCGAATTTCTTAGCAGGTAGAATTGTCATCATCTTGTTATTATGATTGCTTTATCTGAATTAATATTTGTTTATCCTCTTATTATTATATATTATACATTTATATTATATATGTATTTATGTTATTATAGCTTATTGATATGTAAGTGTATGTATATTAGTTACACCTTATGTTGCACTGTCACTACAATCTCTGCTTTGCCCAAAGGTCAACTGGTAGAGAATGCCTTACGGCATTAAGTTCGCCTTTTGTATACTAAGTGTATTCTTTTGTGGAATAAAGATTAAATAAATAAATAATACTACTTCGCACACTTTCTCTTCGGACAACTGCAGTGTCGTTCTCGTTCATTAGAGATGTCGCACAAAAGTACTTCGCACAGCCGTGGTTCCACTCCAGTAGTAATTCCGTTTATGCCAAGATGTCAGGTAATGTGAATCCGAAACAGGCCGCCATTCGTATGATGGCATTTTTTAAAAGTATTTTGCTTTCGATTAATACTCTGTTGTCATAGAAAACGAGCCCTTGTACTTTAAAACAGAAACATTTTTTAAATTAGGTATAATCCTGTGTCGAGCTTGTTAATATGCGTTTTATTGTTAAAAATATATTTCGCCTGGAAAATGAGTAAGGGGTCCCCCTCATAGGTCGGGATCTCCTACTCGTACTATCAATAAATTAACTAACACTGGCTCCCTATATTCAAAATGCCTCGTCAAAATGTGACGTTTTGTTAAAATTTCACATTTGCCGAATGTGCTGTCAGTTATAAGCCGTTTTAATACAATAACTAATTTAATGCCAATTTTGATTTAGGCCCGTTTATTACTAAGCATGCGTCAAATCAAATCCGAAAGGTGGGCACACTCGTAGATTAAATCGCCGCAAAAACTGATTTTAAAATTAGTCAGTTTCCGCCGGTGAGCTTTTTCTTTCTTTTTTTTTATGCTAAGGATAAGGCACACGAGCACTCAGGCCACCTGATGGTAAGTGGAATCTGAGACCCATAGACATTTGAATTCTCAAGACTATAATCCTAAGACCTCAAATGCGTTGCCAACCCTGAGGACTAAGATGGAATGCCTCTATGCTAGTAATTTCACCAGTTGTCTAATCCCCACACCGGAACACAACAATGCGAACACTGTTCCTTGGCGGGTGGTAAATGGATAAGATGGTAGTAGCGATCCGGACGGACCCTGCACAGGGTCCTACCACCACTCAAAAATTACCCCCCTGGGCGGACGACGGATTCAAATTACGTAAAAATAATGGTTTAAAAAAGAGAACATAATTGCAAAATGGTTATATACATACATACACAACATCACGCCTTCATTCCCAGAGTGGGGTAGGCAGAGCTACAGAAACACCATCCACTCCAAAAAGACTTCTTGATTATTCTGTAACCAAATGGTTATATAATTTTAAATACATACATACATAACATCACGCCTTCATTCCCAGAGTGGGGTAGACGGAGCTACAGAAATATCAAAAACTCTAAAAAGACATGTTAATAATTCTGTAACCACACTTTGCACAAGTAAGCTGAGATATTAACTAGTGTATTAGTGACAGATTGCAAGCTCATCGCCTAACAATACTAGAAGCCTTTATTCCCTTAGTCGCCTCTTACGACATCCTCGGGAAGACATGGAGTGGCACTATTCTAACCCGGAAACCACACAAAATAATATAATAATCATATTAAAACCTCTGTACTGTATCAAGCATGTTACGGTTACTGCTCGCTAATAATAGTACCCGGCTTTATACTGGGTGTTGCTTGTAATAGGAGGAATAAATTGAGGGATCGTTTCTACTGTATAAACGTAGCAACATTTTAATATACAACTTTTACAAAATACTTATGTAATTTATTATTTGATTTTTTTTCGAACAAACTAAATAGCATTTTTAATGTACTCCATCCAACATCAAGTTGACATCAATTGTCAGCCTACAAACTTAGCAAAATAATTTACTAATATTAACAATGCCCTCTGGTAGCGGTCATTTAGATAAGTATAGTTTAAAGTGAATGTAGGTGTAGTTTTCATTATTATTGCATCGTGCTATGTCTTAGATTGAGTTTTATTTCTAGTTTCATTTTAATTTTTAATTTACCGCTGATATTGACATATATTTTAGTAAAACAACACTATATTTATAAATTCAATCTTAACAATAACATAATGCAAATGAAGAATGACATTTACATTTTACATATAAAAACAAAACTAAAATAACAAATAGATTAGTGGATTACACAATATCAATAACAGGAAAGTGTTTAAAATAAAATGTTTTATCCCTATGACATTATTTTTTTGCCATGAGAATTCTGCCCTCTGCTAATTATGTACTATGGAGGATAGAGGTATTATGCACTTACTGATATGCAAGTATGTATAACAAAAACTTAATAAAAGTCTTGTCCATCTTATGCTTACCATCACCATATATTGCATCCATCATCCGCCCGTTAATGATTACCAACGGTTATATCATTGTAATATGCCCTTGCCTTCCTTAGGCTGAGAGACCCTTAAGATAAAAGCGTGGTGCGAATATTTGTCTGTTAATCATATGTAATTATTTATTCTCAGGTGTCCGGAGTTAAAACAACCAGGCTTGCTAAAAGATCTGAATCACCAAACAGGAAGGCGCCTATTCGTAATAAGAAACTCAAAAAAAACACGCGAGTAATAAAAAAACGGAACAAAAAGATCTGTAGTACGAGTAGAAGAAGAAGCTTACAATTGAAGTTAACTAGAAAAAATAGCAAGAGCTGTCAATTTCCTATAACCGCGATGATGTTTGATAAACGAATTGGAACAGAGCAGACCTTAAGTGAAAACCGCCCAAAAGAAGTGGAGGTTACGAATGATAATCACGAGCGCACTGTATCTAATGAGATAATCTTTCCGACAGCCTCCAGGGCCACGTCTTGCAGCAGTTTCCACAGTTTCTTTTCCTTAGAACATGAACCTATGGTTTCATAACCGTAACTATATTTTACAATCACATTCAATAAATTAAGCTCCAGAAATATTTGTTAGCAATCTTGAGAGGTTTTTGGTTCGTTTATTGTTTTGACTGCAATAACCTTTGAGACTGAAAATAAATACAATGTTTGATTATGTTTGCCTTGAATAAAAGTATTGGGAAATACAGTACCAAGTGAATACTCGTAAAATGATCATTATTTGGACACCACTTTTGTTTATTATTATGTTTGTAAGTTTTACTTATTGTTACTGCACCAAGTTACAAACATGCTCATACCATTAACATACCTTTGAAGGCCAATGGAGCTACTGCGAATAATCCCAAATAAATATCAAAGGATAATCTCACACAAATTCACCTACTTAGTCCCAAACTAAACTCAAGGCTTGTACTATGGGTGGTTGTTTCGGCCGGGCGTCCCCACTCATTATCATGGCTAGGTACTAGGTGACTATAAACATACTTATAGAGAGAAATATCACGGAATGACAAACTACTGGAAAGGCCCTACACATACGCAATTCAAATGTTTATTAAACTACTATGGAAACGCTTTTCTCTTTGGTTTACATTTAATTTAAAAAGAGCCTAATGGGAAATTCAATGCCACGCATAATAGTCCAATAGTAAATGTTATGAGAGTTGGAAAAATGTTGCTTATATGGCGTAGAACATATTTTTAAGCATATTTGTAAAATATATCGAAAAGTTAGAACGAGCGTTAGGTATAAATTAGGTATTTATGTATTTGTATTGCTGATTAATGAATATTGAATTAGAGTGCAAAGTTTTGGCTTCATCGGTTATGATATGTTAGTCGCTTTATGCTATTAAGTTGTAAGATATTTTTTTAAAGCGTTTCTTTGTTAAACGAGAAATAGTGTATAATTGTGCCAATATTGAATTAAAGTTTGAAAATTTACAACAATGTCTCAATTGATAAGTTAGATAGGTATACAAAGCCAAAAATTTAGAACAATTCGTCACACCCATGCCAAAGTCGCAAATCTGCACTTCGATACAAAATAAGAAAAGCAGATTCGCTGTTTTACCAAATGGCGTTTCCGTCATTGAAGTCAAATTACTGATTTGCGAATTTAGCATGGGTGTGACGTATTAGATCAGCTTACATCAGCTTTAAAAGTACTATGCGTTTGCTGTCATTAAAGATCTAATATTGAATAAGAGTATCTAAAGATAAGTCTGCAATAATAAAAAGTATGGAGCCATACTACAGAAATTTAGAAATTTCTGTGTATAGCTTGTAGTATAACAATATAATCTAGTTAAAAGGGGTGCGCAATTCATAACCACGCCGCGCCGGGACGTTAAGCCGCCCGGCGCGCGGGAGTCGCAAAAAGGTTAATAGGGTTGTTCAACGATTACGGAGATGTGACAAAAGAGCGAAAGTACCCTGTGTGTGTATATTGTACGTGCGTTTCTCTCAAATATACCTAGTTGTTATGCGTATTTTGATCAGTTATCTTTATGTTCAGTTGTGATCAGACTGTTAACGAGTAAAATGCAATGCTTAAAGCTAAAACTGTTGTAATAAACGTTGTTCACAGTGAGAAATCATCAGAATCAGAACAAGTATTCTTCTTATTAATTGTAATTAAGGATATTAAATTTAATTGAATAAGAATAAGTACTATGCATTTTTTAAAGGCTCATTTATTGTATCACTGAAAGGTTGGTTCAAAAAACTTTGTTATATTTCCAAGATCAAGACGGGTTGAGATATTCCAGTACGAGTGCATTACCTCGTTTAGCTTTCTTTCCCTTTCGTATTTACAAAAAAAGAAGCTGTAAAATTTTGCATTTAGTTCTTTTTGCCGTCTTAAATGTAACTAACTAGGTATACCACCTTTAACCTTTTGAAAGCCAGGCAGCTTGCAAAACAAATGCTGGCTCCCGGACGCCGCAACAAATACGTACAAGTCGACCTCTAAAAACGGAGTGATTGCAAATCGATACCATTATTGACCCTATGTAATACTGTATTAGAGTAACGGAAAAACAAATACATATTTAACAATATCATGCTATCAAATTTCTCTTATTCTTCTTTTTATAATAATGGCGGTCCACCGCGATATTCCGCAGTGATTTCGCCAATGTCAAGTAAGTAGAGTAAAACAGTAAACAGAATAAATCAAACGCCGGCTTACATCTTTAAATCGGCCATCTTCCCTCCACGGAGGTTACCAAAATCCTCTTAAAATTTCCATATTTTATTAACATTATAAAACGACAAAAAAGTACGTATGAAAGTTCCAAAATATTCACGCTGATATTCATGTTGAAATGCTTTATTTCTACAAATTTTAATGCGCAACACGAAAGTTCATTTCGGTTTTCAAGGAATGTATGAAATACCTTTTTGTTTTTATTACTTATTTAATTTTGATAAATCTACGTAAAGCCGGCGACTGTTTTGTGAATTTTGCTGTGAGAGGTTTAGAATATCGCATATTCACGAATCGTGTTGATGTCTTAAAGGTATGAAAAAAATATAATTGATTGTTGTAAAAGTCGTCTAAAAAATGTTTTTTTTTTTATGTTAAGGAGAAGGCACACGAGCACTCAGGCCACCTGATGGTAAGTGGAATCTTTTTTGTGTAAAAAAATAATTAACTTTGTAAAATTTTATAGAAAATCGTCAAAAAATAGTTTTAGATTTCGGCGTCTTAAAACATTCGTTTATAAAATTAAAACAACAGTAATAAACTTCAGTTCAAAATCAATCCCCTACCTTAAAAAGCACCCAAAAATTAAAATTAAATAGCAATATATAATGTTTTAAAAAATTTAAACCTAAATCCCTAATTCGCGACAAAAATAAAAAAGTAGCTCATTCATTCGTAACTCATTTATTCGATCATAACTGAAGTGATATATCATGATGTGCATTAAAACTTATAGAAAGCAGTATTAAAACTGTAAAATCACGAAAATAAGCAAAACCGGCAAAATTTCGTGTACGGCCTCTTAAGTAGCATCAACAAAATATTTGTACTTGAATTTACTTGAAACTACCGTTTGTTGTAATGAGAAGTGTCGGAAACTATTAAAGGAAAATTTAACGCTATCAATTTAATTACAGTTATCTACTTACATGTATTTGTTTGTACCAGTAGTATTTTAGTAAAGTGAGCAGCAAGATTGACTTACTATTTATTATTTAGGTTCTTTTCTAGCCGCTATATTAAATTAATGTTGAATTTAACAAAACTTATCCTTTTTATTTTTTGCAAGTGTAGCTTAGTACATTATTTCTTTTTCTGAAGTATTAAATTTTCCTTTTCATTTTCCTTTAGGGTTTTTCTCATTTTATCCCCTCTCGTTACAGGGTTTAGTTTATGCTTTAGGGTTTTTTCTCATATCAACCCCTCTCTTTACATGGTTTAGTTTGTTTTAGAGTTTTTTCTCATTTCAACCCCTTTCTTTACAGGGTTCATCTAGTTTATCTTTTAGGGTTTACAAAATGGAAACATTTACAATAGGAACATATTACATACTTAAAAAACCTTTGTTTAGGTTCAGTCAGATAAATTATATTACTTTTATTATTAAAACCTCAAAGCTAAATTATTTAGTGACTACTTTCTTTTTATTTTTGTTTTAATAATGTTATTAGCCCTATGAATCTAGCGTCACGTAATAGATCAAGGATACCAGAGATATAAGGCAACGGGTAAGCATCATGCTTACTCACCGCGTTCAACTTCCGACTGTCAAGACAAAAGCGCAGCTCACCGTTAGATTTAGGAGTAAAGAGAGTAGGATTATTCCAAGCACTCGTGCTAGGCTCGATGACATCTTGCTCTAACATTTCGTCATAACAGCTCAACTAAACGGTGAGGTAAGATGGGATAAGCTGCTTGAGAGGCGAACAAGTAACTGTGCGATTTCCATTCCTTTGATCGGTTAAACCTCGATCGATACTGTCACCAGTATCAATAACGTGAGTAAGCAGATCATTACGACTTAGACCGAATAATATACGAATAATATCATCGGCAATAACACGTTGATCGAGGTTTAACCGATCAAAGGAATGCAAACGTATTTCAGAAACTTAGCTCCCGATGGTTGTATCCTTGGCAACGCTATATTCTGAAAATAAATTTGGAGCAATCTGAAAAGCTTTCCAAAAATCAACTCCCAAAATGAGAGGTGTAGTCCATCAATCACAACATAAAATTTAAGAACACGTGTCAAGTCACGAACCTTGACCGGTAAAAACACACAACCACGAACCTTTGCCCGGGAATCATTAGCGGTGGCGATGTAGGTAAAGTCATCACAACCGTCTAAAGTTGCACCCAGAGACAAAAACAACTCAAACAAGTCAAATCCTAAAATAGAGATCGAAGATACCGAATCTAACAATCCACAAAATTGGGTATTATAAATCTCAACAGAAATATGAGGTCGATCGTCTCTGCAATCGATAACGTTCCGAACCGCCAAAACGCTTGGTGAAACAAAATTATCAAGTACTTTATAATTACTTGCCTTTATTGAAACATTACTATCTACTTGAATCATAGAGTGCTCAGAGTGTAAATCATGAGAATTCGAGATATTTATATTTTGACAGTTCGGGCTAACTAGTTTTTTGGACTACTAGGGGTTTTATTTGAATTACCGGAACCCGAAGCGCTAGTACAATTAGGACAAGAAGAGCATTTAATACCCTCTTTTCCGCATTTAAAATAAACTACACGTTGCGAACGACAGTTTCGTAAAGCATGAGTTTCCACCCTGCAACGGGGACAATACTGTTTCACTGATGTAATTTCAACTTTAGGTTTAGGAAAGGATTTACAACATAGATCAGCTGTAAGAGAGAACTCGAAGAAGGCTTGGGCGGCTCCACGAAAGAGTAAGCCCTCTGCCAGCTATCCTCGAGGACAGGACAAAAATTTTTTAATTCCTTTAAGGTGGAAACAGAGTACATAGCCAAAGGTACTGAATACTCGGGACGGACATTGATTGAAACTATATCGAACTTTTCTTTTTCAGTAAGATGCTGCGTAAGCCTGGAAAAATAATTTTGCATAACACTATGTGTGTGTGTGTATGTGGAGATAGATTCACTAGATCCTTGGGTCCTATTCCTAAAATCTTTTAAGAGTCGACGATCATAGTCGAAAGGTAAAAATTCGGATAACAAAGCAGACTTTAATTTATCCCAGGATTTAACTTCATCCTTTACACCTCTAAACCATAAAAGAGCGTCACCTTCAAATAATTCAGCCGCTGATGAATATAAGCGGTCCGTCCGTATAGTACGCGACTCACGAAGTTCCTCCAATCGCTGAAAAAAAGCTTTAACACACGACTTCCCGGCGAATTTCAAATTTAAGGAATGAACAGTCTGATGTTTTGATGTTGATTCCGGAACAGTAACTTCCGGCAAAATTTCATCCGGGTCTTCATATTGGGTAGTGCTGGACTTAAACAACGAAATAATTTTATTCAATTTACCTAAAATGGCATTAAGCTTATCCGACAGTTCTGTATGATGAACCAAATCAGATGCCTCGGGCGTAATTCGCGTCAAACGGTGAAAGATATGATATGCCAGGGCTTGAACCCTATTAAGAACTTTTAAAGTTAAAGGTGTCGCGGTGGAAGTGGTCATCTCCGAAAGCTCGTCTAACTTTTTCGATATACATACTAGTTCAGGTTTACAATCACCTTCGTAAAAAAAACATCAGTAGGTATCTCCTTACCTAATTTCCGCATTTGTGCACGCAAGGCTACAACATCGCCTGCGGGCACTGCTTCCCTTATAATAGAAACTTCTTACACCAATTCATCTTTTCGTAACAAACTAAGAGCTATTGGGCGTTCCTCCATGATTTACAAATATAGATTGAGAGAAGATTACACAATATTAAAATGCTTAAAGTCAAAGGTTGAAATTATAAGTTTCAAAAAAAGTGTACAATTTTTGCTGACTGTACTTCACCAAAAGAATTAGCAATAAGCGTTAATGCATTACAGAATGAAGTAGGTAAGCACCATACAAAAACACCAAAATATAAAATTTAAAGTTATTATTTTTTAAAAATCAATTTTAATTTAACTGACTGTACTTCAAATTGTGTACCACAACTCAATCGATTTAAAAAGTGCATTTTGGCAAATTCCGCTAGATGTAGCATCAAGAGAGCGTACCGCGTTTACCGTACCTGGCCGCGGAATCTTTCAATTTAAAGTGATATGTTTCGGATTGACCGGCGCGCTCGCTACTCAACAACGATTGGTGGATAGATTGTTTGGACCAGAGTTTAATGGTCGGTTTTCATTTACTTAGATGACATTACAATTATCAGTAAAATTCTTGCTACTTTCTCGTGATTTGGACTGTTTAAAATCGGCCAAATTAACTATTAACTTTACAAAGTCACAATTTTTCCGTAGCGAGTTGAAATATCTTGGCTATGTCGTCGATGAACGTGGATCACGTACTGACCCTTCTAAGGTTCAGTGTATTGTTAATTACCCTACTCCGACCAATCGTAAAGAAGTTAAAATGTAGATTTATTAAAAAATTCAGTGCTATCGCAGCTCCACTTAACGCGTTAACTAGCACGCGTAAAAATGTTCCCCCGTTCCTATGGACTAACGAAGCTGATGAGCAAGGATCGTTAACTGCGAGCGAAATCCATTGAAGTACTAGGGTTGCTACCCAGTCAAGTCAAGTCAAAGGCAAAAATTATTTATTGAGTAGGCTTAGAAACAAGCACTTTCGAATCGTCAGTTATGCTACTTATTCATATGTATGGAGGAATGTGTTTATTTATCATTAATATCATTATATTATACTTATCAGTGTCTAGGTCACCTAGACACTAATAAGTAATAAGTGCTATCTATGACATTAAACTAAAACTTCTTGGAATTGATATATATTGTCAATAGATAAATTTACGAACTAGTAGGTATGTTCTTGTCATGATTGTCAATGTGACTCCGTCAAGTACTGGTTGTGTTTGCAAAATTTCAATGCAACCTTGATCGTCGAGGTAATCTTTAAACTATGTAGCCTGCCCTGATTTATTGACAGCAAATACGTAATGCAACTGTTAGTCATCAAAATAGGCCGCTAATCAGAAACTACTGCACATAAAAGGACTGTATTATTTAATTTAATTATTTTGTTTGTCAGAAACGAAGTAATATTTTTCGATATCCGTAAAAACTTTAGATTTGTGGGATTACAAGCAATTAAGTCTTTTTTTTTCAGGTAACTGCAAGGCTGATTGTATTATTTGTGTTGTTTCGCCATCGTATTTGCGAAAATTATTACTCACTGTCCCAAGTGAAAAATTTGGAGAGTTTTGGATAAAAATTGTAAATACAATACAAAAATTTACCATTTAACTGTAATAATAACTTTACACTGAGATTCAAATTCTGTTCAGTTATATTTATTTGTATTATTTTAGTACATAATATTTTAGTTCATCAATTTAGAACCATCGCCATCCCTAACTGGTTGTCATACGTCATTTCAATGGATTTCGCTCGCAGTTAACGATCCTTGCTGATGAGTCATTTCATGAATTAAAGTCCGCCCTTGTATGTGCTCCTGTCTTTGCTTGCCCAGTCTTCTCTAGGCCTTTTTCGGTGCACTGTGACGCGTCAGGATTCGGAATCGGTGGAACATTGACACAATTTCTCGATTACGACAGTGAACACCCGATTGCCTTTGCAAGCCGTTCTTTGAATCAGGCGGAACGGAATTATTGGGCCACGGAACGAGAAGCACTTGCTGTTGTTTTTTCAGTAGAGCATTTTTGACCTTACTTGGAAGGTGGTTAACGTTTTAAAGTTATTTATTACCGATCACTCCAGTTTAAAATGTTTCTTTAATTTAACCAATCCGACCGGTAGGTTAGCTCGTTGGGGTTGTCGTTTGTCTCCATACGATTTGGAAATCATCCACCGTAAAGGTAAAGAACACGTTGTGCCGGATGCTTTATCTCGTGTTGTTCCCGTATTGGAGATACATAAGTGCGGTTGGTACGCCAAACTTTTTCTCAAGTGTGAAAAATCCCCAACTTCTTGTCTAAATTATAGTATAAGGGATAATAATAAGATATTACGTTACTCGAAAAATAAATTTCGTTTCTCAATTGAATTCGATTGGAAAGAGGTAATTCCGTCTGATAGGAGCCTTGAATTATTAAAAAAATGTCATTGGTAAGATCTTTCACATTTAGGAGTTTTTAAAACTTATAAACGTTTATAGTTACATTATTATTGGCCGAATATGTATCAAGATGTAGTAAATTTTGTGCGTGAGTGCGATGTGTGTTCTGTGAATGAGCATACGCAGAAACCATGGGGGATCCTAAGGTTTGTTCACGTCCTTATGAATCCCTAAGTATTGATTTGGTGGGTCCGTTGCCCCGTTCTCGGGCTGGTTTCACTTTTATTTGGTCCATGGTTTGTTGTTTCTCCATATACGTCTTGTTGTTCCCTCTTCGACGTGCTGTTGGCAAAGCGATTTCCCAACGTTTGGAGAATGACGTGTTTCTTAAGCATGGCATACCGCGTACAGTAATTGCGGATAATGGAACGCAATTCACTGGCAGCGAAATAAAAGCTCTGTTTCAGAAATACGACATTCCTCAAATTCACTACACGCCTCGTTACTGTCCACAAGTTAACACAGTGGAAAGGTATTACAGAACAGCAATGACGGCTGTGTCAATTTTAGTAAAACAAGATCATCGTTCGTGGGATACAACTTTTTCAAAAGTACAGTTTTCTCTTAACACCACCGTCAATGAGTCTACCCGTTTTACCCCTTATTTACTGTCGTGAAGCTGTTCCCAGTGGCATGATGTTCGGTGATCAAAGGTCATCACTGGTGAACTTAACGTTTGCTTCGAAAGATGATTACGCTTCTAAGTTAGGTGGTCTACGAGACCTCTTTGATAAAGTTCAGTCTGCCTTGACTAAGGCTCATGACAAGGGTGCTCGTCAATACAACAAGGGTCGACAGCCTGCGGAATATGAAGTAGATGACATTCCACGAAGAAGTCGTTTCCACAAAGTGACGTCAGTAAGGTTATTATGGCGAAATTAGCGCTGAAGTTTGAAAAATGTCGTGTTGTTTTTAAGCACTCACCTCTAGTATATGAGTTAAAGAGCGTCGTAAGTGGTGAGAATTTGGGATCCTGGCATATACAGAATCTCAAAGGTAATAATTAGGTTAAGAATCTAATTGGCCAACGGCTGTGATTTCCGTTGAGGAAACTGGACGTGCAGCCCGTTGTCGTGTTACTGCTCGCTGCACCGCCAGTATCCCAACGAGGAAGCAAAAATTTGGTTGTTTAGCGAAAGGCTCGTAGTATAAGTATTGCTTTCCTTTAATTTGATGGCGTACAGTCTGTCGTCACTTGGTACGACTGTATCTTAAATCGCGTGGGTTCGGTTTAGTGGTTTGTTTGTTTAGTTCGTGCAGTAAGTCGCTGACTTAATGCGACTGACTGGTAAGTCGCGTAGGTTTGGTTGGTTGTTACTTAATTAAACCTTTTACCTTTTTATAGCTCCCTTACAGGGTTAATGTTGTTTTTTTTCCCGGTGGATAGCGTGGAATGGTTCTATCTCAGAAGCTCGCGATTCCGAAATAGATTTGTTTCCCTTTCTTTTTTCGTAATTCCCTTTCAGGGTTTACTATTGTGTATTCATATTTCCCTTTTAGGGTTTATTTCTTTTCCTTGCCTTGCCAACATAAGCAAGAGCAGGAGGTTGTGCAGTTAGTGTACCTGTGGATATTGGACGCACAACCCGGCGCTGACTACGTCCCGTTGTGCTGCCAATGTCCCAGTTGATCTTGAAGCGGAGTTTGTTGTTTTATGTGATTGTAGTAATTGGACGCATAGTCTGTCGCTGACTACGACTATTGTTACGTATTTATTTCTAACCGCCCTACCCCCTATCAAAACATTTTATATTTTAATCGACATTGTATCGATTATGGATATTAGTGGCTGAATGATACGTATTCCGTTACCATTTCTCTTTATTAAACTTTAAAAGGTAATTTCGTTAAGTGTTGCTAGGTGTCATAATTGCCTAGAACATTTTACTTTATTTTCCAGTAAGGAGTGTTTTAAAAATTCAACGGGAATTTCTATTATACTTTTAAAATTGGTAAGAACCTAATTTACTAAAATTGTTAAATATCGGACGCTGATATCCTTCCATGGATTTTGTTATTTTCTTCGGTTACGTCTGGCAACCACGCCGGCGTGACAAATCACTTTCGATAATTATCTCGGCCTATTCGGATAAGTTTTATTGATCCAAATAAAGGATCTCATCAAAATTCCCAATTCCAAATTCTACTATTGCGGCTACTCTGTGAAGAAATTTCTCACAGAACGAAAAACTTACAACACAACAAGCAAGCGTTGGTAAGATTTTATCTATACTATATTCGCGTCCTCTCACGTTCCTTGTGGCGAGTTTATTAACGTGAGTTAAAATTTATTCCAGCATATAAGCACACGTGAAGAAACCCTATAAGGTTTACACGAGGTCCCTTTGTCCCGGCTTAGTCACCCGCTTAGGCGAGGCCTCTATTCCCAAGTGGTAAGTCTCCGTTTCTTCTTGCTCGTACACACGCTTTACGGTAACCCCTAAGATGACCTGTAACTAATATCCTCAATTTCTTTCCTTGTTACAGGGTTTTTTTTTACCTACCTATTTTGTCTCTTCCTTTTCAACTCCTGACATATGCTGGAGCTGAGCTATTGACTGTTTTGGCCTTCAACCACTTACTACGGTTGAATTCTTTGTTTGCTGCTGGTTGCTGATCTGGCTGGCGGAGGCCCGGCCCAACATCAACTAAGTTCACCGGAGCTGTTGCTGCCCAAGGATTGTTTCCGCTTCTGAGTCAACGCTACCCCTGGCAGAGTTCTGGTGATGTCCAATTGATTTACCTTACGTTATTAATCGGTCTACTTCCGATAAGGTTGTGGCGCTTCTTTAATTATTTCAAAGGCAAGAGTTATCTCGCTCATCTGACGCCCCCACGCCCTAATGTTAAAGTCTGTAATGTCTCAAGAGCCGTGGAATAAATTGGTTTTAACTGTATTACTTTGTATCATTTGATTACCTTCGTCCACGTTCCCAGTAGAACGGAAACAAGGTAGCAAATGTTTCTGTGGTGTGCTTTTTGGACTTCATGTGCTTGGTGATATTAAATGTCTTGCAAACTATATTTAAACATCGCAAACGGGTGCATTTTACCTTGTCACCTTGTGGTAGGAGTTCTGAATGCTCTGAATGATTTCCTCCATTATTTTGAAAAAATCTATGTTTCGCGACACGTCTTGTAATAATTCTTACGAGTAAATGAATCACAATATATATATTGTTTTAAGTCAGAGATCAAACCTACTTGGTCGTTCGCAGCTTCAGAACAATAGTGACCAATAGTGACTCAATTCAAAATTTCAGCTTTAAAACTTCAAGTCATAAATTAATTACAATAGAAACCAAATTCTAAATTTAAAATTTCTGAATTACTTAGGTCACTATTGTTCTGAAGATGCGATATGTTAAGACCATGTAGGTAATATTAATTCATTGTTTTATCTTATCTGAAAAGACATTTAGAAAACTTGTCTCATCACTAATCTGTCAAGTGCTACCTAAATGCCACGAGTTAGCGATGTGTAGTTATCACTTCAAATGATTTCACCTATACCTACGTAAATCCTTAATATTTATTGTGCTTATTTCAAAGGTAACTAAGTAATTATTATCTGAAGTAACCATATCTAATTAAATCTAAATAAGCCATTGAAACGTGAATAAGTATTAATTATTTATATTGCAATCATTCATACTCTTATTATGTTCAATTGTACGTTTTAAGCTAGATAAACTATTGGACTAATCTCATCTCATTTTTAACATGCTCCGATACAAAGTCGCCGTCATCATCACCACCATCAACACCTTGTAGTATTCGCAGCAACTCCTCTGGGCTGGGATTGTACACGGTAATAACGATATCGTATTTGACGTGTTTCCGTATTGTCAACGTTTTGATAACTCTTATGTCATTTACAATAACGGCGACTGTGACAAACGATTCTTAAACGTGTCAAACACAATATCTTTTTAACGCACCTGAATAGAGGCCCAGTACTTATGGAACTATCACACATTTCGTCCACCGGTGCTCATGCACGACACTATTTGAAGGGCAGGTAAAAGCGATATTTTCCAAAGGATTATTAAAATGGTCTACAATAGTTCACTATTTAGTCCTCTATTTTACTGGGTTACAACGATATTGCCTTTGACGTATTGTCATTGTTTTAATAACTCATTTACTTGATATTAATGGCGGCCAAGTCAGAAATAATGCTAATACACGTCAAACTTACAATAGTTTTAACTCAGTAGAATAGAGGACCAGTTGGTTGTTAATTATTTTATTATTCTAGATCATTTTTGTGTTTTTTCATTTTTGCATGGCGTATAATGTGTACCTAATTTTAGCATTATACATTTTAAGACATCATAGATATAGGGCCTACTACTACACGTACCCCCTTACTTATGAACGTGGAATAAGCTTGGAATAGTTTATGCCATGCTTTGTCCTTATCTGTAATTGTGACATTTGCATCTGACAGAAAGTGACAAAGCATGGCATAAACTATTCCAAGCTTATTTCACGTTCATAAGTAAGGGGGTTAAAATATAAAACGCAGCTGGCGGTCACATTGGCGTAGTAAGCAGTAACAATTACTGCATTCAATCACAGTCAATTTTCTTTATTATTCTGTTATTGTAACGTACATATATTATTTATCTTCGGTTTAGACTAATATAGACTAGCATAGCTAGCATAAAACTCCATTAATATCCTTGAAATGATTTTTATTAAACCTAGTATTAAATTTTGAGCCAGCTGTTGCCCGCATGGCGACAGTGGCATGACTTTCAGTTGTCGGCTAGAGCCGTTTGTGGCGTTCCAAAGGTTAAAATTAGATCTTTAAAATCAAGATTACGCTGTAATAATAAAGAATAATTAGGTATTAGTAATGCAGGTATTAATTAATTGTTGTTTAAAGCTATTTACAACTATTTTTATTTTTTATTCTGGTCCCTTTTCTCATGTCTCAGGCGACTCATAGCATAATAGGCAAACAAAATATTTATTTTAAATAAAGATAAGTTCCGCCTTTCTATTTTCTTTAGTATATCACAAAATAAGTATGACGCGTTAGCCTAGTTGGGAGTGACCCTGCCTCCGAAGCAAGTGGTCCTGGGTTCAAATCCTGGTTAGGGCAGAAATTTGTATGATGAGCGCGAGTATTTGTTCCCGAGTCTTGGACGTTTTCTATTTAATTCAATATGTATTTTTCTATACCACGGGTTACAA
This sequence comes from Acleris holmiana, assembly GCA_949316455.1. NCBI lineage: Eukaryota > Metazoa > Arthropoda > Insecta > Lepidoptera > Tortricidae > Acleris > Acleris holmiana. The sequence continues at coordinate 47,273,217 of OX438762.1, forward strand.
AATAATCCCTAAAATAGAAATTACGAAAGTAGTGTCAACCCCAGTATACTGTATACTGGGCCTCTATTCAACTGCGTTATAACGATATCGTTTTTGACCTGTTTCCGTATTGTCAACGTTTTGATAACTCTTATGTCATTTACAATAATGGCGACTGTGACATAAACGATTTTTAAACGTGTCGAACACGATATCGTTTTAACACACCTGAATAGAGGCCCTGTATACCTAAGATACTGAACTGACGTTATTTAATCAGGGTTGACACTACTTTTGTAATTTCTTTTTTACGGATTATTTGGTAACACGTTGTATAAATATGGTTATCGTTGTCTAGGTACCCATAGTACAAGCCCAGAGCTAAGATTGAGACTGGTCAATTGGTGTGAGATTGACCCTGATAATATTACATTATTTTTAATAACATTAACTATATTGGTAGATTTGGTAGGTATTTTTTTTTTAAAACGTAATGTGATCGTCAGTGATCGGAATTAGGTTAGCTAAAATACCTATTCTTTGCGAGAGGACATAATATGGAGTGGTTACAACCGAATAAAAATAAATATTTTTTGGATTCCGGGTATTTGATATTTATTCGGGTAATTGTCGTAATATTCAACATGACATGCTTTGTTTAAAGTACGGCATGTTTAATGTTAGTTTTTAGTAAAAAGGGCTAGACAAAAGAAGGAATGTACAAGATTTCTAAAAAGTAGTTTTAGGACTGTTACGTACGTGGGGGTAGGTAACTGATAGAAATGCACGAACACACCGATAATTAAGAGCAGACTTTAATTAACACACTCACTTAATCGTTACAAACAATTATCGCACAATAAACTTAGATGATCGCTAGGTTCACTCGTAGGTACGCACTGTTCGCTCTCCAAGTAAGGAATGTCTCCCGCTCGCGCGCGCCTCACGTTTTATACTCCCAATCGCCGATTGTTCCAGAATGCCTTCTCGAATGACCGATGGGCCTTGACCCGCCGGGAACGTTCGATAATGGAAGGTTCTACTCATTGCGGCTTTGTATTACAATAGCGACGGCCTTGGCCTTGAACTCGATTGTACCCGTTAACAATAGGCACATGCCTATTGAGCCGGCGCGTCGATTCTAATTTACCTACCTAACCATACCTACTCGTAACACTACCCCCTCCCAAGACATGCTCGTCCCGAGCATTATTAGACCCGTAGTATCTGGCCAGTCGATCAACGTGGACAGACAACCTTACAGGGACTTCGCTGATTACGTTGTATCCGATAAGTAACGTCGTTGATTTTAGTGACTACTCTGTACGGTCCTTCCCAATTCGGCGATAGTTTCGGAGATTTTCCTTTTCGTCGCATGGAGTTATGCAGCCACACCAACGAACCTGCCTCAAACCATTAGATTTTCTGTCATATCGTGTTTTCATCTTCGAGGAGGCTTGAAGTCCATGTTCACGAACGTGACTGTGAACGTCATCTATCCGGTTCCGCAAATCGCCCGCATACTCCGAGATCGAGTTTGGCGAATCTGGAGGGCGTCCAGTTAAAAGATCTGCTGGTAAACGAAGTTCTCGTCCAAAGTTCACGTACGCTGGAGTAACAGCAGTGCTTTCGTGAGTTGCTGACCTATATGACATCAGAAAGAGGGGAATATGCCTATCCCAATCCTTTTGGTGACTTTCAACCACCTTAGCCAAATGTCTCTCCAGCGTCTGGTTGAATCTCTCAACCATTCCATCCGATTGTGGGTGATATGGCGTGGTCCTAGTCTTATGAATTCCCATGATTCGGCAAGTCTCCTGGAACACCTGTGATTCAAAGTTTCTGCCTTGATCGCTGTGAATTTCGAGAGGCACTCCGAACTGACAAATCACCTCCATCACTAATTTTTCTGCTACCGTGACTGCTTCTTGGTTGGGAATCGCAAAAGCTTCAGGCCATTTGGTGAAATAATCCATTACTACAAGTATGTACTTGTTTCCGGAGTCGGACGTCGGAAACGGGCCTGCGACGTCTAAAGCAATTCTTTCCCAAGGTGCTCCAACGTTATACAACTTGAGCGCTCCTCTACTGCGTGTTTGCGGCCCCTTGACCGATGAGCAGTTTGTACATTTCCTGCACCAGTCTTCTACATCTTCGCGGCAGTGAATCCAATAAAAGCGTTGCCGGATTTTCATTAAGGTCCTCTTCACTCCAAGGTGCCCACCGGAAATTCCATCATGGAAGGATCTCAAAACATCACTTATTCTTTTCCTAGGGACAACAACCTGTAAGTGAGCATCCTTTCCATTTGCGGACTCCCATTTTCTGCATAATACGCCATTATGCATAGCCAAACTTTCCCATTGGGCCCAGTAGCTTTTTGTTTGTGTACTCAACGGAGCCACTTCACACCATTTTGGTTTTGGTACGCCTGCTTTAATCCAATCATAAATGGGTTTGATGTCCTTATCTTCTTGCTGCGCTTGTTGCATGACTTCATTACTCCACTCGTCGCTAACAGTGTCAGTTCTCAACATCTTCACACAATCTTTGCCCTCCTGCCTCAAACAATGTCTACAGTCATCCGGACAAGGTCTTCGGGAAAGGGCGTCCGCGTTGCCGTGTGATTTTCCACTGCGATGTTCTATGATGAAGTCATATTCCTGTAGTTGTTCGATCCAGCGCGCTACTTGACCCTCAGGATTTTTAAACTCTAACAACCATTTTAAAGCAGCGTGATCCGTCCTGATACGGAATTTGTGCCCTCGCAGATATTTACTGAAATGCTGCAACGTCTTGACAACTGCCAGCAATTCCCTCCGAGTGACGCAGTAATTTCTCTCTGGTCTCGATAGTGATTTACTAAAGTAGGCAATTACAACTTCCTGGTCCCCTTTCTTTTGGGACAAGACTCCTCCGATACCAATATTACTTGCGTCTGTGTCAACAATAAAATCAGTCTCAGGATCTGGATATCCCAATATAGGAGTTTCACAAAGCCTTTGTTTGAGATTGGCAAAAGCTGTTTCACACTGATCATTCCAGTCAAACCGTCGTTTTTAGGGTTCCGTAGCCAAATGGCAAAAAACGGAACCCTTATAGATTCGTCATGTCTGTCCGTCTGTCCGTCCGTATGTCACAGCCACTTTATTCCGTAACTATAAGAGCTATACTGTGGAAACTTGGTAAGTAGATGTATTCGGTGAACCGCATTAAGATTTTCATACAAAAATAGAAAAAAAACAATAAATTTTTGGGGTTCCCCATACTTAGAACTGAAACTCAAAAATTTTTTTTTCATCAAACTCATACGTGTGGGGTATCTATGGATAGGTATTCAAAAATGATATTGAGGTTTCTATTATAATTTTTTTCTAAACTGAATAGTTTGCGCGAGAGACGCTTCCAAAGTGGAAAAATGTGTGTCCCCCCCCCCCGTAACTTCTAAAATAAGGGAATGATAAATGTAAAAATAATATATGATGTACATTACCATGCAAACTTTCACCGAAAATTGGTTTGAACGAGATCTAGTAAGTAGTTTTTTTTTAATACGTCATAAAAACATTGATCAAAGCTACAACGAACTTTTATATTATGTTACTTGCTGCTACGGAACCCTTCATGGGCGAGTCCGACTCGCACTTGGCCGCTTTTTCTTCCGTCAGGTGGTGCAAGGGCTTCGCTATATCTGAGAAGTTTTTCACGAAACGTCGATAGTACGAGCAAAGTCCCAAAAAGGCACGAACTGCGGTCTTGTCCCTCGGTGTCGGCCAATCCTTAACGGCGCTTATCTTCTCAGGATCTGTCTGGATACCATCTGTTGACACTACATGCCCCAAATAATTCACCTTACGCTTAAAAAGCGAGCACTTTTTTGGACTAAGTTTCAGGTTTGCATCTCGTAGCTTAGTCAAAACTTGCTCCAATTTTCCAAGGTGATCGTCAAAGTCTCTACCAACAATTATTATGTCATCCAGATATACCAGACAAGTATCTCCAAGTAAACCAGCAAGTATTTGTTCCATCAATCTCTCAAAAGTTGCTGGTGCATTACACAGTCCAAACGGCATAACATTGAACTGCCAAAGTCCCTTTCCGGTCGAGAAAGCCGTTTTCTCTTTATCTTGGTCCTTGATTTCCACTTGCCAGTACCCGCTTTTCAAATCCAACGTGGAAAACCATTTCATCCCGTTCAGTGTCCAGCGTGTCGTCGATCCGAGGTAGTGGATAAGAATCCTTCTTAGTCACATCGTTAAGTCGGCGGTAGTCAACACAAAATCTCATCGTCCCGTCCTTCTTCTTAACCAGAACTACCGGTGAACACCAAGGACTTGTTGATGGCTCTATAACTCTGTTCTTCCTCATATCTTCAATCATGTCTTCCACTTCCTGTTCGCGAGCTACTGGGACTCGCCGAGGACGTTGTCGGACAGGCATGATTCCACCAGTGTTGATCTCATGTTGTACAACTCCAGTTCTCCCAATATCACCGTCGTGCGCAGAGAAAACATTGCTATAACGAAGCAATAAATTGCGTGCCTTCACTATTTCTTCCTTGTTGAGATCATTTTGGCAACCATCTAATAATCCGGTAATGTCTACTCCTGTACTTGCAGATTTCCCGCTTCCATTCGATCCTTGGCAACTTCTTATCCAAGAAATTTCTTCGCAAGACCCGATAAGGGTTCCTTTACTAAGGGCGAATTTAGTATCGCCTAAGTTAAGGACCCTTACAAACGCTGCAGATGAGGTTGTCACAACCGTGCGAGCTGTTATCCACGGTTGACTACCCTCAATTTTGTCCACTAATACGCAGCGATGACATCCCCGTCCCGTATAGTGCGGTAATTTCACAGGAACAAGGGCTTGCGATCTTGGTTGGAGAATGGTTCTTCTAGCACAGTAGACTTGTCCACTCACTCCACCTTCCATGGGGACTTCATCAACCCCAAATTTCAGGACTCCACCTTCCAAGTCGATTTTGCAGCCATGTTTTCTCATAAAATCTAATCCAATAATGCAATCGTCGATGATGTTAGCGACGATGACTTTGTGCCAGTAGTTCTTTTCACCAATTTGCACCGCCACTTCTTCCTCCCCCAGGACGGAAATATACTGGCCGGTAGCCGTTTGCAGCTGAAGATGCTTAGGTCGGACTAGATGATCCCTGGTCAAGTGTTTCATTAGCCGAGAACTGATCACAGTCCGAGAAGCTCCGGTGTCGATAGTAAGGTGACATGGTATTCCACCAATTTCTCCTTGGACGACCAGACTATTCCCATCATTCACCTGTGAGATCATAACTGGGACATTTTGACCACCAGCCAGCACTCGTCCCTTAGTCCTGGCTTCTACTCGTTTCCCTGGTACTGCTCTGACGCGTCAGAGCTTGCTGGCCTCTCCGTTGGGCCTGGATCTCGGTGCGGTCTGTCTCTTCGGGCAACTGGATTGCAAGTGGCCGCGTTCTCCACACCAGTAACACCTTGGTCCAAATTCACGGCGAGGAGCAGTCGAATCTCTGGTCGAAACTTCTCGCACCATAAAAGGCCTCGAGTCCTGGCGTACAGCTTCCACTTCCAAGGCGTCGCACAGCAGCTCTGACTTCCAAATCACGGATCCCGTCGATGAAGGCCTGTACTAGCATGCTGTCCACAAATAAAGCCGACGCGCTTTGGTACGCTTTTCTGACCAATTTTTCTATTTCCAGGGCCCACTGTTGTAATGACTCATTACGTCCCTGGGTTCGATCCTTCAGCTGAGCTCTGAATACGTGCTCTAGATGACTGTCGCCGTAACGTGCCTCCAAAGCTTCAAGAAGGCGGTCATATGTCCTATCTTTTCCTAGAGCTTCCAGCACAGTGAGGGCTTCATCTCGAAGTGCCAAGGTTAGAGCCGTCTTCGCCTGATCTTTGTTCCAACCATTTGCCAATGAAACTGACTCAAACTGTAATTTATAGGCCGTCCATGACGAAGTACCATCAAATGGAGGCACCTTAAACCTTCCAACAACCGGAACAGATGTCTCAGGTCCAGAGGCACCGTTGACCACTTTGATTTCCAGCTTCCTCATTTCGTCTCTTATGGTCTGAATGCGATTTTCGTGGTCCTCAACTTTGTCATCAACTCCATGGAGACGGTTCTCGAACTTAATGTCCAGGTCAACCAGTTTCCCTTGAACCTCAGTCATCTCCTTCTTCCATTCCGAAGTGGCCTCTCGTACCTCTAGGAGAATTCTCGATTGTTCTTCTTGGGCTCTGGATTGTTCCTTTTGCGCTCTGGATTGTTCTTCTTGTGCTCTGGATTGTTCCTTCAAGAGGATTAAGATCGCGTTGAGGTCAATATCCGGCTTAGGTGACGCTGCTGTAGTAGCCGGAGCAGTAGCAGTGGTCGTACCGGCGGTGGATGTACCAGCGCCAGCCGCAGAGTCCTCTGCTGCAGTGTGGCTTCGGGTTTTGACCCCCTCCTGCTCTTGATCTCGTGGAGTTATAGGCATTTTCTATCCCACTTCTGACACCAAATGTTACGTACGTGGGGGTAGGCAACTGATAGAAATGCACGAAAACACCGATAATTAAGAGCGGACTTTAATTAACACACTCACTTAATCGTTACAAACAATTATCGCACAATAAACTTAGATGATCGCTCGGTTCACTCGTAGGTACGCACTGTTCGCTCTCCAAGTAAGGAATGTCTCCCGCTCGCGCGCGCCTCACGTTTTATACTCCCAATCGCCGATTGTTCCAGAATGCCTTCTCGAATGACCGATGGGCCTTGACCCGCCGGGAACGTTCGATAATGGAAGGTTCTACTCATTGCGGCTTTGTATTACAATAGCGACGGCCTTGGCCTTGAACTCGATTGTACCCGTTAACAATAGGCATGTCCTTGAGCCGGCGCGTCGATTCTAATTTACCTACCTAACCATACCTACTCGTAACAGGACGAATAAAGAGCCGAAACACATAACCGCGTTGCGGCGTCGCGCCGCTATAATTGGCAGTAGCGTCAGCGCCGATTTTAGTGGCGCGGTGCCGCACGGCGGCACATATTTCAGCAACAACTAACCGCGTTGCGATACCGCAACGCTAAAATCGGCAGTGGCGCCAGCGCCGATATTAGCGGCGCGGCGCCGCACCGCGGCGCACATTCCGGCGTTATGACGTTATACTTGTTGACAATGATGCAGTTTGTTTCTATCACTCTTGCAAACAACACGCGTCAACCCGGAAGCAATTTTAAAATGTCTGACGTTGACATTGATTTATTTATATCTTTGGTTCAGGAACGCCCTTGTTTGTGGGATTCTAGTGACGAAACTTATAAAGACAAATTTATAAAACAAGACGCTTGGAAAAGCATTTGTGAAATAATTTATGAAAATTATAACGAAAAAGACGCTGCCGAAAAATCTAAATTGGGTAAGTAGTGTAGTCTTTTCTTTTGAAATAATCAATTAAAGAAAAGGGCTGTTATTTGCCTCACGCTCACACTTATGCTTAGAATAGAATAGAATAGAATAGAATAGAATAGAATATAATTTATTATTATGCTTGTGTGAGCGAGAAACAAATAACAGCGTCGCCATTTTCAGTCCCTTTCTTTAAAAATCCGAGTTATAAATAAAAATATTTAATGGTACACAGAGAATTAATCATTCGTTTAACAATCACAGAACACAGGACTAGTACTTTGTTTATTAAAAAATATGGTGCTCTAATCCTAAAAGGTAAACAAATACTATAAATAAAATCCTAAATTGCTATTTAAATTGTTTATTCGTAGTTTACAATAGACTGAATGAAATAAAGTATTATTTATTTTTTAAATGAGAATACGTAGGAAGGTTCATATTTTTTTTAATTGCCAACTAAGGGTACCCACATCACTAGAAAAGTAATTACAATATGTATTTCTTATTAAATGTGGGCTCAAACTATTTTCATTAGTTGTCGGCGAATGCAACATTTGAAGATCAGAATCATTAACGATAATGTCATCAGTCGTTTGTACTCCATCTCGATTCAAAACAAAGTTGTGTAGTACACAACATGCCTTAATAATGTCTGTAGCAAATTCATATTGCACATTCATAGCTCGGTGTAATATGCGCCATTTATTGGCTAGGATGCCGAAAGCGCACTCCACATATCTTCGGGCACGACTCAACCGATAATTGAATATTCTTTGTTGTACCGACAAATGCTTCCCTGAGTAAGGGCGCATGACGTTATTCGAGATTGCGAATGCTTCATCTGCCACAAAAACAAATGGAGTTGCATTTTGATTACCTGGTAAGGGCTTTGGTGCTGGAATAGGTAATTTATGTGTCATAATCAATTCATAAAGTTTCGAGTTCTGGAAAACGGTGGAGTCACATTCCTTTCCATATGCTCCTATATCGACAAAAATGAATCTATATCTAGAATCAACAAGAGCTAATAAAACTATTGAATTATAGCCCTTATAATTGTAAAATAGTGATCCACTGTGCGCAGGACACCAAATACGGACATGTTTACCATCGAGAGCTCCTATGCAGTTAGGAAAATTCGCTTTCTTGTCAAACTCAATAGCGACATCTTCTAGAAGCTGTTTTGTTATAGGAGGTATATTTTGACTTGATAGATGTTTCCATATGGCGCGACAAACAGTCCTCACAATTTTCGATATTGTACTTGCTCCTCGGTAGTAATTTTTATGCATGATTTTGAAGTCACTGCCGGTTGCTAGAAATCTGAAATGAAATAATAATTAGTAGGCATGTAATAAAATAATAGAAATGTAGGTATACTAATACAAGGTGCTAATAATTTATCTACGCAAACTGCTACAGGTGATTAGTATTGCTAAAGTTGAATTACTTTTCCAAAGACACATGTACTAAAAAAATAATTTACATTTTGCTTGTTCAAGGCAAAGTCAATCAGATTTTACTTACCTAAATCAGGAACAAGCAGTTTGTTTTTTTTTTAAAGTTATTCAGTTTCAACAACATTTTCACCTGTGAAAGTTTGCGTACCTACATCATTTTTAAAGCTCCTTATTTATTTGGTAAACTATTATTTATGTATTAATCATCATTACTATTTTTCATTTGTAATGCTTTCTGTTTCAGGTTATGAACTAGTTAAGAAGTGGAAGGCCTTAAAGGATAATTTTAGTAAATATCAAAAAAAAAAAAAAAATGCTAATCGGTCTGGAGCTGGAGCTGCAAAATTTAAAGAATATCACTTGAATAAACAATTACAGTTTTTGAAAAAGGTTTCACAAAATGCAACTGATTCTAGTATAAACGTAGTGGAAGGAGATAGTGACACTCAAAGTGAAATAACAGCATTGCCTCGTTACCAAAGTCAATCACGAAAACGAAAGGCAAATGAGAGGGATGACTTTGAAGAAAATATTCTTAAAATATTAAAAACACCGGAGAATAGACATTTGCATTTTTTCAAAGGGATTTTACCATCTCTTCAAACATTGAATGATCATCAAACATTGATATTCCAAAGTCGGGTGCTTCAAATACTAACGGACATTCTTCGGCCTTCAATTCAGCAATATACACCTCACGGCTATTCTCAAGGTTATCAGCATCAAGGATATTTAACTCGGAGAGATGATAATACTTTTCAGAGTGGCTACCACACTTCTACTCCTGGAGGTTCGAATCCTGCAACGAGGACTGCCACATCCTCACAGATACATTCCGAGCAATCAAACCAACAACGTCCAATAAATTCACCATTTACCCTGGACGAAACGTCAGGTACACAATCCTATGGTACACAAGACGATGAGTTTGATTTTTCTTAAATTAATCATTGTATTTTTGAAAGACATTAAGTATTCTAAGTATAAGTAGTTAAGTAAGTATAATGCAAAATCCTTAATTTGATTCCTAGTACCATAAATATCAATAAAAAAAAAAAAAACGTATTTGTTTTACTTTACCTTACTGTCAAGCCCAGCATTTCCAAAGCAGTAACAGGTTTCCTTCCTTTAATATTTTTTTTCTGTATATATTCTGATAACCCGCTTAATAGCTCTTTAAATGATGATACACTCATTCTAAAGTAGGCGAAAAACTTTTTTTCGTCTATCTTTAATGCTTTGTATTTTCGAAAAAAGTACTCGCCATCGGGATTTATAGCCTTATTAAATGGATGTATCCAGTATCTTCGTTGTCGTTTATTTAAAACAGCGTAATGTCTTCTTAATAACAAATAAGCAATAACTTTCTTACGACGCTCCATGGCAGAGAGACACGTCTATCCACAATCAAAACCCACGAGGAACTGGTTACCCTACCACACAATAAAACGCTCTTTTTCGCGACGCCACAACGCTAATTTGCCGATTTTAGCGTTGCGGTGCCGCAACGCGGTGAATTATGTGCCGCCGTGCGGCACCGCGCCACTAAAATCGGCGCTGACGCTACTGCCAATTATAGCGGCGCGACGCCGCAACGCGGTTATGTGTTTCGGCTCAAATAGTATGGGTTTTCCCACGCATTGTTTGTTTATGACTTGCAAAGGGGCGTGTTAGAGCCAAGCGGTGCAAACAATTAGTGCTCAAAAGATAAGGGATATAATAAAAGGTTATCCTTTTCCACACGAAAATTAGCCATACATTTGGATACGTTAATTTTCGTGACGAAATGGAAAAGTTAGTTTCTTAATTTTTGTCCTTAACGACGTATTTATTCATCATTACATACATACCATCCTATCGGCTGGACAGATTTCTAATGGCGGATTTTAGTTGTGACATTCAGTGATCGTACTTTTTCCAGCGTTTTTGGTGCGTTGACGTCAAATGACACACGACAGCGACCTAGGGTTGTCGACGTGTATAATATGATTGACGTTTAAAATTATGTACAATAATATTATGTTGTCATTGAAAATAAAACACTTTTTTTGTACTTAATCAGTTATTATAATTGTGTATAACATTTATTAATGTAACCCAAAACTCCTCAAATTTTTCGGAGGGCATGCTGACGATTAGTTTTCGTAATTTTGATTGCCCTGTCGAACAACAGCAATCAGGTTGTTTATTTTCTGAAAATAAAAGTAATGGTTTGATTCAGATATAGTCGATAGATGATGGTAGAGTTACTATTGAATTTAGATTACTTGGAATTAAGTAACCGAGAAATTGTAAAATGCAACATGTTAAAATGTACAGTCTGTCTATGAACTTATTGCTAAATTACCTTGGACATTTTTATGTTGATATTTTCGAAACACCCCTACGACTTCGTCCCAACAATCATCAAATTTCAAAAAGTGAACTTTTTTGAGCATAATCCTTAAACACCTTTCTCGAAAATTAAAAAAGCAGGAACATATATTATATAAATTATGAACATATATATTTCATTATGCATATTGGGTTTACATGTTCTAATAATACTTTCTGTAGGTATTTCCGATTTTTTTAATACGCTATTTGATTCTTGGTTCAAACAATTTAATATTGGGCTCTACTGACAACCCTAGCACCGCACCAAAAGTGCTGGAAAAAGTACGATCACTGGACATTATTATGAAGCTTGAAATAAAATGTGTTATCTGATTAAATAAGGTTCAAAACGGTATATAAAAAATGTTTGTACATATCGTAGTTTAAAACAATAGTATCTAAAGCACCATAGCCGACGCGTTCATACGAAATTTACGAGAATTGGGTGGACACATATGCAATGGTTTTTTAAATACTCAAAATACGGTATGTACAATCAGCTAACGAATTTAATAATAGCAATATAATTCGTCAACTAGTTCTTGATTGGTTGTCAATTTTGGTGAGTCACATTTGTAGGTAATCTTGTAAGATATAAGTACAAAATTAGGTACGCTGAAGTGTACAGTAGGTACATGTTTTTTCGTTTTTATTATAAACCATGACTAAATCTTACGAAAGCGTTTGAGTGGGGACATTAGCTTAGGAAGGGCACTGCACCAGGTTTGAGTTTGCGCAATTTGTTTACGTAATGCTGGTACTCCACTTAGCAGTATTTGCCCACATAATCGTCTTGCATCTTTTTCCTTCCTACATGAAGAGGGGCAACGACGAAACACGAACAAGCAACCCCAAGTGGAGTGCCACCATAACAGTCATCTTCAAAATGTTTGGAGCAAATCCGACTATGTTTCGACCAAGACCAATTTAGTCGTGAAATAGCTCCTATCCAACTTTGCTTCATATCATCGTCGTCAAGGGATCTAAAATAAACTATATTTCGAATATTGTAAATTAATACTTAAATGAATAATAACATTAAACTTTGCAACTGATTTATCGATACGAAATTATAACGTCACTACTATAACATATAACGAAACAGTAAAATTCTAGTTAAATTACTAGCATAGAGGCATTCCATCTTAGTCCTCAGGGTTGGCAACGCATTTGAGTTCTTAAGATCATAGTCTTGAGAATTCAAATGTCTATGGGTCTCAGATTCCACTTACCATCGGGTGGCCTGAGCGCTCGTGTGCCTTCTCCTTAACATAAAAGAAATGAATGATTTAATGATATTTCGAACACATGTTTACTTCGGAAAATGATATTCTGTATTTCTATGCTTTAACAATGCTATCTGACGATTGCAATCTGAAATATATTCCATATGCAGCATTACCGGTAAAAGCGGTATCGTCTTGGGTCGTCCCATTAGTTTTTTATCAAGTTCTTAAGTCGTCTCATTCTGATTTCGTCTTCCATTCTTCATTTGTCACTTTCGGTGGTAGTCTTTGTCGTCTTTGGTCAAATTCGTTGTTTGTCTTTTTCTTATTCCGGGTCATTCCGCTATTAGTCTTCATATTTTTTGGTCATGATGGGTGTTAGTCTATCTCTTTTTTAGTCTTTAGTCATTCGTTATTCGTGCTATCGTCTTTGGTCTTATTCTAAGTTCGTATTTTTCTTATTTGGCCTCTTTTGAAACTGATGTCATTCATTATTGGTCATATTAATTATTTGTCCCATTTAATATTCGCAATTTGACTTGTTTTCTTTCGTAAAAAATGTGACGAGTAACGAATGAGACTAAAAAATAAAAAGACTAACACCGAACATGTCAAAAGAAGAAGAGTCGAACATCGAACGAACCTGAATAAGAACAAGACAAACAACAACTATGACTCAAGATGTCAATGACTAACAGCGAAAGTGACGAATGAAGAATGGATGACGAAAACAGGTTGAGACGAATTAAGAACTTGATAAAAAACGAATGGGACGATCCAAGACGATACCGTAAAAGCAAATTTTTTCGATTTGATTTTTCTTGCGGGATATGTGAGATCTGCATTCAAACACAACACATGACCGATAGAGGGAGGTTCTCAACTCGTCTGTTCTGTACGTTCAGTACTTCGCATGTCCTGTATAAAGATGCAGTAGCAGTGGGATACCTGAAGGGCTTGCAAAACGTCGTCTTGAGCACAACCAGCACAGTGGGCCCTTTCCACCTTAAAGGAAAGGAAAGGTCGGAAGTGGTCCCATAGAACAGTTGGAGTGATCTGATGATGGAATTCATGAGTAAACGACGGAACTCCTCAAAAATTGCGAACATATTTTGTTATTTTCAGCATTTGCATTCCAAAACCTTTAGGCTTGGTTCACATGAACGCGTGGTTGACGCGGCGCGCGGTTCAAGATTCTGACAAAGTAGTCCTATCGTATACATGACCGCGCGTGCCGCCATGCATCGCAGGCAAGATCTTGACACGAGCCGCCTGTCATTTCAACGCTTCGACCGCGCGTTCAAGCGCGTTCGTGTCAACCTAGCTTCTTTATTTCGTAAAATGGAACCGATGATGAAAACTAGAGATAAAGTATTTCACGGGTTCAGTAGGTAAATATAGTTCGAGTGAGTTAATATAATTAAAAGTACAAAGCAACAAAACTATAACTTCTTTCTTAGTTGTTCCTTTCATAAAAAAGAGTCATTAAGTTCTCTTAATGATAAAATACAAGAATCATAAAAAGCAACAAAAATATTAACAATCATTATTTACTTTTGTTTTTATTCAAAACAGTGCCACAGCGTGAGAGTGCCAATAATCTTAAATAATCGTGTTATTACCAGTCTTTAACTCCTTCATTTTTTTACAAATATGACTTGTTATATTATCAAACCGTAACAAATATCCGCTCTTATAGGTACTGGAATTTGAACCCAGGACCGTTGGTTTCATGGGCAGGGTCACTATCAACTAGGTTAACGTGTCGTCAAGTAAACAAATAAAAATATTTGCTGCTGTCTTAGATGATTTTTAGTATAGGTAGGTATAAAACTTTACTCATTACCTACTCATTTCAATGGAATTAAACTTTCTCAGTATACTTTTTCCCACAATCCTTAAAAATAGTAATCCATAATGAAAGATGGTTCTTTGCTTTCTTTGGCATATTCAATATACGTTCTATATGATGCAATTACAAAAAAACATGTTATTTTAATATAAATTGTCATAATGAGAAATTTCCAAGTTATTTTAAGAACAACCCTAGCTGTCAAATTCTCCGGTTTGTTTACTTTAAAAATATTGTAAATAAAAGGCAAATCGTATAATAATCTGGAACTAATCTTGATCTATGGATTAATAATAATGTACTACATATTTAAGTCCCCCAATAATAAGAAAACTGACCAATATTTTAACAGAAACTTAAACTTACCGATAACATGTTCAATATTTCTGATTTTTGCTGTTCCTTGCACCACAGCCTAACAAACTACACTTGAGAGACATTACGATGAAGTTTCTCTTTCAATCCATGTGTAACTTTTGGCAATATATAATACGGAAAACAAGATATTAATATTTTTTTAAGTGAACTTGGCACGGTTGACACATCAGATACTTGATACTTATGACAAGCTAATTGCACATGGCTATCTGGTCACGTTAGGTATTTGTATGAACGTCAAATTATAAATGTTGCCATTATTGCACTGGCTGACGTACTGTCATCTCTTTTTACTTAGGAACATAGAACTAAGTTAAAAAGAGATAACATTATTTTTGAGTGTTCGATGTCGGAATGCATTTACATAACTGATTATTTGTAAGTGTCATATCCATTCTTTCCTTTATCTATAAAATAACGTCACAAGGATTTTTCAATCCTTAAAAAAAAATCATAAACTACATAAGAGACAGTACAAGAAAATAAAATACATATAATTACTATTACTTACTAAAAACTAGTTTGAATTGCAACACATTGATAAGTAAACAGAAGTTTGTTATTCGACAGAGTACAAATAGGTGCGACGACGAGCGAAGCGAATTGAAATTCGATTAAAAGTTTGTCGATATTTCAAAGGTAAACCACAGTTGGTACATACGTCACCGAGCTTACATTTTAAAAGTAATTACTTATCGCACTGTGCTAATTTAGTATGAACGTACCCAGTATTAAGGGGCTACCCTGGGCTAACGGCTTTGACGCATGATTTTCTGTCATTTTCCTTAATATCTTTCAAACGGAAAACAATATGGAAATAATGTCCGGTAGTTTTATAGAGGATAACTTACTGGATTTTTTATATATTTTTTCAAAAGTTAAGACTAAGTCATTTCGGAGAAGAAACAAAAAACTGCTAAATCGAGTCTTTTTGATTCTCCTCCGAAATGACTTAGTCTTAACTCTCTCTTTTCCGTTTCAAAGATATTAAGGAAAATGTCAGAAAATCGCTGCACTTTTATTTTATACTAATCTTACCGAATTCGGTTGCTGTTTAATAAGATTCGTATGAAAGCGGTATGCACGAGGCCCTAGTCTTCTCCCCTGACTTGCCATTATACATGCAGTAAAACAAGGCCTTTACTCTTTGTTTTTACCCCTCTTGCAATAGAATCAGTTGCCTTTCTGTTAAGAGCTATCATCATAACGCTAACAATATATGTAGAGGTAAATATGAGAACTATGCTGCCGCACACACAACTCTTCTATCATAAGTCAGACGAGTTTCGCACTGTGAAACGGTCTTATTTTAGATGTTTTATAAAGCCCCATATAAGCGCGTTAAAGTAATCGTTACGTTTTGAAATATTTCATGAGGCAAATTCGGCCTTCCTTTCCCTAGGCACTACTGCGTGGCACAACTGACCAATGATTTCTATTTCAAAATCAAATTTAATAGAGTCGACGGAGCTCTGCTTTCGCAGAGCTCCTATTTCTGGATAGTTTGGCCCTCCGGGCCTGCTGAAGAACTAACATACCCTAAACCTACCTCATATTTATGATACAGATTTTGGTCAGTTGTGCCGTTTAGTTGTGCCATTGGGAAGTCGCTAAATTCGGTCTACTATATATTTTTAGGGTTTCGTAGTCAAACAAGGGACCCTTATAGTTTCGCTATGTCCGTCCGCAGCCTAGCTCGGAGACTCTTAGTAAAAGAAAGTTGTAATTTGGTATGAATATACTTATTACTCACGCCAACAAAGTGGTAAATTAAAACTTGACAAATCATTTTCTTTGTGTACCGCCCATACGAGTAACGTGAGGATGTATTTTTTTCTCGTCTTTCCATAGTATAGGGTGTCGTTGCATAGGTCTTTCAAAAATATTACGGGTTTTGAAATCATTTTTTTGATTAAGGGATCCGTTTATGAAATATTAAGCTTTAAAGCGCTAATTTTAGTTAGAGTCAATTTAAAACTACAATAATACAAAAAAACAGAAAAAATATATTCATTAAAAGCGCATAATTATAACGAATTTAAAAGAAGAACTATCACAACTAACTAGACATCATTGGTTCCTGAGATACAGGCGATTAAAGTGTTTAATAATCAATGTATATTAATCATCTAAGACGGCACCAAATGACTTTAAATAGCAATTTAGTTGTTACTTGTTGTTTTTTGATGTATGGAACCCTACACTGAGCATGGTCCGACATGCTCTTGCCCAGTTTTTTGATAACTTTCATGCACGTTAGTTGTGCGTGGCTGCTTGCAATTTCGATGCTGCCCACTTATGGTTTAACGTGGGTTTAGAAGAGACCTACTCGTGACCACTAGGTAAGTTTCTGACTATACTACCCGCAAAACCAAGTGGTGAGTCAGGCAATAAACGTCACTATTGCTATTACACTATTGTTGCACGGCCCGCTCTATAAGGCAATGCAGGTGCGAAAGAAATAGCATGATTCTAATGATTTATGACCTGACTCGCCACTTGGTTTTGCGGATAGTATAGAGTTTATTTTTAAATGACTGATTGGTTTTATCCCAATTAATGTTTATTACGGGCCATAGTTTCATTCTTTTTAGGATTCCGTACCTGCATGTGTAGTCTGACGGAATCCCTTTAATAAAACAATTTGGTGTTAGGTCAGTAGGTACACTATTTACGTACTTATATGAATTTTACCAAAAATAATAGATATCTGTTTCATATACGGGTAAACAAAAATTGCAGACCTCTACTCACATCTTTATTTTTTGATAGTGTTTCCTACTGCAGACAAAAATTACGACTCCGGTTTTTAAATATGGAATGTCAAAGTGCTACCTGAAAGATATTAAAATTAAAATTGATCACTAAATATTCCAATCTTCTAAGTGCAGTGAAATAGTTCTTACAAACTGTTTCGGGTACGGCTAGAGTCGGTTAGACTAGACTAGTATAGAGCGCATGAGAGCGAGCGAATGAGAAGTACAAACTGCACAAACGCAAAGGTTGGTTTAAGAGCTATTTATTGCACTGTGAGATTTACATTGTTGAATGTCAAGTCTACTAACGATCACCTCAATATTTCGAAATACACGTACAGTTGATTGCGGGAGCGTTATCTGAATTAATTTACAAACAGAAGTACAAAAACCATTTTGGTTGGTACTCATACAACAAAAAATAAAATCTTTAGTTCCTTAAAATTAAATATTTGAGATTTTACAATTAAAGCTACAATATATACACATATTGAATATAGGAATACGTTAAACGAATAAAGTACTTTGCGTACCCTGTTTCTTACGGAACAAGACATGTATTGTAGGAAGTATAATATTTCTATACACCGAATCCTACTTAACAATAGTAATAACTTAACGGAAAATTAACTAGGTCAACACTACAGTCATGCATTATAATTGTAGCCTATCCATCCATATGAACAATAAGTGTACGTATAATCCATTTACTTATCGGTTTACACTTTACACTACAACTTGACACGACCGTTTAAACCAAAATTGTATTACCGATGGCACTTTCCTTGCCATTTTCAAGCAATTCTGAGTAGCCTGACTCATCCGAGCAAGCACTATCATTATCTCCGGCATTTCTAAAAACTTCTATTTCTGAGCTCGAGTTCAAACTATCAACATCTGTAACGTTAATAAGAGACTCGAACTTGCCTTTAAATTCGTTAAACATGGCATCTACTCTCAGTGGTGGATAAGTAGACCTGCGCCGAAATGAACTCTTCTCTCCAATAGGCACAAGATTTACTTCATCGTGAGGATCGAGAGCAATTGAGCAGCTTCCCTCATCATCTTTGGAAGCAGTGCTTTCAAAGTCATGTACCCGCCTTGAGATAGATGTAATGTTCAGCTCTGTCTGTGAGGCTTGTTTGTTGTCATCGTGCGCGTAGTGCGAGGCTAGTGAGGAGGGCTCGGCATCGGAGTTAACGGTGCTGGCGGTCTCGCAGCCTGAAGAAACAGATCCATCGTCGCTATCCGTGACGAGGAAGTTACTTTGAGATAACAATTGCACATTTTTGCCTTTGCAAGTTGGATTGACAGCTATTTCACTGGATTCAGAAATCGATGCTAAAATATGCGTTCTAGATTCTAACTTTTTTGAGTCGCTTAGCCTAGGTTCATTGTCTTTATGAATTTTAGCACTGTTGTTGCTCTCTTGAAAGATAATATTGATGAGTTCGTCTGAGCATGGCATGTTATCTGAATGTGATCGTGTCCTGTTAATGACGTTTGGGCATGAAAGTTTTCGAGGTGACTTGAGCCGTTGCAGTACCGGTGAAGAGTAGAAATGCTCGGCAGAATTGTCTGTTAAAGAATTCCTTGCCCACGTATTACACAACGTCTGTTTAGCATTCATCTCTGCTTCCTCCTCGTCTTCCTCGGAACAAAGTTCTTCAATGGCACCAAGCTTCGGAGCTGATTTTGACCGCTCCAAAGGAGGTCGGTAATTCATTGCTCCTACGCTGAGGAGGATCTTTCTGCGAGGCATACTTGGGTTATCATATACACTATTGGCGAGACTTAATCTTGCATTCTGTTTAGAGATACGATCTTTTTTGAATTCTAGTAGAGCTTGTTTTACTTTAATTTGGAGTTCTTCAGTAATTTTTTTAGATACTATTTCTTTGGCGCATAGAACAGCGTGGCAGCGCAGTTCGTGTTTCAGTTTTTTTCCTTCATGACGGTACACCCAGCAAAATAACTTTGGGTAGTGCGGGGGACTGGCACAGTACGTAATTCGGTGGGACCAGTATTCAGTGAGGCCGTGTTCTTTGGTAGTGCCCTTTAGGCCAGAATTGGAAACAGATAGTTTCATAACGACATCAGGCTTTGAAGATTGCTGATAGTTTCTCCATAATGTCGCCAATGGCTTCTCTACGCAGCTTTCTCCTGAAAATAAAAGGAAAATCCGTTAGATATTAAAAAATAATATTTTAATGGCTTATGACTGGGGTTGGAACACGATTTGAAGACACAAATTACTTACAAAAATGTTCTAAAATAGCTTCAGTTAAGAGAACCATAGATTAATGACTGTTCTTAAAATCTTATCACGATCCAAACTGAGCGATAACGGGCGACCAAGAATATGTACTGGGAGATCGTTTTTAGGGTATCGTACCCAAAGGGCAAATTCGATTCCTATTGAAATTGCTATCTGGTCTTGCGTCCGTCTGTCCGTCCAAATATCACGGGACCATGTCTGCTTTTACGGTTTTAGAAAGCTGTACATATACATATTATTATTATTAATGCCGATAAAGTGGTAAAATAAAACCAAACAAAAATGTTTTTTGTTACCTCATCTACACGTTAAGTGGGGATGGGTTTTTTCTACCCCATGGTGTGAATTGTCGTTACATAGGTCTTTTAAAAAAATCGCATTTCATCTGTTTGTAAAATATTAAGCTATAAAGTGAAGTCAAGTGTCCTCCTCCCCGACAGCCAAAACTAAAAATACTAAAAATCAGAAAAAAAAACTTGTATGAAAGCGCATATAACGAATTGAATAGAAAAACTATCACGACTAAGTATCATTAATTCATCATCATTAATTATATCATATTAATTGTATCATTGATTCTTGTGAAACAGGCGATTAGAGTGTTTATACCTCCTAAAATTTTCTAAGATGGCACCAAATTACATTAAACAGAAAATTAGTTACCTATTACTTGTTTTTTGTGTTTGTAGTACTGTTAGCAAATTATAGCATCAATTAACTGTTATTTAGCCTGTGACAATATTATAAGATCATCAACTGACTATTTAAACATTCTGGTGCCACCTAATGGAATTAGGAATAGTGGTAAATGGAACTGGTAAAATGATCATGGCAATATAAACCCTTAAACAGGGGTAGGATGATTCATTACTGCGAGTGCAGTCGAAACGTGAACAGTATTCTTAGATTATTTTTAAATTCACCGAAGTGAATAAAATTGTGAAACTAAGTGCA
This sequence comes from Acleris holmiana, assembly GCA_949316455.1. NCBI lineage: Eukaryota > Metazoa > Arthropoda > Insecta > Lepidoptera > Tortricidae > Acleris > Acleris holmiana. Next base: position 47,293,893 of record OX438762.1, read on the forward strand.
GTTTAATTAAACCCGCTTATAATACTGAACGGCTTCGGAACCCTACATGAGCATGGTCCGACATGCTCTTGTCCGGTTTTTAATATTTGGTGGGGTACCCAATACTGAATATTTGATTAGGAATTCATTAAAATTATTATTTACTGGCACATATTTTTAAAGGAGTTTATGCATTTTTTTTTTATTCCTGTAGTATGTAAGGACCGTATCGTTAATTATGGAAACAAATAAAATGGTGTAACCTGTATAAATACTTTTTATTACAAAAACAAAACTTAAACTACGCGATTCTTAGATCTTCAAAGTGAACCATACAAACTACTTTTAGTTATTTATTGATCCCCTTTGCCAGTTTTCTCACTTTGCTTTTGATGCTCTTCATTAGCCCTTGGACATCGACTGTTTTGAAAGTTTTGTGGGTACGGATCCAGTCTTTTTTTAATTGGTCCATGTTATCTGTTGGTTTAGCTTGTTTTCGTAGCTTTGCCTTCATCAGAGCCCAAAATTTCTCGATGGGGCTGATCTCAGGGCAATTCGGGGGATTTAATGATTTCGCGACAAATTCGACATTATTCTCTCGATACCAGTTCAACACATGGCGAGCATAGTGACACGCAGCTAAATCAGGCCAGAATAATGTACGACTCCTGTGCTTTCGAATGAGTGGTAGTACCCGTTTTTGAAGGCATTCCTTCTTGTACACATCCGAATTTAAGTTTCCCGTTACGAAAAACGGAGACGTTTTCATGCCGCATTGACAAATAGCTTGCCAAACCATAACTTTTTTCCCAAATTTCTCGCAAAAAATGGATTTGTCGTCTTTAGAGACCTTCGTACCTTTTATTACGGTGTAAAACTGCGGTCCGGGTAGGGTTTTTTAGTCAAGTTTGACATAGGTTTCATCGTGCATTATAATACATTGTCCATTTTTAGTTAAAATTTGGTCGTACAATTTCCGAGCCCGAGTTTTGACAGAAGACTCCTGGGTTTTGCTGCGTTTAGGCTGTTTTTGCTTTTTATACGTTACAAGCAAGTTACGTTCCTTGGCACGCTAAACCATTGCAATAGAAGTACGACATTTTTTCGCAAAATCCCGAATCGATATCTCTTTTTTTGAGAAAAATATTCGCATATCTTTTTGTCCAAATTAGGACATGAAGGGCCTCGTTTTCTACCTCGACCAGGTAAATCTTTTAAAGTATTATTCATACTAAACCTTTTTATCGTATTGTAAACAGCTTTCAGGCTAACCCCTTCTTCTGAAGCAATCTTTCTCATAGTTATACCTGATTCTTTACAGTATTTGGTCACAATTGAATGTCGTTTTTTCTCTGAGAGACCCTTCATCTTGCAATGTGTACGAATTATACATTTTTTTATAGTAAGTTTTAACACTTGACTGTATGCTTAACAGATTGACATATGACAGAAAAGACAAAATATTGTAACTTTTTTTTTAGAGCAATTCTAACTTGTTTCCATAATTAACGATACGGTCCTTAGTGTAGGAGATTGATTTTCTAGAATTCAATAATAATGAAAATGAAGGATAGTAAAAATATATTTTTCAATGCATTTGCTCGTAACTTCAAGCACACACAAAGACACTCCCAGTGAGGAAAGGCAAATAAATAAAATAAATTACTTTTTACTTTCCATGCTCGCAAATTCCTTCTTTATGCAGGGTATAGGCTGCATAAAATCGCATTTTATACACTAGTGCATTAAATGTTGTCGTCATCTAGACTAAGACAATTAAGCCCTACAGCCAGACAGACGAGGTGACTGTACTAAATAATTGTGTTATTGAATACATTTACTTAAATTTATATGACTTCAATGTTGCATCTAACATAAATGAAAGTTTAAACTTTAAAAAACAAGCATTATTTCATTAACAAAAAACATACAATATCAACGTATCACTTGGCAGTATACCGTTCGACCTATTAAAAGTTTCAAGAAGAAATTTTTAAAAAGAAATACAGTGACGGGACGAGGTTGTTGTTTCGTTTTGGACTATTCATTAATTGTTTTCTTCGCAAAACTTGTCGTGTTACAGAAATTTGTTTAAATGTTGTGAAGTGAAGAGGAAATAATTACCTATCACACACACCTAACACACTATTGAACAGGCATTGCTGCTTTTAGGCTTGGATCCAAGAAAAAGTTTTTTCGTTATTTCTGTTTTATTTCCTCGTAATCGAAGTGAAAAGCAGAGTGTATAACTCGGTCTTAAAACCCATTTTACCCTCGACTTAATTATCCACCCTAGACTAACGGCTCGGATGGGTACCATAAGTCTTGGATAAAATGATTTGTTTTATGCCCTTGTTGTACAATTTTCGCTCTAATGCAAAAGGTGCAAAATAGTAGATTGTGTCACAAGGGAGCAAAATGACATATGTACAGCGAGGACGTTCATTGAGTTCTGAGAATAGTGAGGATTCAAGTGTTAATTCCCAAGGTGGAAATAATTTTGCTACCGTGTTACACATACTGATTTCCACATCTTCTATGAGGAAAAGAAAAGACCTTAGTGATGAAACTAATTACTTTTTTTACACTCTCTAAAAGTGCTGAAGTTATTAAATTGACTAGAATAATTGTGGTAGGTACCTATTTTTCAATACAATTAATAACCTTAAAACGCGAAAACCACAACACTGTATTTAGATCAATCATGATGTTCAAAAATACTATCTATAAAAATAAAATATCAATCATCTATGAAACCAAACGTGCAAGAATACTTTAAAAAATAATTGTAGTTGATTATGTGCATACTATTTTCATATTTCATTGCGTTTATATTTTATACTGGCAGAAAAATTTCCTTATTCGGAATAGTGCCACTTTGATCCCTGCTAGCAGAACAAGTACACATATATCTCCACATATGCGTAGATGCCTATTTATTGCTATTTTAAGATAACTTATATACCTGAGTGACCTACGGAAAATTTTAGGCCATCAAAAGGTATTTTATAGAGAAGTGTGAAAGGGGCTAGGAGGGTCTGGGCCTTATATTAGTGGAGCCCGTGGGCTCGGGGCTGACTGTGGATTTACTCGAGCGTCATGTGTGTAGATTTTGAAGATTAGATGGTAGAAAGAAAAAAAACGTTACCTATACGATGTATATCCCTTCAGCGGTGGGGGAAGCACCTACAGGTTTTCAAAAATATAAAAATAACATTCAAACGGAAATACTCGAGCGCGTCAAATATTGATAGTGTACTAGTATAACTCCCAGGTGTCTCAGATAGTGTTCAAAATGTGAAAAAGTACATTGTGCAACAAGGGAAGTAAGAAGGGGGTAACTAACGAGAGCATAAGAAGCCCGACGCCGAAGGCGAAGGCCTTCTAATGACTCGAGTTTGTTATCCGCCTACTTTCCGTGATACACACAAGACTATTAAAGAAAAAAGCAATCAAAAATGGCACTGGACTCGCTAAAAGAGATTGTCAACACGTCAACTCAACTTTTTTCAATATAGTCTCCCACAGGTAATGCAAAGAACTGCCATTACTTTTCAAACTTGACAGGTCATACTGCCTAATTGTACGAATTTTCAATATAAAATTTAGTAAAAATAATTGCAAATATCTTTGAAATAATAGTTAAATATAAATATAATGCAGTTAAATCTACCGTATAAGTTTTAGATACAGTAAAATTGGTTTGTAGCCAAGTTTTGAATATAGGAAATAAACCTTGGCTAATTTTGAACCTCCTTAGTCTGAAATGATGTACTAGTGGATTCTATATTTTAAAACTGAACTCATAACTCCCTTGGGAGGTAAAAAGGCCATAACAGCCCTATACGCCTGCGTGTGTCTGCGTGCCTTTCCGAGCACGTGTGATGAAAATAAAATTATTTGATCGTGTCAGATTTTAAGAGAGGATGTTAAGTGAACCCTAGAGAAGCTCCCAATGCAAAGACAGACGATTCGGACGTGGAGCAAGCTTTTGGCGGCTTTTTGAAAATGCAACAAAAAATCGAAATAATTATTGAAAAACTCGAGTGCGTCAGATTTTTATACGGACGGTTTAGCTTAATTTCTAAGATGTGCTGACTCATCGTGACGATTATTTGGGAGGTTTTCTTAATCTGACAGTTTGAAAAAAAAAGTTTTTTCCAAAATAAAGAATCCAAACTCAGTTGGTCTACGTTAACGTTCCGGCTCCATCATGAGATTAACTTTTAGACGTCTTAATATTTCATTGTTGTGGGATTTACATATGTATTCCAAATCGTTAGTTACCATGTGGTTTTTGTGTTGTTATTGTTAAAATGGTCTCGTGAGATGTGAGACTCAAGCATAGACGTAACGCAGAGACCAAGTAGGTCCAAATATGCCTGGTAGTATCGGGACGGGGCGAGAGATTGAGAGATAGAGAAAGAGTGAGAAATAAAGAGAGCCGTGGAGTGGAAAACACATATTTCTCAACAGCTGCTTGCACCACTCTTTATTGACTATTTTAACTACTCCGGCATGTGGGAATCGGCAGTTTTTATTATTCCCGTGATCATTTAATGATTTCCTTTAAAACGGAGAAATAACCGCGCTCGAGAATGTCCAGGTGACGTTTATTTTTGCAACTTTGTGACTCTTCTATTTCCTTATGTCACACGCAAATCGTCAGATTATTGAAGTGCACACTTTTCTGCGTGTAATTATTAGCTCACGTTGCCTTAATCTGTCACGCTCGAGTTATTCTAACAATCTATTTCCGAAATCCGCTCTTGGGCTCCTCCTTTTTTGTAAAAGTAAAAAAAAAAATAGGTTATTTGAATTTTGTACATTAATTTTCAGGTTATGTGAAAAAATAAAAGTTGTAGATCATTTTATTACCTACCTACAACTCTGCTACGTAACTTTTTTCCTTAGGACTTGTAGTTTTGCCGGAAATCGAGTCAGACCGCTTTTTAAAAACTTTAAACTTTAACCCCTATCTCTATTCTATCACTACTACCATTCCAGTAATAAAATTCTAAAAAATATCCTAAATGAAGTACATTATACAGGGTGTTAGGCAGATCGTGTGCCAAAAGAATACGGCGGGTAGGTAGGGTCACTTGCAAAACACTTTAGGCTAATTAACACTCATCCTGGCCCCTTTTTTAGGTATATTTATTTTGATATTTCTCAAAAGTTCACAGTTTTCTTTACATATCTTTTTTTTAATGTCGCAGCAAAAGGTATTTATATGTTTTTTTTTTTAATGTTTGCTTATTCTATTAACATCTTATTTGCATTTGCATAGTAAACAAAAAAAAAATATGAGCGGACAAAGTGTGAAAATTAGAAAATAAAAGTCGTTCAACTTTACGGCACAATACAAAAAAAGTAGGAGCCTCTCGGATCTTCCAATTTCATAAAAAACTTCTTCAATTCATGACCACTGTAGTAACGGTATACCACATGCCTAGAATCACTATGAATTTTCTAGCAAAAAAATGGTTTCACTCTAAAATGGTGGTTTACATCACCTATTACTTTCTTTGAAGTTAAGTGAACTTACTTTATGAATTAAATAAATAAATAATAAATTCACTCAACAAAATAAGTTCTTTTGATAAATAATTATAAAAAAAAACATTAAAAGTTAACTACAATAATAAATAACGGTAATAAGAGTTCTTATTAATAATTATTCTTTAACGATATCCAATACACAACTTACGACCAAATATTTATTTTTTCCCGACTTCAATGCATTATAAATTACCTAATTGAACAGCTATTCATTAAAACCCTACCTACCCGCCGTATTCTTTTGGCACACGATCTGCCTAACACCCTGTATTACGAATTAAAAAGGAAAACTATCACGACTAAGCAGACTTGATTGGTTCCTGAGATAAAGGCGACTAAGTATTTATACATTCCTTCTAAAATTCATCTAACGGCCGAACCCTATATTCAAACCGCGGACAGATAGCTTTACTTCGGATAAAATTTGACACATTTTGTATGGGCAAATGTCAAATTTCAACCCGAAGTAAGCCTTATCTATCCGCGTTTTGAATAAAGGGTTCGGCCGTAAGACACCAGATAACTTTAAGCAGATACCTAATTAGTTCATACTTGTTGTTTTGTAAAAGATAGATTTTTGTGTTTGTGGTAACGGCCTCGGAATACTACAGTGAACATGGTCCGAAATAAGTGATTTTGGATGGACTGGTAAGTCTGCAGTTGACATTTCGATAGGGTTACTCAGTGGTAGACCTCATGGTGGCGTCAGTATTTTGTGGCGCAAAAGCGCATTTCAATCAGTGTCTGTAATTGAATGTAGCAATGTAAGAATAGCGACTATTAAAATCACTTCGAATGGAAAATCAATATTAGTATTCAGTGTTTATATGCCGACTGCTTCCACAGAGAATCTTCCTATATTTACAGAGCGCCTTGGTCCAATGTCCTCTATAATAATGGATAATAATGAGGTACAGGCAACGTATATATTGGGAGGTTTTAATGCGCATCCGAACGAACCATTTTGTTATGAACTTATTAATTTCTGTACTGATCAACAGTGGCTTTGTGCAGATATAGACCAAATGGGTATCGATTCGGATGCTTACACTTATGTAAGTGATGCGCATGGATGTAGAAGGTGGCTAGATCACTGTCTAGTGACTAAGAGTGCTTGGAATACAATCCTCAAAATAGGTATTATGTATGACGTGCTCTGGTCTGACCACTTTCCGATGATAGTGGAATGTAATGTTGATATGTTGAACCCCGTAAGCTACATGCCATGTAATACTATAGTAAACAAGGTGCTGTGGGGACAAAGGCAAGTTGATCAAATAAATGCTTATCATGATGTATGCAACGAACGATTAAGAACCATTGACTTTCCGAGCGAACTAAGGTATTGTAGTGACGGGACGTGCGGAAATCATGATCACCACAGCATTTTGGATAAAATGTATGATGACATTATACAAAAGCTAAGTAGTGCTTCTGTAAAATCCTATAAGAATAAGAGGCGAAAAAAGGGTGGATATATAGCGGGATGGAACAAATTCGTGGCTGAATATCACAAGGAGGCCAGGTTGCACTTCCTGCTTTGGGAGAACGCATGTAAACCGCGCCAAGGCAGAGTTTTTGAACAGATGTGACTTTTAGAAAGGGACTCGAAGCATGAATGTAATACCTGGCCTTCCTGTAAGTGTTGCCGACAGGTCTGGCCACAGAGAGATTGCTGAGGAATTCAGGAAACATTTTACTGTAAAATCACTGTTACACGAGGCGATGCCGACCTCGGCGTCCTCGCCCGATGCTGAGACTATCGGTAACCGGCGTGCCACGCATTTTACAGCCAAGGTGACCGCCCAGGTCATAAGTGGGATGCAGAAAGGCAAGTCACCTGGTCACGATAGTCTAAGTACCTATAGAACATTTTAAGTATGCAGGCGTACACCTTCCCCGATTGCTTTCGATGTTTCTCAACCTGTGTGTTTGTCATTCTTACCTACCTGTCGCGTTGTTGAAGACCATAGTTGCCCCAGTTGTAAAAAATAGGACAGGGGACTTATCGGATAAAGCGAACTACCGGCCCATCTCGCTTGCTACCACGACGACCAAGATACTCGACAGTATGCTGGACGAGGTTCTAGATAGGCACCTAAACATTTATGACACGCAAATTGGCTTTAGGACTGGTTTGTCAACGGAAAGTGCTATCTTGTGTCCAAAGCATACAGGTAAAAAGACACCAATCTATGCATGCTTCCTGGATTTGTCCAAAGCATTTGATCGGGTCAATTACAAAATCTTGTGGAAAAAACTGGGGGAGGCAGGCGTACCGCCAGAGTGTGTAAATTTATTTAAGTTTTGGTACAGTAATCAATCTAACCAGGTAAGGTGGGCAGACGCCTTGTCCGCAGAATACAGGTTAGAGTGTGGAGTTAGGCAAGGGGGACTAACTTCTCCGAGGTTATTTAACTGGTATGTGAACGACTTACTGGCCGGACTTAGCAGTATGCATGCAGGATGTTTTATCGAAAACACATGTATAAATAATATCAGCTACGCTGATGATATATCATGGTGCTGCTGAGTCCGTCCATTGGGGCGCTGAGACAGTTAGTAACTAAGCGTGAACAGTACGCTAAGACACATGGCTTGGAATATAACCCCACCAAGAGTCAGGTCATGGTTTTTAAAGCGGGCAAAATTAAGCCTTATTTCATGCCTCCAGTGTGGCTTGGGGGAAAGATTTTAAAAGTTGTGGACAAATTTAAATATCTCGGCCACATAGTTACCGAAGATTTGTCTGATGATGAGGATATTGAGAGAGAGCGGAGAGCAATTCAATATAATACAATCTAATATTCAATATAATAACGCTTTCAGAATGTTGTTGGAGCTGCCGAGATGGTGTAGTGCCTCAGGTATGTTTGCTGACGCCCGCATAGACAGTTTTCAGGCCATAATGAGGAAAAAATCACCTCACACCTGGGGCGCGTTAGAAACAGTTCCAACCACATTCTGAAACTGATTGCTGGTAGATATGACTGCCCTATCCTTACATACTGGGTTGCACAAGTCATAACTGGTGTCAGGTACGACAAATAATACTGTGGATTGTACTGAGCACAGGGCATGACACATAGGTGTGTGTGTTGTCTTGTGCTCCTTTTATCTTCGTTAATTTTGTATTTTTGTGATATGCTGTATTATGTTATCATATGTTATAATCACTAACCTAGGCTAAGTATTCTGTATGTAACAAATTATTATGGGCAATAGCCTGGAATAAATGATTCTATTCTATTCTCTTGCCTAGTTTTTATTACGACTGTCGACTTGTACCTATCGGTTATCGCTAGGGCCACATTTTGTTCATGGAATTACCTACTAACCATGATTTTGTCAACGTAATAATTATCCGTCAAACAAAATAGGTTGCAAATACAAAATACAATAATATTGTCGATGTACCTTATAACGCCATTTTTCAATAACACAAGATGTTGTTTACCAGCGAGGTCAAGGTCAGCTCATTGACCTGTTAGGGTTAAATCGAGGTTTTTGCATTAAACTTCAAGCTGTTATTCAAAAACGGCTACAAATATCAACATAGTTTGTTGGGAGGGGAAAGTGGTATAGCTCGTTCGCTTAGATAGTGTTGTCGCTTATGTCTCGCGCCGCCTTGGCACGCGCCGCCTTTTGCCAATAGATGCCACCGCGTAAACAAAAAATACGAGCGGTGTATAGCAAGTGAACTCGGCGGTTTACGTCGAATCAAATTCTTATTTTATTACAATAACCACAAGTTCGTGCGGGTGTAGCGACACTATCTAAGCGAATGGACTATACTAAAGATACGTAATCTCCCATTTGCGGGAAAGCTCGCCGTCTGCTTTCACCTGTATAATACCTACCTGTGGTACGCCCGCATTAAGATATATATCGTACATTTACCGATACGTTTATTTTACGAAGAGCGAAACCGCAATTTGTCACACGATATGGTTCAAAGTGGTCTGGACCGTTTTTTATGGTATATCCTAAAAACTTTACTAACTTTACTACTTTACTTTGTTATCTCAATCAAACAATATCTTATGCTGTGTAAAAGTAAAAAAAACCTGACCAAGGGCGAGTCGGACTCGCGTACGAAGGGTTCCGTACCATCATGATCTATTCTACATTTGATACTATTGTATTTTTTTTTTGAAAAACGAAACAGAAATACCAACAACTCTAAAGACTTGTTGATAATTCTATAACCACATTTTGCACAATCAGGCCAAGAAGTTTACTAGTATATTAGTGACAGGTTGCAAACCCATCGCCTAACAGTACTACAAGCCCTTATTCCCTTAGTCGCCTCTTACGACATCCACGGGAAAACATGGAGTGGCACTATTCTAATCTAACCCGGCAACCACACAGGGATAAATACATCATCTGTGAAAATTTCAACTGTCTAGCTTTGGGTACGGAACTCTAAAAAGGAAAATGCTTATGCAACATTTATACATGTATACATATTAGTCCAGTCAACGAATAGTGAAAAACGTGAGCCAAGTACACAAAAATACTCACTTAACGGTTATGAATTTGAAAAAGTCTATAACACAGAAATTGTAGAATAAGGAATCAGAATCAGAATAATCTTTATTCAAGTAGGTTTACAAATAATAAACTCTTTTGAAACGTCATAGTAGCGACTTAGCCTAAATTGACTGCAGGTTCAAATCGCGACCGATCAGAGAAGAACCTGTAAGAAACTCTGTCGGATGTCTTTTTTTTTTTCGACGTTCGCAACCTTTTGTCGTAAGGACTAAACATTTTATTACAAGCAATTCAGTCCCAAGCATTGTTATCATTAATATAGTCTTTAATACTATAATATGCTTTAGAAATTAGTTTACGCTTAACGTAACTCTTAAATTTATTTACTGATAGTTCAGTAACATTACTTGGGAGCTTATTATAGAACCTAATACAATTACCCATAAAAGAGTTTTTTATTTTATGGAGCCGCGTGAAGGGCACTGCGAGCTTATATTTATTTCTGGTATTAACATTATGTATGTCACAGTTCTTTCTAAATTTAGCGATGTTTTTATGAACATACATAATGTTTTCATAAATGTATTGACTGTGCATGGTCAATATGTTAATTTCTTTAAACTTATCTCTAAGCGAGTCTCTCTGGCCCATCTTGTAGACAGCACGAATAGCCCTCTTCTGCAGAACAAAGATGCTATTTACATCAGCAGCACTACCCCACAGTAAAATACCATATGACATAATACTATGGAAGTAACTAAAATAAACTAATCGAGCGGTATCTAAGTCTATTAATTGCCGAATCTTATTAACTGCAAAAACTGCAGAACTGAGTCTACCCGCCAATCCAGCAAGATGAGGACCCCATTGGAGCTTGGAGTCTAACGTTATACCAAGAAACACTGTATCATTAACCAGGTCTAGTTTGTCATTTTTAATAGTTACAGTAGTTTGACTATTTTTCACATTAGTAGTCATGAACTTTATACATTTCGGTTTCATCTGTTCCTTGACTTTTTCTATTCTCAAAATGTAAGTAAAAATTGCACCTGTTTTACCCCCCCTGCTCACCTGCTCGAATCGGGGAGTTTTAGCATGTTCACTACCTAAGCATCCTGAACAAATTTCTGAAGGTATTGCTTAGGTTCCTGCTTACGCACTCTACACTAACTTCATATACAGGGTTATTGCTAATTCGACGTACTTATACCCGTCGGAAATTCGTATTCGAACTAAACTTAATGTCGTTCTTTAAAATTTCCATAAATTAAATAAAAACAATACCCGATGTAAATAAATAAAAAAATACAAATTTAAAATAAAATGTAATAATCAGTAACAGTTTAGTAGTAATAACAATTAACAACTAATAATAAGTAACAATTAAGGCATTTGGTAATTTAGCCTAATTAAAGTTCTTACTCGAAGTGACTTCCCCTATTGCGTACGCAAAATCGTATTCTTTTTGTGAGTTGTGACTTAACTAACGAAGTAGTCAAATTATTCCGCATCGCATTTGCTGCGTTTATAATTCTTGTTTTGAGTTCTTCCGCGGATGACACAGGCAAGACGACGTAAACTAGGGATTTCATGTGACCCCAGACATAGAAATCCACCAGCGTTAAGTCCTGCTCTTCGCAGGCCACGGAATGGGTCCTCCTCGCCCTATCCAACGATTAGGAAAATGGCTATCGAGCCAACGCCAATATTGACACCAAAATGTGCAGTACATCCGCCTTGCTGATATGATATATCATGTTTTGCCTTGTAGCCAAAGGCACGTCATTGAGGAGGTTAAACATTTCATTTGTCAAAAAAATTTGTTATGCTGCAACATTTAGATTGCTCGGTAAAAAATGCGGTCCGATTAAATTGTCGTCAGTTATTCCCATCCACACATTGACCGAAAAACGGCGTTGTGACCCTTTTGGCCTCTTTTTATTAGGATTTTTGTGCACTTTTTCACTCCAATAATGTTCATTGTGGTAGTTAGTAATCCCATCTTGATCGAATTTGGATTTGTCGGTCCATAGTTTTTTTTCAAAAAAGTCGCGTCTTCTAAATTCGCGTTTTACATGAATCTACAGAAAGCAACTCTGCTTTCTGGGTCCCCTTTGTGAATAACTTACACAGGAGTATAATGGTAAGGATAGAACCCTGCATTATGCACTGTAGATCACGCTTTCCATTGTGTTACAGATAGTAGTGTGGCGACGGTGTTTGTCGAAATTGTTAGTTCATCGATAAATTCTTGCAGAATAGCCTCTTCATAATTAACAACATGGACTGGGGGTCTTCCGGCATTAATTTGTCGTCACTGAACACTACCAGTTTCTCGGATTCGCCTATACACTCCTCCATTAAAAACTGATACCCCATGTATCCGGCGATTAGGAAACCGACGCGAATAATCTTGACGAGCAGCTTCACTGTTACCGTTGCAAAAGCCGTAACAAAACACAATATCGGCGTATTCTTCATTTGTGTAATTTTGAAACATACGCTGTTTATTTTAATTAAGTTCTCCTATATTTAAATTAAAAATTAAACTACAATCGTGAGTGTATTTACTTACTTCAAAAGACACGGCGCTTTATGTAAAATAAAACCAGTTTTTGAAAAAGTAATTCTTTAAAAAACTTTTGTTTTTTTTTTTTCGTAACCTGCCAGTTTGCTTTCTGCATTGGCTTAAGTACGCATTAAACCTATTTGCAAGATACCTATTCAAGCAGCGATTTTATGTTTAATTCGAATACGAATTTCCGCCTGCATCGTTTGTGATAATTTTTTGGAAATAAGTGCCTAGTTGTTATGCATTTTTGAAGAGCTAAGAAAACGGTTATGTTTTTGAAATAATCTGCAAAACAAGCTAAATAACTTTTTTTTGTTTTTAAGGCATTTTAGTGGATAAAATCTCAAAACAATATTAATATTAATATTGTTTTTCGTCTCGCATTTTTAAATTTGGATCGATAACTGTAGTTTTAATATTGATAAATAACCAGTGTTTAATCGTTTTTTAAATCAGAAGAAAAAAAATATTTAAATTGATACTTTTTTTTAAATAAATTTTTGAGGTTGCATTTTTGACTTTTTTTTTTTAAAAAAAGCTAAAAATCATGTTAACTCAAAAATGGTTCAGTTTTGCATAATGCATACGGGAGTTAAAATTATCGCAAATAGTCAATCACGTCCCAACGGGAATACGTCGAATTACCCTGTATATAACTTACTACACATATATGTATATTAATATATATCATATACAGGGTGTCCCAGGAAGTAGTGTCAAGCGGAAGTCCAGAGGTAGTGCACCTCAAGGGGCATCTGAATCACCCCCATGTATGTTTAGCGATTTTTCATAGTTTCGGAGTTATTGATCATTTTAATCGGAATTATTGTAATTTTTCCTTATGTCCATGTTTCGAAAGACCCTTAATTTCATGTATTAATTCATATTTTTTTCACTTTTTTCTTGCATGGTTAGAATCACTATGAACTAAGGAAGTTTTTAAAGCTACATGCCAAGTTTTTTCATGACAACTTTTTGAGTAAACTCACTAAGTTACTTTTTCCATACTAAGAAATCCCCGTGTTTGTTTTTCACGTAGTATGGAAAAACAAACTTTGTGCGTTTACTCAAAAAGTTGTCATGAAAAAAAACTGGTTATGTAGCTTTAAAAACTTCCTTAGTTCATAGTGATTCTAACCATGCAAGAAACAACGAAAAAAAAATTGAATTAATACATGAACTTAGGGGTTTTTCGAAACATGGGCATAAGGAAAAATTACAATAATTCCGATTAAAATGATCAATATCTCCAAAACTACGAAAAATCGCGGAACATACATGGGGGTGATTCAGATGCCCCTACCTATACCTCTGGACTTCCGCTTGACACTACTTCCTGGGACACCCTGTATATTACATTTGTTACTTTACAAATGTCTAGTTTTATTTCATATCATGTCAAATCCTCTTATTTTTGTTACTACTTTATGTATATACTAGCGACCCGCCCTCGCTTCGCTCCGGATTAAAGTATTATACATATAAACCTTCCTCCTCAATCACTCTATCTATTAAAAAAAACCGCATCAAAATCCGTTGCGTAGTTTTAAAGATTTAAGCATACATAGGGATATAGGGATAGAAAAAGCGACTTTGTTTTATACTATGTAGTGATGTACCGAGACATACTAATAAATGTAATATAAATATTCATATTTAAACATATATATGCATGTATACATATATATATATATGTCTTCCCGAGGATGTCGTAAGAGGCGACTAAGGGAATAAAGGCTTCTAGTATTGTTAGGCGATGGGCTTGCCACCTGTCACTAATACACTAGTTAATATCTCAGCTTACTTGTGCAAAATGTGGTTACAGGATTACTGACAAGTCTTTTTAGAGTTGTTGGTATTTCTGTAGCTCTGCCTACCCCACTCTGGGAATGAAGGCGTGATGTTATGTATGTATGTATGTAAACATATACATATAAAATCTTCTTCCCCTTTATTCTCTATTTATTTCCTCTCTTTTATCTTCGGCTGATGATTGTTTTCCCTTGAAAAAATCTGCAAAAAGTGTAGTTTCTTCTCCGCCATAGTGGGACGCTGAGTGTACGGATATGGTCCGTGAGCGTAATGCCGCAGAAGACTCTTATTCTACATATACAAACAACTAATACAACAACAATAAATTATAAACTTGTATAACTCTCGGAACCCTAACTAAACGCTCGCGAAGGCCGATGGCGCAGCCATCCTTCGGTTGGCTCAGCAGCGCACCTCCCGCGCGCACCACACCCCGCGGACGCCCAGCCGCGAAAATCAGACGACTCACGTGCGCCATCGCGAATGACACCGCTGTCTCCTACCAATACTAATGTTATTATTGTGTTAAATGGGTCATACACAGATGTACGAGTAGGTTAGCGTCTTTCCTGTGGACACGCCGTAAGTTAACGTTTTTAAGGCCTTATTTTCTGGCTAAGTTCATTCCCGCATAAACGGCGCCAGGGCCCTATTTAATAAACATTACAATCCAACAAATTTGTAAAAAACTGACATATTTGCAAAATTGCACTACAAGAAAACTATTTACAATTATCACCATTTTAAATGCTGTTAAATAAAAATTACATATGTATAAAAACGCCTGTCACTTTCAACGACAATATTGTATTTACAAAATTGTAATTGTAAGGTACATATTACTTAAAATGTAAATTTTTGCTACAAGTTCTTAATAAACGAGGGTAGACGACTAACTAAATAAGAAATTATTGAATTGGTTTACCTTTTGAAGTCATGGAGAACAACAACAAAATTACTATTTTGTCTCTAATTTACGAGAATAAAGAAGTTTTATTCGGTCGGTTTAGTGAAAAACTAACCCATGATATGAAAATAAAGAAGTGGAAAGAGATAGCCGAACAACTAAAATCGTTGAGTATTTACAACAAAGACTGGAAATACCTACGTGACACAACGTGGCAAAACTTTAGAAAAAGGACTATCGTAAGTGATTTTAATACTTAGGTACATAATATCTATACTTGACGACGCGGTAGCCAAGTTAGAAGTGACCCTGCCTACGAATTTAGCGGTCCCGGGTTCGAATCCCGGTAAGGGCAAATAAAGGTACGTGTGATGAGCACAAATATTTTGTTCATGAGTCTTGGATATTTCTATCTATATAAGTATTTATTTCTCCATATACCTATTTGTATACATATATACATATAATATATCGTTATCTAGTATAGTTTCGGGATTAATTTGGGGTTAGGTCAATTTGTTTGCAATTGCAATTGCAATAAATAAATATCGGGGGACAATTTTCCTCCTGATATTTATGTATTAGTTAATTTTGATGAATGAGGTGGAACTTTTATTAGTTTTGATCATTCTAATCTATTGGTGTCGTGATTAAAATACTAACTAAAATACTAACACACTTCATCAAGCCCTGACACAGCATAAGGTTACCTGTCAGAATTAAACTACAATTTACAAAATATGTAAACTTGAAAGTACAATTATGTGTTTAATATAGTACATTTTCATACAAAATTGTAAACAATCACCTGTCAAATGAAAATGTTTATTAAACAGAATTACGTTAAATTGTAGGTACAATTGTACAATTTTGTAAATTTGCCACTATTACAAATTTGTAACCTACAAATTTTATTAAACAGAAACTTGTAGATTGTAACCTGTAAGATACAATTTACAATTTACAACTTGTAATATTTATTAAATAGGGCCCATTACTGCCTTTAGATCTATCGTAACATATAAAAAAAAACTTATATGCAACACAAGCTTTTAACTATGTATTGACCACAGGAGAGACAACTTTTAATAAGGTCAATAGTTAAAAGTGTGTATGACCGTTAGACATAACTGCCCTGTTATTAGGGCAGTAATATCGTATGAAAATCCATTATTACCAAGTTATGTTTTTTTAGGGTTCCGTAGCCAAATGGCAAAAAACGGAACCCTTATAGATTCGTCATGTCTGTCCGTCTGTCCGTCCGTATGTCACAGCCACTTTATTCCGTAACTATAAGAGCTATACTGTGGAAACTTGGTAAGTAGATGTATTCGGTGAACCGCATTAAGATTTTCATACAAAAATAGAAAAAAAACAATAAATTTTTGGGGTTCCCCATACTTAGAACTGAAACTCAAAAATTTTTTTTTCATCAAACTCATACGTGTGGGGTATCTATGGATAGGTATTCAAAAATGATATTGAGGTTTCTATTATAATTTTTTTCTAAACTGAATAGTTTGCGCGAGAGACGCTTCCAAAGTGGAAAAATGTGTGTCCCCCCCCCCCGTAACTTCTAAAATAAGGGAATGATAAATGTAAAAATAATATATGATGTACATTACCATGCAAACTTCCACCGAAAATTGGTTTGAACGAGATCTAGTAAGTAGTTTTTTTTTAATACGTCATAAAAACATTGATCAAAGCTACAACGAACTTTTATATTATGTTACTTGCTGCTACGGAACCCTTCATGGGCGAGTCCGACTCGCACTTGGCCGCTTTTTTTTATTCTAGATGACGTTGTCAATCAACCCACTTTGACACGCACGCAAGTTGGACCCTGCAAATCGGGGCGTATTAACGTCTTTTGGCACGCAAACTGTACGGAGCGTTAAAATTCTCAATTACTAAAAAAAACTTTAGTTACTGCGGCTCTACTTAGAAACCCGTAATTCGAACTTCGGATCGCTCTGTCACTTTGCATAAATTAGTTGGATTTGAAAGTAGAGCCCCTGTTTGATGGCGCGCTCGTTCTTCCTCGTAAAAAAGTAACAAATGAATTATTATTCATTTGTTACTTTTTATTTTTTTTATTTTCAAGTGTAGTATAAAGCAGTATATATCACTCGAGGGTTAGTACAGATTAATAAACTCGTGTGGTTTACGGCCCTCCGCTTAGCGTCGGACCGCAAATGCACACTCGATATGTAATCCGTGCCTTACTCCCCTTGGTGAATAAACTACTATTACAATCTCTAAAAGTGCTGAAATTTAACAGGCAACAAAATGTCTTTAAACATAAAAGTGCCACTTTGATCCTTCCTAGCAGGGAAGAAAAGTCCCCTTTCCGAATAGGTGATGTGAAAGGGTATTTTTTACACTGTAACATTAAGTGAGGTGTCGTGGGATAGCTCTTATGTACATGTTATTATCAGTTTTTAGATTTGGGATATCGTTTAGGAAATATTGAACCCAAAAAGTGTCACGGTAGACTTGCGTATATTCCTTACCTCAAAAAGAAAAAACCGGTACCCTTATAGGATTACATTTATTGGCTGTCCGTCCGTCTGTCTGTCAAGACCCTTTATCTCGGGAACGCGTGGAGGTATCGAATTGAAATTAAAACTGTCTACTCAGGACTACAGTCCCTTGAAGTTGTAAACAAAGTAACTTCTAAGTTTACGTGAGGAAAAACAGGCTGTGTATGCCGCAAAAAACTTATATTTAACACTCACGGGAATCAAAATTTATAGGGTACTTCCCATAGACCTAGAAGCCTAAAATTTTGCAATAAGGAAGGTCTTACAGCACATGCATAGGAAAAAACCGAATATAATTTATTGCTCCATCACGACAACAATCGCGGCCTATGTTGGTGTTGTATGGAGTTGTTTAACGGCAAAGTCAAGTTTGTCCCTCAATACAATTTTACATTCTTGTAAGTTTGTACGGAACCCTCAGTGCGTAAGTCCAACTCGCACCTGCTTTTTTTCGTAACCTAGCCTAATATAACTATTATATTTTATAAAAATGGTTGCTCATACATTACTTAACACGTTCCCTGTCCGGGTGCCCAATGTGGGGTCATGAACCTTTTTTTTCAGGAGTCCGTGGTTCAACTATGGGGTCACATCCCCATACTGAATTGGCATAAAACTGTCAGTTGGACTTGTGACATTGTCAGATCTTTTTGTGTGGGGACAGTGAACGTTTAACTAAGTAGCTAAATCGTATACCTCTAAAAAAGTATTCCACACTTGTGGAACGTACATGATTATTAAGAGTCTAAGTAGCAAAATGATGTTACGAACGCGAAATACAAGTAGGTATATCGGTCTCAGTTGACAGATGAACCTTTTGTTTAGTAACAATAGCGGCTTACGCGTGTTGACGTCAGTATTCAGTTTTTGTAAATTTTATAATCTATATACTCGGAGGTAAACAACACAGAATAAGAACTAAAGGCATAGAAGGAGCGATAAAATAAAAGTCAACATACAGATATGATAACTGATATGCTCAGTCTTATTGGGATTTAGTGTACCAAAAAGAGACAGTTCTATAGCTACGCTAAAATGTCATGGTCATACACTGTTGCACACTTTAGCATATATAAGCAACGTTTATGTGTGCGGATATTGTTTAGATCACAGATTAAGTAAATTTACACCAGGGACGGTAAAACAATACTATCGATAATCGACACATTTTGAAGTTATATAAAAATATAACACATTTTTTATTACCTCGTGTGATCCAAACGGCTGGACGGATTTATAATAGCGGATATTAGGAGACAAGTGAGGTTTTAAAAAACATGTGTTAGCTGATTAAATAAGGTTCAAAATGGTATACTTATAGCAAATGTTTGTACATATCGTAGTTTATAAAAGTTTGGTATTTAAAACATCATTGCTGACGCGATCATACTAAATTAACGAGATTTGTATGAACGCGTCAGCAATGGTTTTTTAAAATAGTAAACTTTTTAAACTACGATATGTACAAATATTTGTTGTATAACATTTTGGACCTTATCTAATCAACTAACGAATTGAATAATAGCAATACAATTTGGTTAACTAGTTCATGATTGGTGGGTCACATTTGTAATCGTATGAGATGTAAGTACATATTCGTTGCTTTAATACAAAAGCGCCACAAATCAAAATGAATCTTCGTTGCATTTAAATTCAGAACACTATTTACTTAAAGTTTTAAATCTAATTGTATTTGTTTTGGATTTGTGGCGCTTTTGTATTAAAGCAGTGAATATGACATATTACTTGTCGGTAATGTAGATACTCTGAATCGCTAGTGAGTGTTTTTTCAGTTCTATTATAAACCATGACTAAATCTCACGAAAGCGTTTAAGTGGAGACATTAGCATAGGGAGGGCACTGCACCAGAATTGAGTCTGCGCAATTTCTTTACGTAATGCTGGCACTCCACTTGGCGGTATTTGCCCAAATATTCGTCATGCATCTTTTTCCTATCTACAACAAATGAAAGAGTGGTAACGACGCAACGCGAACACGCAACCGTAAGTCGGGTGCCACCATAACAGTCATCTTTAGGACAGGACTATGTTTAGACCAAGACCAATTTGGTTGTGAAATAGCTGCAATTCAACTCTGCTTCTATTATCGTCGTCAAGGAATCTTAAATAATATTTCGATCATATTACGAATATTTTTTACCTTAATAAATAATAACATCAATCTTCGCAACTGATTTATCGATTAAGAAATTATAACGTCACTAATATAACATACAACAAAACAATAAAATTCTAGTTAAATATTGCTTTAAAGATATTTCGAACACACATGTTTACTTCGGATGATGATATTCTGCCTATCTACGCTTTAAAAATGCTCTCTGACGATTACAATCCAAAATATTTTTTTTTTTTTTTACGTTAAGGAGAAGGCACACGAGCACTCAGGCCACCTGATGGTAAGTGGAATCTGAGACCCATACACATTTGAATTCTCAAGACTATAATCCTAAGACTTCAAATGCGTTGCCAACCCTGAGGACTAAGATGGAATGCCTCTATGCTAGTAATTTCACCGGTTGTCTTATCCCCACGCCGGAACACAATAATGCGAACACTGTTGCTTGGCGGGTAATAATTTTCAATATGCCGCCTTACCGGTGAAAGTTTATTTTTCGATTAGATTTTTCTTGCGGAATGAATGAGATTTGCATTCAAACACAGCACACGCCTTATTGCTGTTTATTTCACGTTTATACATATAAAACACTGTACGATTTATTGTTGTGACAATAAATTCATTCAATTAAGAGGTTGCAACGGCAGCCTGCTAATGATAAACAATATACACGACTAAAAAACATGACATCCGTTTGACAGCTAGCTCATACTTAGCTCAATACCATAGACCGTCTTTAAGAGATTTTTGGCAGGCTAATTTACGACCATGGTGACATGATGGTCGCCAGTTGCTTGACCAGATGGTAACTAAGTATGTACGGCTAGTTTTAGCAAGAACTGGACACTATTACCTTTAACTTTTGAAAAATAATATTGAAATTTTCGAGAGGTATAGATCTGACGCTTTCGTTTTAAGGCTCCTTCCATGCCTTTAGTTCTTATTACATAAAAACCGGCTAAGTGCGAGTCGAGTGCGATACTATTAGATACAACATAAGACACTATATTATAACCTTTTTGTTTAGTTACACCTCTAACGGCAAAAACACGTTTGTTGTATGGGAGCCCCCTTTATTTATTTTATCTGAATTTAATTATTTGATTTTAAAGTGAACATTCAATTAAATATTCTGTGAATATTTACCGTTGCCGTTATTAATATCGAGCAAAAAACAAAAATATCACTTTTGTTGTATACGAGTCTGACTTAAATAATGTTTTTTTCTGTTTTTAGTATTTGTTGCTAAAGCGGTAACAGAAATACATCATCTGTGAAAATTTCAACTGTCTAGCTATCACGGTTCATGGTTCTACAGCCTGATGACAGACGGACAGTCGAATCTTTGTAATCGGGCGCCATTTTTAACCTTTGGGTACGGAACCTTAATAAATCAACTGCCTCATTGCACCTACTCGTATGTCGGAGCATCATTTGAGAAAGGCTCGACCTATTCGGTTGTTTATTTTTTGTTTGTGGTCTACATAATATGACCACCGGAACTCCATAATAATGGTACCCATTTCGAGCGTTGCAATTAGAATATCTCGATTACGGTAGTTAAGAGTTTCCCGCAGCGTTGCTTGCAGCCAGCTTGGAGAACTTATCCCAAAGTTTCTTATTAATTCATTAATCAGTTGGACTAGTTGGACTACATACGACATAACAGCATAATTATTATTTATAATGACGAACTATTATAGCTGTTTTTAGGTTCCGTAGTCAAGAAGGAACCCTTATAGTTTTGCCACGTCCATCTGTCTGTGTACTCAAAGACTCAAAATACTACAAAGCTGTATTTGGTATGATTATAGGTTTCAATAAAGCCGAAAAAGGTATATAAAAAATATCGTGTACCTCCAGTACAATTAAAGCACGGGATAATAGTATTTTCTTACACTATAACGTGATGTACATGTTATTGTAAACTTTAAGATTTCGGGGAAAAGGAAATATTGAACTCAAGAAGCACGTCCCCCTAAAAATCTGTTAAATATCTTAAATGGCAGGAAATATAACGAAATTTAAAAAACTATCACGACTGGAGGCGGCTCAATATTTTATTTTATACCTAACTAAAATCCAAGGCGTTACCAAATATCTTTAAATAGTAAAGGACAACGGGCATATAGTACCCGCTTAATAGCAATTACGGTGATATATGAGGCGAGCGCCATGGCTATCTTTGCTCTACATAAAAATACCTTTCCATTGATATATACGTTATGTCCATTGGGGCGGGCACAGAACTATATCGAGATAGAAGGAAAGAGTGTATGTACCTCGCGTGCCGAAAAGAGGTTCTGAGGACTGCATTGCTCGCCGCGATGCTCAGTCCGCTCTCGACCGCTGTCCGTGTGTGACGTTCGAATATAAAAACAAAATGCCCTGTTGCTCGATAATAAACTGTTTAAACACCACCAAAAAAGTAGGAGCTGTGAATCAAGATATTTCTTTTCATAGGTAAGTACTCCTTTCCCTAAAATATCCGTTATCTACACTAATATTATAAAGAGGAAAGATTTGTACCTATTTTTGTATGTTTGTATGTTTGTAATGAATAGGCTCAAAAAGTACTGGGCCGATTTAAAAAAATTCTTTCACCAATAGAATGCTACATTCATCCAATTTGACATAGGCTACATTACATTTTGAAAAAAATTAGGGATCCTTGGTAAAATTTGAACAATGTAACCGAAGGTGTAGAAAAATGAGTCTTAAAATGTCTTTCGTCGAATGCGCTGCCGAAACTATTAGCGATAGAACAAAATAATGTACGACAATATTAAAGAACATCATAATGTCTACAAAAAACTCCGCGGTAGCATATGTCCAACTATTGTAGTTATGTCACTACAACAACTTTTTTCATTTTAAACATTAATGAAAATGCTAACCAAATTCAAACCATGCTATTTATGTGTTTATATTAATCCTTATCCAAATAAATTATTTTATGGTCAAGACCATTTAACTACCTATAAAATAGTTTTTAAATTATTTAAATTGGACTTTCCATTCAAAAGATATTACGAATTAAAAAATTCAAACAGTAAACAAAACCGCCATAGCGCCGTGGCCGTTGTTTGCGATGCAGTCTGAAAAGCGCGCCGGGCATCGCGGCGGGCGGGGTGGAGGGGGCACTGAAATACAGGAGTGGGGCGTGCACGTCTAAAAAAATTGCAGCGGGCGAAGCCGCTGGCGGGTCGCTAGTTATTTATAAAACAATTTATTTTGTTGCATAGTATTAATTTCATATAAACAGTAACGGGCGAGTCCGTGTCTACTGCTACTTTTCCATTGCGGCTTTAATTTGACGCGCCAGACTTGGCATGCATTGAAAACCAGCAAAGAAAATAAACCAATCCAAACTGTCGAGCATTTGTCGAGACGCGTTCAAGGTTGATTTCTCATTATTCTGTCAAAAGTAAGATATAGTGTTGTACCCGGCGATTTTCAATGCCGATTTCTTAGTCGATTAAAATAAATTTTGAAAACAGAAAAAATGATAATTATTTTTACAAGCGTTTATTTCACATGCAATGTATGTATATGCGTATGTAAGTATGTATGTATGTATGGGTCAAATCTCGCAAATTAAATTTGACCCACTTCCCGTTAACGGAATGGGCTGAAATTTGGACCATATATGTAAACTCAATGACAATGCAATATTATGGTATCTAAGAGATGATCTGATGATGGAGTCGGAAGGTGGCGACAGGATCTCCGCTATTCTTAACGTAGACCCACCGTGTTAGGACTCAATAGTTTTGTCTCGATAAGCAGATAAAGATTTTGCAAAAAAAAGTACAGTCGGCAGCAAAAACTTGTCCCAAAAATGTTTTTTTTACTATTATGTAGCCGTGAGATGAAGTAGTAGTCAAAATGAAATATTTTTGCCAAAAGCAAAAATTTTTGCAATTTTGTTTCAGTTTTCCAAAAGATCCTATTATAAAAAATAGATGGATAGAAGCAACGGGTCGATAAAACTGGTTTCCTACAAAACACAGCCGGATTTGTTCTGTACATTTTCACAAAGATACCTTTACCTACTGGCCAATCAAAGTACCGGCGAATAATCAGTACAGCTTATCCGACTATAGATGTAGTGATAATGTCAAATAATGAAAAGGTACCTACATTTATACGTCACAATGAGTGAGTGTGTGTGTGTGTGCGTGTGTGCGTGTGTGTGTGTGTGCGTGTGTGCGTGTGTGTGTGTGTGCGTGCGCTCACGCGCGCTTTATGCTACAGACATAGTATTTTTTATGCTACAGATAAAAGGATCACCTTCTTTAGAGAAGGACTCTATCAAGACCACGCCAAGGAAAAGAAAGCTGGAAAAAGTGATTTTACTATAAAATGATGACATACTAATTTGTTTTAAAATTTGTGTAATTAGTAGTTTTGCATTATTATATTTCAACATATATTACACTTACAGAATATTAATGAACCATCCACATCAGACGAACCTTTAATTCATACACCAAAGAAGAAAAAAAATATGAACCAATTGAATAACGCAAGGCAAATGATAAAAGAAAAAGACAAAAAAAATTAACGCTTGAAGGAAAAAAACCGTCGAAAAGTAAATAAAATACTTTCCCTAGTGGCATTGCTGACGCTCTTCCGTTGCGACTTGCGATCGATGACACCACAGATTAGAAACGATTTTGTGTATGTTGTACACATCACTAAAAGACTCGCGTGACGTCAAAGTGCCTACGCAAAATGTTACACGCTCGGTTCTCATATAAAACGACGAACTCTTTCCTTCTATCTCGATATAGTTCTGTGGGGGCGGGTACCACATCCCATACATTTTTGCCCATGGTCCTTTGTTTATGCTTGTTGTTTTTGAGTTTGTTGTAACGGCTTCAGAACCCTTCACTGAGCACGGTCCGACAAGCTCTTGCCCGGTGTTTTTTGTTTGTGGTCATACGTGACAGGCCAAGGTTTATATGAAAAAAAAAACACCCGCGCGACGACGGGCGTGAACAGCTATTAATAAAAACTGAAAAGTCTAGTAGTAGTTAATAATTGAGACTTATTAAACCTTCATAAAATCGTTAATGGCCTTGATCTTTAAGGATCCTATTAATTAAGACGTGACTTAGGTATTTATTTCCATACACCGGTTTCGCGAAGGCAAAAATGTACCAGTACTAGTGATTCATTAAAAATCGACTTAGTTTATCGACATCCATAAAAATAAATTTTTAACCATCATTATCATAACTAAACTAATGGCTAAGTTTGAATACGTTTAACTATGTGCAAACCTCTTTCATTTATACTTATCGCAACTATAAACAACCGATATCTGACATTGACTGTGTCGAGTCACTTTTGACAACCATTGAACCATTGAATAATTGATCTAGTACCTACAACAATATTATTTTGCATTCCGATCAATTACAACTACCTTTTTGTTTCTTAAGGCGGCTAAAAATGCCTCGCAAGAAAAAAGATCATTCATCTTCCTGGAAACCTGACCATTCAGATATAGACGATAAAGGTACGACTTACTTTTGCAAGAAATGTAAAATTCATATATCACGAAAAAAGTTTTCCGTGGGCCGAGGGCCTCTATTTAGGTGCGTTAAAGCGATATCGTTTTTGACCTGTTTCCGTATTGTCAACGTTTTGATAATTCTTATGTCATTTACAATAATGGCGACTGTGACATAAACGATTCTTAAACGTGTCAAACACGATATCGTTTTAACGCACCTGAATAGAGGCTAACACTGATACTTAATTAGTATAGTTCCAACTTGTTTTTTTTTTCATGTTAAAGAGAAGGCATACGAGCACTCAGGCCACCTGATGGTAAGTGGAATCCGAGACCCATAGACATTAGAATTCTCATGACTATAATCCTAAGACCTCAAATGCGTTGCCAACCCTGAGGACTAAGAGGTTTACCGGTTTACCGGTTGTCTTATACACACACCGGAACACAACAATGCGAACACTGTTGGCAGGTGGTTAATGGATAAGATGGTGGTAGCGATCCGGAAGGACCCTGCACAGGGTCCTACCACCACTAAACCACCACTGATTGCTGAGTGCTACGGGAGTGATGTAATTTCTGTAATCAATTTGCACACTGGCAACCAGTTGCGGATTTACAAATTTGCCGCCAGTAGGCTATAATTTTTTTGCCGCCCCTACTGCCCTCTGAGATTCTATACCCTAGTTCGCAATCATATTAATTACATTTTATTCTATCAATGAAATTGCGATTTTATGATTTGTGCCCTATCATCTCCATTACATCAGCTTTTTCCCGTTATTAGCATGATTGTGAACTAGGAGATCGTTGTGTGTGTCGGTCTTTAATCTGGGGCTCGACCGTGCCCCGCCAAGACGACCCAAGCGAAGCGCAAGGGCACTAGGTACTTTTTACCTACTTTCTGAAGTCCTAGAAAGCTGAAATTTGGTCTGTAAGCTAGTAGTATAGTTCAATACAAAGTACCTATACGAGTAGTGTAAGTACAAAAATATTCAAATTTTGTTAAATTTTCGAAACTTGTGTTCTCTATAAAATATAATAATGTTTTATATTATTTTATTTTTGCAAGAGAGTTTTGAGCCATATCCTAATTTGCGGCCATATAATCTGCCGCCCTAGGCAGCCTGCCTACTCAGCCTACTGGTGAATCCGCTTCTGCTGGCAATTCAAATTAAACTGCCACTTACGAGTAAATAGTTTATCAGGTAAGTCAGATAAATAAGTAAGCAAGTTAATGATTGAAATTTGCCAATATTATCTAAGAAGGTACATACAGGATTAGGTTTTTTTCAAATTAGATTTCATGAAAGCAGGCATTCATCGGATAAACTGATGTGGATACGTATCAATATGGTAATTCGTTAAGTAAGTAAACGATACTGATGAGTGGCAGAGACACGACACAACTAGCGCGTAACCGTGCACGGGCCGGGCTGCTCGCGGCTTGTGTCGCGGCACATAGCGCGGTGACCTTTGTCTAACATAATCGCACACGGTTGGATTATCTCCAAGTTACTGTAATTATAACGTTGACCACTCGAGCGGCGTACAGGCACATTAATTATCGGCCATTTTAGTCCACAGCTAGTATAACTCAACCCTGACCGAATATTTTAACCGATCTTGGAGGGAAACTGCGCTAGGAAATCCTGGAAATTAATTTATTAACTATGAAGCTATGATCCCGTACATTTATATTTACAGTATATTGTTTGCTTGCATAACTCGTATACTTATATTATATCACAAATAAAGTGGTCACATATGATTTAATTTAAGAAAAAAAAAACTGCAGAAAGAATAAGTTATTGCGGTACGTAAAAGAACTCTTAATTAATTTGGTGAAATAGTCTCCGCGTAATCCGCATATTGTGTCACGATTCAATCCAATGTACCTACGGAACACTAAATGTGTGAGTCCACCTCGCACTTGACCGGTATTTTCTACACTACAGTGTTATTTCACCGCCAAGCCATTTTATTTAACCTTCAGACTTCGCTGCTAGTATTGTATTGTAAATCGTGCATTTATTTAATATATCCTTCGCATAGGCGGAAGCGGGCGATTTATGCAAAACACCGAAACAGTTTTTCAATTCGTTTCCACCGCACTAATTGTGATAATTATTCAATCGGCCGACAGCAATCCTCCCTTAGGTAATACCTGCTTTGGTATTCGTACTTCCTGTTTTTAACCAACTTGAAGAAAGGAGGAGGTTCTAGATTCGCCTGTTTATGTTTTTGTCACCAAATTCTGGATCTGATGTTGAATAAAGAATTGAAGGAACTGCTCAAATATACGTGTTACAATTACAATAATACCCACAAGGTTTTTTTATCATAGCCAAAAATAATGTGAGCTAAAGACTGAGATGACAGCTTACTAGAGTTGACATTATTTCTTTTTTTGTGTGTTTTTGTATCACGTTAGCGATTTTGGTAATTTCAGTTAAGACTCTAGCATTTAGAAAGTATAATTTAGTGAAGTAGAATCTTCAGTTTTAGAAGTCCACGTATAGCCACCAGAACTCCTCAATGGTACAATTCAAGGGTGCGATAAAATATTTCGATTAGGGTGCCTAGTTACGTTCAACTTTCCCGCAGTGTTAAGTACTTGTGACGAGCTTGAATTTAAAGTTTCTTATTATTTTCATTGAACAGTTGGACTAAAGACATAACAGCAGCATATTAGTTATGATTTGATTACTAAATGGTAAACAATAAAAAAACATTGTTAAATAACAATAAAATAGTAAAAAAATATGATTTATATGATTATAGGCCAGTCCAGTCAAATGAAGTCGGCGTCCCATAATATTATAAACTAACAGCCAACTTCAGTCGTACAGTCACCAGCAATAATATATTGTACAACTTAGCACTTAAAAATATGCCTCCAGTAATAAAGAAGTGTCAGATATTTTTGAACCCAATTTGGATAATATATTATAGTATAGCCGATATTGTACGGGAACTCAGATGATATTTCCATTAATTTTGTCGTTACCGTATGTACAATTAAGATATAAAATTCTAAGGTTGTATTTTGTTAACATGTTTTGCTTTATAAATGGGTAAAAAAGAAATTTATTACTATTTAAAACGTTATTTTGTGGTTCGTATAGTACGATATTGCGAATTATGAGAACACGGAATTAAATAAATACTGCGAATATTTGTACGTTAAATTTTAAGATTGGCATGCTTTGTCAGATGATGAGTGAATTAGGACTTGTATGGTTTGGTTTTTGTTGCGGTGGGCGCGAGCGGCGCGGCGTTGCGCAACTGCGGTTACCTCACTCGCGCGCTCCGCGCCGCCGCCCGCGCCGCCGCCCGCGCCGCACCGGTCGTCGCAACACTCGCAACGCCGCTGTTGGGTAACGCTGGCTTTCTGCTCCACATGTCCTGCTATAACGTGTCTATTCGGTTCAAGGCTTACAAAATACATCTTAATAATACTAGATATTTAAATATTTCGTTTAATGCTAGTCGGTAAATATGAATCATACGATTCCGAGAGTACAAAACTTTCCGAGTGTGTCGTAATTTGAAACCAACCAGGTAAATGATCTTATTTCTATAGTATTGTACAGACATACTTACAGGAAATATGTAAACAGCAAGGAACACGATGGAAACATAAGTTAACATTTCAAGAGATTAGACTGGTAGTACGCGCGTAGTTAACAACTGATAAATATTATAAACAACTGCCAACGCTTAACTACCAATACTTCCGTATTCAATCCAATAGTGCGATGAGAGTGGAAGCTGGCAGTGGCCGCGGCCAGCTGCTGGGACAGAGATATAAAAAACCGTTATTAAAAAACCTTTCCTGGCTTCGTGTCGAGGCACAAATATACCTAGGTATGAAAATGTCGGCAGGTTAGGTTAATGGTTGTATATACTTCTAAAAACAGAAATAATTTGATATAAGCGTTTACTGTACGGGGTATTTATTTATTCGTTTCTTTTTCTTTTGTTGCGATTTGTATTGCTAGACAGCATACATTGAAGCGATTGCAGTGTATGCTGTCTAGCAATACCAGTCCGTGGGTCCACAGAAAGTCAGCGTCTTAATAGCGAGTACGACACATAGCTGAGTGATGATGATTATATTTTCGCAGCACTCTTTATAATTTTATTTACTTCTAATCCTGCAACACAATGTGTAAACTTGTATAATTTAAGCGAAATAAATATTTTCTATTTCTGTTTTTATTTAGAAGTGTTTATGCAGGAGGTTGTGAATACGGAGGTTAAGATTTTTTTACATTTTCTACAGAAATCTACTAGCGAGACGCTAAGCGTGCTGCTCGGGTAAGAGATGTTTTATAGTTCCTCCAGAAACCTAATAGCGACACGCTCATCGTGCTGCACTGGTAAGAGATGTTTTATAGTTCCTCCAGAAACCTAATAGCGACACGCTCATCGTGCTGCACGGGTAAGAGATGTTTTATAGTTCCTCCAGAAACCTAATAGCGACACGCTCATCGTGCTGCACGGGTAAGAGATGTTTTATAGTTCCTCCAGAAACCTAATAGCGACACGCTCATCGTGCTGCACGGGTAAGAGATGTTTTATAGTTCCTCCAGAAACCTAATAGCGACACGCTCATCGTGCTGCACGGGGAAGAGATGTTTTATGATTCCTCCACAAATCTACTAGCGACACGCTCAACGTGCTGCACGGGGGAGAAGAGTAGATAAGACAATTTAGATTGTCATGATCGTATAAAAAGTTATAACCGCTTATTTTGTACTGACTGACTCATTCATCAAAACTTAAAGGGCACTTTATTATTTCTCTCATCTAAAAATTACAAATTTTAATTATCTCCCTATATTTCTTTTAATTCGAACTATTCAACGAAGAAATAGATCGTAAAAAAGTAAGGGATATAAGACTTATTTACAGCTAGCAACGGAAAAAAAACTCGCGCACTACAGTACACACTATATTATAACCTTTTTTTTTAGTTTCACATGTCCCGGTGTCTATCTGTAACCACGGTGTAGCAAATCTTGCGAGCACGGCAAAAAAACACGTTTGTGAGATAATTATGAGCCCCTTATGTATTTTTTTTATTTAATTTAACTAAACTACTTATTTTAAAAGTAAATATACAACTAAATATGCTGTGAATATTTCAAGCGTTACCTATTCCCGTTCAATTATTAAATATTAATGCCCCGTAAAATAAATATCTTATTATATTTTTAGTATTTGTTGTTTTGTTATAACGGCAACAGACATACAACATCTGCGAAAATTTCTAATGTCTAGCTAACAAGGTTCATGTCATGAGATATACACACACAGACAAATATACAGACTGACAGTTGAGTCTTAGTAATAGGGTCCCGTTTTTAACCTTTGGGTACAGAACCCTAAAAAGAGGGGTGATAGGTATTGGCTATTAAAACCCTTTGTTCAGGCACCAGGCGATTATAAACAAGTAAAGGATAAGATCTAGGAGGGGCTCTCCCACGCTTAAATTCACTTAAACACTTTTGCATTGTAGATATCAAAGGAGGCGGACTCATGCTAAACATAATCTATTTCTTCTTTTATTATATAGTCAAGAGCAATGGAAACGGGTAAATTAGTACAGAATTCCCATCGAAAGTGACCCATTTTCATTGCACCTGAGTGTATTTCGTTTTTTTCCCTGTTTGGACAATAATTTAAATACGGCTCAGTGCTTTATTTTCAACACACTTGCTTGGAAAGTCGACTTTATGACAGCGTATTTAGGATCATAATGCACCTGGTTATATACACGTGTTTTTACGCTACATAACCGCACTTGTGTGTTATACTACGGTTTTTTTTTTATTTTATCAAAGAGCTTTACTGTCTTAAAAATTAACTGTCTTAATTAGAATACCTGTACCTAATCAATTATATTTTTCACATCAAATTATTTATGTTTATCAACTAATTAATATTGTTTGTTATATATATGTACATAGATATTAAGTTTATCATTTATTTGGCTGTTAGGCGGGTTAGTCAATATCTCTAGTTCCACCTGCGCGCGCATAATCTATTTAACGTTTTTGCTTCTACGCCACCGGATATACCTACGAAGAGGAGCTGACGATGCGAATGATAGCCTGTTGCCCCCAAATTCGAAAGAAAAATACACGGCAGCCTATGAAACTTTTATCCAGTGGGAAACAAGCAAAGATGCCCGGTCGTTCTCAGAAAATGTATTCTTGGCATATTTCAATGAACTGGCAAATACAGGCCTAGTTCGCTTTGGTGCATAGCTACACTATGTTAAAAAGCACTATTCGCAATAAAAATAATATTGATCTCAAAACATATTCCAACACGACTGCGTTTCTAAAGAGACGCTCAAGCGGTTATCATAGTCGGAAGTCTAAGTGTTGTCATCAAATGACGTCGAATACTGTCTGAAAGAAGCCAGCCAAGCCAGTATCTGGCAACAAAGGTCAGTGGAACTAGTTATTAATATTTCATATTATTGTGCTCGCTGGGTATACCCGTGGGTCCACCAGTGTTTTACGACTTTCACTTTTATAATACAAAATTATTAAAGATAAAGATATTAGTAAGCTTAGTAAGATTATTATTTTTTGTAGTACCTATAACAATAACTTACTTATTACTATTTAATATTTTTCATGTTGCGTTAATATTCGGCATGAATGGTGCAAGTAGACGTCAGGGACTAACCAATATTACTACAAAAGGTATAAAAAACCACGGCAAGATACTTCTAGTCAGAATCCCTAACACTAAAAACAAGATTCCACGATCATTTACTTTTCTCGTTACATTTTATGAAATAGTAAAGAAATACGAATCTCTACGTCCGACGAAGCCAAAAAGTGACCACTTCTTTAAGGTTCTAGCTGTAATTTGGCATGCGTATACATATTAGTCACGCCAACAAAGTGGTACAATAAAATGTAACAAAAAAAAATTTTTAGGGTACCTTCTCTACACGTATCGTCGGGAAGTTAATTTTTTTCTCCTTCACCCCATAGTGTGGGGAGTCGTTAGATAGGCCCTTCAAAAATATTGTGGGCTTGTAAGAATAAATTTTTCGATCAAGGGATCACTTCACGAAACATTAAGCTTTAAAGCGCTAATTTTTGTTAGAGTGAAGTGCCCCCCCCCCACCCCCTATACTGAGCATGGCCCGAAATGCTCGGTTTTTGTAAACTATCAAAAAGGAAAATGTACGTGTCAAACAAATTTGGTTCCATGCCTAAGGAAATCGCTAAGTTTTTAGGATTACCAGATGCCGAGTCTTACACCGGACACAGTTTTCGAAGAACTTTATCGTGTTACGTGGTCTTTCGAAGAATCGGAAGACCAGTGCCCGGTTTATCAAAACTTACAAGTCTACAAGTTCACAAGTTATACTTTACAAGAAAGTTTTTACAAATTCGTGTAAATTACGTTTATCAAAAAAAATCAACAGGACTTGTAAACTTTATCACTTGTAGATTCATACTTGTAAGTTTTGAAACCAAAATTTAATGCCGCCATTTTTTTTAATGCCGTTATCTCATTATGGTCTATTTAAACGCATGGCTGAATGGTTTTATCCTTGCCTACTCTGAACGAGAAAATTAAAAAGAAAAGCGAAGTAGTATTCCCGCCATTTTTGAATTGATTCAATCATATTTTAACCATATTTGAAAAGGAAACACGGGTAGTAATCGTGAAAAATGTCTAAAACTGATAATAAAATAACAGTTCTACAATTAATTCGCGACAAAAAAGAGATTCTGTTCGGTGCATTTACCGACAAATTGTCTAAGGATAAAAAAATAGAAGAGTGGAAAAATATTTTAACTACTTGTCAATCGCTTGGTCTGGTCCCTCCGGGAAAAGATTACGCATATGTTCGAGACACATTTTATTCAAATTTAAAAAGGTCTACATTGGTAAGCATTATCTCTAAATAATTTAACTATATAGCAAAACAATTAGGTTGAGTTTTCTTTAAGTTACAAATGATTTGGCATCTTGACACTGACGACTTCAAGCAATATTTTTATGAAACGAGTCTTAAATTAACGTTCATGACAGTACATATTTTAGTCTTAAATCTCAAATTGTGTTGTTTTTCCTAATTTTATAACAACGTTTAGATGTGGTTCAATCGTAAGTGTGTTTTGGTTTTATTTTTAATAAAGGTGCTTGTTTTGTATGTCCATCCTCAGTGTAAAAGAGACAATGCTAAAAGAACTGGAACTGGCGGCGGCAGAAAAAACATATTAACCCCAATAGATGACTTAATATTAGAAATAATAGGCAAAACTTCGCCTATTACTGACGGAATACGAGTAGAACCGACAAGTTCATCACAAGAAAATTGTTGTTTTGAACAGAATGTTGTCCCTGATTTGTCTCAGACACCAAAAACAAGCAAAAAGGACTCTACTAATTTGAATTTAAAAGGTATGTTTTAAAGATACTTAACTAGCTTCTGCCCCCGACTAAACTTTCCTATTTTGTGGGATAAAGAGGGTCCTTGTTCTTTACCAACATTTAAACTAAAATAAAACAACGATAATACGAATAAATATTCTTAACCCATATTTTATTTGCATTACATTTATTTCTCTGTATAAGAATTTAATCAGGCCCTACGGGAAAATACGTACGAGTAAATGCAAACATACATACATAAACTTCTAAAATCATAAAGAATGTGAATTTAATTTTTTTGCCTTTTTGTTTTTCAGAACAAAAAACTAAAATAGTTCACAAAGGATCGAAAGCACATTCTGAAGTTGTCGAAGAAGAGTCAAAGAAAAAAAGAAAACTCGATCTGCAGTTAGAATATCTAGAATTAAACAATTATAAATTAAAGCTTGAGATATTAGAAATGGAACAAAAACTAGGCGTCGAGCCTTCGATTATGACGAAAGAAATAAAACCAAATCCAGAAAATAAAATAAAACATCAGGATGACTCAAACCAAATTTTATTAATTTCAAACGACAACATAT
The DNA here is from genome assembly GCA_949316455.1 of Acleris holmiana. Lineage (NCBI taxonomy): Eukaryota > Metazoa > Arthropoda > Insecta > Lepidoptera > Tortricidae > Acleris > Acleris holmiana. Next base: position 47,328,433 of record OX438762.1, read on the forward strand.
TCTTTAATGAAGATGGAACTCAAACTCTTTTAGTTTAATAGGTACAGTCAAGGTCATAAATATGTATACACTTTAGTACCTTGTCTATTTAACATCATGCTTAAACTGCCAAATGAAACTGTGACAGCGATTAATGTGACAAGGTACTAAAGTGTTTACATATTTATGACCTTGACTGTACTCATAGGATTGATTTGAGTTAATAGATAATATTTAAGTTTTTGTTGTAATTGTTTCTAAGTATTGCTTACCTACTTGTAAAATTATATTATTAATTTAATATTAAATTCCGTTTAATTTCTGAAATAACTAATCATTCTTTCGAGACTGCTCCGTCCCCTAACATCTTCGGAGTTCCCTTCAAATACATCATCAGAATCAGGTCTACTTTCTTCGTCCGAGTCGTTCCACTCGTCTCCGTTGACGTCATCTCTAATAAAATTGCACAGGGTTACGCAGCAATTAAAAATATCGCAAGCAAAAGTTGGTTGAACCCGTAAATAATTTAAACAGGGAAACTTTTCCTTCAGTATCCCGATAGCATTTTCAATAACTCGCCGAGTCGATTTATGAGCATTAAGAAATCTGATGTTTGCTTGATCATTGGCATCTATTACCAGAGGAGTTATGAGCCATTCCTTTAGAGGGTATGCAGAGTCACCTAGGAGAACTCCTTGTGAAATAGGTCTCCAGCCACTTTCAAATTGCTCAAATAAGAGACTATTTCGTAGAACTTTACTATCATGGGTGCTCCCGGGCCAGTTAGCGTAGGAATAGTAAAACTTTCTGTCCGGACCGCACACAACTAAGCAGTTAATCGAATGATATCCGTGTCTATCAACGAACACTTCTTCGTGTTGGTGTGGGGCATCCATTTTTATCAAAGTGCCATCTAGACAGCCACAAACCAACGGCATTCCTTTCAACATATGAAATTTCTGCACATTATTCGGCCACTTAACATAAGCGTCAAACATTACACTATTGACAGCTGCTACAACACTGTGAACCGCATTACACACACTGCCTTTTGTTACACCATGTATGTCTGAAACAGCATGGTATTGAACTCCCGTTCCTAACCAATGTAGAGCAATTTGTAACATTAATTTACTTGACAAGGCGTGGTTCCTGTTTGAATTTCTTTCCAAATGGCTACCCAAAATACTAATTAACTGTTCCAGTTTATGAGCCTTAAGTCTAAACCTTTCGTTGAATTCATATGTCAACTCCATACAACCGTAGTCTATTCTCGTTTTGTATGTTCTCGGTTCCGTAATTCTAACATTTTCTTCGTCGCTTGAATCACTTGACCACATTTTAAAGAAAAAATAATTTTAAAATGTTACTTACTGCAGAAGTGCAGAACTAATGAAGACTATCCAAGACACTTGTAAAACTTTATGACGGAATGGAGAGTCGGTGGCCACTCTCCGAATTTTTCATGGTTTTTTACAAGTTGTAAGTTACAAAGGTTTTTTTGATAAACAAAATCACGAATACAAGTGTAAAAACATACTTGTGAAATAAATAACTACACTTGTAGCCCGTCATTTACACATGTAGTTTTGATAAACGCATTTTTGTAATAATGTTTTTTTTTACAAGTAAAATGCTTGTAATACAAGGCTTGTAAGTTTTGATAAACAGGGCACAGATAACAGACGGAGGAAATTTGTAGAGGTACCTGACCTTCCGAAGGCTCGGAAGACCAGGTACGTAAAGAGGGATGAGAGAGATAAAAGAGTTAGGTCAGGGTCAGGGTTATTTATTGAGCACTTGTTTAGCTTTACACAGAAGTACCAGTATAAAATTTCTAACTAATTAAATAGGTCCCTAACAACACCAGGGAGATAGCAGAGAGTAGTTCTTTTCTGTGAATTAGACTATTGAAGAGAGCTCCAGTGAACACCACTTGCGCAGTAGTGCGTAGCGATGGCAGCAACGCTCCTCTTAGTAGAAGTATAGTAGCAGATAGGCCGAGTAGAGGCCCGTGAGATCGAGTAACGGTCCCGGAGCAAGCAGGACCGAGATCGTGGTGCGGAGATAGTAACGGTCCCGGAGCAAGCAGGAACGAGATCGAGGTGTGGAGATAGAGACTTCTTGAGGTGCGGAGATAGTAACGGTCCCGGAGCAAGCAGGAACGAGATCGAGGTGTGGAGATAGAGACTTCTTGAGGTGCGGAGATAGTAACGGTCCCGGAGCAAGCAGGAACGAGATCGAGGTGTGGAGAAAGAGGCTTCTTGAGGTGCGGAGATAGTAACGGTCCCGGAGCAAGCAGGAACGAGATCGAGGTGTGGAGATAGAGGCTTCTTGAGGTGCGGGGCCTAACTTGGCCCTGCACAAGGCCGACTTCTATCGTTTCAACTCGGAAACTGGAGAAAGAATGGATGGCTCTAGTCTGAGCCACCCTTTATATACCCTGGTGTTCTATCGTTTTAATTTGGAAGTTCTAAATTTATAAAATTACAAAATTACACATGCCAGGAATTAGTTCTATGGAAAACAATCATATTAACTCCATGTTACAGTATAAAACCTAAGATATTGTCTCTGCCCGTTGTCAAGACAATGAAAATAACAATATTGTCAGTTGAAAGAAAATAAACAAAAAGTGAAAAATATCCATTTTAAATGACGAAATATTCATAAAAGTAGCAAGAATCAAAAGGAAAAATGTAAGTAAACACTCTGGAAGCCCGCGACATCGCGGAGTTCATATATTCAAGAAGATATACGTCCCCAAAGTCAGTCGGTCAAGCTGTGAACGTTTTATATACTAAGTTAAATAACATATTTCAGGAATAATTCATGACCAAACGAGTCCCAATAACCGTCAGGTGGACCGCGCCGGCAAGATGGTCAGAAATGCGCAATAAGTTAACAATTTTAACTATGAATCTACAGAAAAAAATATTGTATCGAAGGTACAATATTACAACTTCAGCTACATTGCTGGCTGATTGAGGAGCCGATATATTGACATTAAAGCGCCATGGCGGGTGGCGATCTAACACAGTCGCTGAATCTTATGTCGAAGACTGTTCAAAACAAGGCCGACATTCGTAAGTGCCAAATTAATACAGGCAATTAATTTGGAGCCACCTTCTAAGAAGTTTGTCACTAAACATCGCCCTTCCACTTCTTATGTCAATAATATTTTGGTTTCTCTTACTCGTTCCAATGAGGAAACACAACGTCCTTCTCCCAGCTATGAAAATTTTTCGTTATCTCTGACATTTACAGCAACTCAAGATCAAAACAATGAAATAATGAATAATACTATAACACATACTGTGCAAATGACAACAAAAACTATTGCATATGATTTTAATAATTGTATCAGTAATTGCTTTAATAATTAAACACTTTATTAATGCTTGCTTGCTTGCTTGCTTTATTTGTGCTTTATCATATTTTCCTCGCATTTTTGTTGAATAACGTCGTATGAATCACGTGAGGATTTAGGGTATTTTTCAAAGAATCTGTACCTAATTAAGGACTGAAATTAAGTTATGGTAACTTTTACATGCTAGTAAAGAAATTTTGTCATCCATTTATATAGTTAATTTTCGTTTTATGTAAAAGTTACCGTAACTTTATTTCAGGCCTTAATTAGGTACAATTTCTTTGAAAAATACCCTTTAGTCATTACACTCTCGGCTCCTTACTCGCCCTCGCTTTCATCTCGGGCTGTAATCCCACCGAGAATAACATAATGTACTATAACATTACTTATACTATCGACGTTACATCCTTCGAGATTTCATATTCACTAGGTACGTAAGTACACTTTTGTATGTACTCGTATGGCATCGAGCACAATTTTTAGATAACACCAAATAAAAATAAAAAAGTCAATTGAGTTCCTTGTTCCTTTCGCCACCGCGCCCTCTGCCGGCGCGCGCGCTTCATCTTCATTCGCTTTTTTGTGCGGGCATCGCAGCACGCAGCGTTCAAATATATTTATATTATTTTACTGATACAGTGTTATTAAGTGATACCATATTATAGAATAACTTGATAACATGGGGAAAACGAAACGACGACGTAATGAAGACATAAGGCGCAAAATAAAACGTCTCAAACAAAGTCTCGATCGACATCATTCGTACAGCGACGATGAAGGTGAGTCCAAATCACATTTGAGTAACCCTAACCTTACAAGCTGGCACCGCACGGACGGCGCGCCGCCGGCGCTCGCCGGCCGCCTGCCACCTACCCTACATGTTGTGAAATATCGCCCTTAGTTAATACTTGACGGTCGATTTTACGTCTTAAACACTTACTGTAACAAATTTCTTTGTGCATAAGCTTCATTTTCTATTAAACTCCATAACTCCAAGTAGCAATAGACGAATATCTCTGAGACAGATTATTTACAAGGAATTGGGTTATCCCATAATTTTGTAATGTATAGTGATTCAAAAACCATTTCGAGAAAAAGGGTTGTAGAACCATTCCCTGTTATCTGATTATTTTACAAAATTAGTATTAAATAGTTATTTCTAAATTATCATTTGACATTATTTGACCTGTAATTTAGTGACGTCACGATCTTCATTGGTAAGTTGTGTCTAATCTGTGATCAACCATAGTACTGAATATAATATGAGTCCAGAATGCAGTAAAAAATAAATAATGTAGATCGAATTTTGTCTTATTTATTTCTGTTTTATTTTAACGCTTATTAAAATTAAGACAATTTTTAACTGTATATAAACATGACAAGGTCAGATCTTTGAAAAAATGGTATGATTAAAATACAAGTCCGTTTTGGAACCTCCGCCCGTAGGCTAGTCTGTGGGTGAAATTGTCAAACTCAACAAACTAAAAATAAAATTTCGGTTTGTTTGGTGTGCAACGTATAACTACTCGTTTTCTGATTTTCTGCATTTTGACGACATTGCTTCAAATTCTACGGAATCTGACGATCCTGCTACACATATTGACCATCGCCAGATCTTGGATACCGATATTCTTTCTTATAATGACGACCAACGCGTTACATTTATTAAACTTTGTAAGGGCTGATTCCACTAATCTACCCAAAGTGGATATAGTCAGGATATTGACATACTTGGGAGACAGCTCCAATCACAACGTAGCTGAAATACGTGGAACTAAAGCTCTAATGTAAGTATGTTTTAGGTATAAAAATATAACGTTCACAATACCATTAATACTTTAGTTTACCTATATTGACATGACTTGACATTGACATTTTACGTGATCTAACAGAAACGCGTACTCTCAAACGAATTCAATAGTTTTAAAGCATTTCTCAAACAAACCAGCTTGTACTGACGTTATAAAAACATTTTCTTTAAAAATTAAAATAAAATAATATATTGATTTAAATGCAAAAACCGTGAAAATAGTGTCTTCAATTAGTCTATTTTATCAAAAAAAAAATTAAAAACCAGTGGCATTTTTTTTTTGTGATAACCCAATTAAGTGGTTCTATTCGGCGCTCATATTATATTGCGACATATTTTCGATGGAATTGTTTTACACAAAAACATATGATATAGTTATTTAGAACCGTGATGCGATTACGGTCAATAACTTCTGTCTCGAGCTGCGACGCGATTGCAACCAACGACTTAAAAGATGTATTTTTTTTGTTCAAATTGGTTGAACATACAACTTAGTATTATACTCGTACTAAGTATTACCCATTTGCAACAAGTTATTAAGAGTAGTGATGCGATCACGCCAATAACTGATATTGTTGAGTCGTAATGCGATTACGGCCTTCAAGTAAACTAAATGTAAATACGTTTGTTATATCAAGCATGTGCATTAATGCACATGGATTTCAATGGGTTTATCTTAAAATGCAAATTATTGCAGTTTCCGAATGCGACTAATTGATGGCAAACTAATCGAATAACGAAGGATACTCCATAACCTCGGCGTCTGACTACGAGTACTCCGACACGGAGGGGGTTAAGTCAGTGGTAAAGGTGGTCGAAGCCCCGGTCACTAATGAGGGACCGAGCACATCCCAAGCTCCCGATCCAAGTCCTAGCGCTAGCACAAGCGCTTCTATGCCGGATGTCCCATCGATGCAGTTGCCTGCTCACATCTTGGATGCTCTCGGTGGGTCGAAAGAGAAAGAGGAAATATTCGGACCTAAGATCCCGACGAGATTTCTAAACGATGGGGGCGAATAGTAGTTGAGGGCCTAGACAAAGAACAAAAACAGGAGCTCACGGATAAAATGTTGATACCAGAAAACTTCAACTTGCTCAAGGCTCCTAAATTAAATGCCGAAATAGCAGCAGTGATGTCTGAGTCATCTCGACAACGAGATAAAAAAATGGAAAAAACCCAAAACCATCTCGGGCTCGCAATTGCAGGCTTGTCTAAGATCAAAGCTACTCTCATTTCGGGCGAGATAGAAAAACTCGATATTATAAAGCAGGTTGCTGACATCAGTCAACTTTTGGCGGATCTTCATTGTGAGAACACCAGTACCAGAAGGAAGATTATTCTACCAAGCTTAGACAAAAAGTTTACAAATATGATCCAGGAGGTAAAAAGAGACTGTTATCTTTTCAGAGAGAACCTCTGAGAAAAAATCAAAGCTTCGAAGACAGCAGAGAAGTCAGGACTTCAAATTAAAAGGTCTTATACTGCTGCTCCCATCACGTCTTCGAATAAGAAATATACACCGCGTCAGGGAAACTGGAAGGGCCCACCCAGGAATCAAGTTCCACGAGCAAACAAGCCGGGTGGGTACAAGGCTCGTGGCCCTCCACGCCACCCCCGGCGAACGACATCGGAGAGATTTCAGCCATCATCGATCAAGAGGGACAGTCGGCTGCCACGCAAACAGCCCTAGAGGTATGACCTCACGCCGGTAGACGCCAGTTTTACGTCAATCAATGGCGGTATATAACAAATGATCCCGTTGTTCTAGAATATGTTTTGGGATACAAAATTCCCTTTAATGGCACAGTTGTTCAAGAAACAGAACCAATCAGCTCTGTTTTTTCCCCAACAAAAATGAAAATCTTGAACTTGCTATCATAAAGTTACTGGATTGCGGTGCTATTGTTAAATGTCAAGAGTCTCCTGACAAATTTATTTCAAAAATCTTTCTTACTCCAAAAAGTGACGGTACATTTAGATTTATACTAAATCATAAAAGCTAAATGTTTTTACTGATCAGCATCACTTCAAGATGGAGGATATTCGTACCGCTACTAAACTAGTCCCTAAAAACGGATATTTAGCAACGATTGACCTCAAAGACGCATAATTTTGAATCCCGATTCACAAATTAATTAGATTTTTTTAAGGTTTAAATTTCATGCTATCTATGAATTTACATGTCTCCCTTTTGGCCTCTGCTCAGCACCATATGTCTTTACTAAACTAATGAAACCAGTAATTACTCATCTAAGAAGTAAAGGCGTACTGCTAGTAATTTATCTAGATAATATACTTTGTATAGGTCGTACTCATGCCGAATACCACGACTGCGTTAGAGAAACCATCTCTTTGTTAGACAAACTAGGTTTTGTAATAAATAGTAAGAAAAGTCAACTGTTACCAAGTCAAATTTGCACATTTCTGGGTTTCGAACTAAACTCTCGCGATATGAGCCTAGAATTGCCTTACAAAGACGGAGAAATATTTACGACCAATCCAATAATTTCTCCAACCGAAAGACATTGACAATTAGAGAATTTGCTACTTACCTTGGCTTACTTACCTCTGCTTGTCTGGCTGTTTCATATGGTTGGGTGTATACCAAACGTTTAGAGAGGGAGAAATTTCTTGCTTTAAAGGATTCCGAGGATGATTATGACAGTCAAATGATTTTGAGTGATAAGGTACAACCAGACCTTAAATGGTGGTTGGAAAACATCATGACCACTACGAATCCAATTCGGTTAAGCCAATATTCGTTAGAATTTTTTACAGATGCATCCCTTACTGGCTGGGGTATCTATTGTGATGGTAAACGATCACATGGTTTTTGGGACTCAGTCGAAAGGGAATGCCACATATTTTTTTTTGGAACTTAAAGCTTAATTTGCGAAATAAAGAAATCTGCTTAGAATCGACAATATGACCGCCATCTCGTACATAAATCGAATGGGTGGGGTGCAGTACGTGCATCTTAATGACATAACTCGCGAAATCTGGCAGTGGTATGAAAATCGCAAATTGTTCATTTTTGCATCTTATATAAAATCTGAGGACCATAAGGAGGCTGATCGGGAGTCAAGACGCACCAATATTGATACTGAGTGGGAATCATCATGTAACGCTTACAATCAAATAACTGACAGGTTTGGGTTACCTGATATTGATATGCTTGCTTCTAGAATCAACTTTAAATGCCAAAGGTATAATATCACATGGCTTCCAGATCCACATTCTTTCAATATTGATGCATTCACAGTTGACTGGAATCAGTTTTTCTTTTACGCGTTTCCGCCTTTTTCCTTGATACTAAGATGCCTTAATAAAATAATTGTGGATAGAGCTACTGGCATTATGGTCATACCTTATTGGCCTAGCCAGCCATGGTTTCCGCTACTGACAGCATTGTCAAGCTCGGAACCTCTTTACTTGCAACCCAACATTGAACTACTCCTATCCCCTTTCAGGACATACCACCCCCTCTGGAGGAAACTTACCCTGGTGGCGATGTTATTATCAGGGAAGCATTTTCCAGGCAGTCGCTAATGCCACAAACCATAGACGTAATGATATCATTTCTGGCTGCAAGTTCACTCAAACAATATAACTGTGTTTATGCTAAGTGGTGGTTGTTCTGTAAATACAATAAATTAGACTGCTTCTCGGTGAACACGCCCCTGGTATTAATTTTTTTTAACAGAGCATTACCAACGTGGGGCTAGTTATTCAACATTGAATAATTGTCGATCAGCTTTATCTTTAATATTGGGGAAAACTATTTGTGACGATAACCGTATCTCCAGGTTTTTAAAAGGAATTTTTAAAATTAAACCTTGTTTTCCGAAATATCTGACGACCTGGGACCCGAATATAGTTTTAGATCACTTAAATACCTTATATCCGAATGGTGATTTAAGTTTAGATCAATTAACATCGAAAACAGTGACTCTGCTCGCATTGTCAACTGGACAACGAGTACAGACGTTGTCTTTGATTAGGCCATCTAATATACAAATTAACGAAGGCAATATTAGAATTATTATCGATGATTTGACAAAAACCTCCGCCCCCGGACGGCCAATGCTTTGCCTTGTAATACCTTTTTTTCTAAACAACGTAGAGATTTGTCGGAATATATAGATAGGACACAAACTTTTCGAAGTATTGCAGATACAGAACGGCTTTTTTTAACAAATAAAAAGCCAATACATAATGCTAGCTGCAGTAAAATCAGCAACTGGATCAAGCAGACGTTGGCTGCCAGTGGAATACACGGGCGCATTCTGTGCGCACAGCACCAGACACGCCGCTACTTCCGCGGCCGAGCGTAAGGGATTATCGGTTGAAGCGATAAAGAAAACCGCAGGTTGGTCTGGAAACTCTTTAGTGTTTTCTAAATTTTACAATAGATCGTTAATAATCGACGATAGTGCCGATAATGCCTTTGCTGAGGCAGTTTATGATGTGTGATTTATCCTTGCTGAGGCAGAATATAAATGCTATTATACTAGACGTTACATCCGAAGAGATTTTCACAGATGTTGTATTTCTGTTGCCGACTAAAAACAGAATAAAATAAATATTTAAGGGGGGCTCCCATACAACAAACGTGATTTATGCTGCTTTTGCAAGATTTGGTTACAGTCAGACATCGTGGTTAGGTAAAGACAGACACCGGGGCAGGTGAAAAAAAAAGTTTATAATACAGAACCCTTCGTGCGCAAGTCAGACTCGCACCTGGCCGGTTTTCCTTTCTAATTGCATATCATAAAACACTAACTTTGGTATTGTAAACGGATCCAAAATGTCACTGGAATGGATTTGTAACCGAAACCCTGTCGTGGTGAAAATAATTCTGCAAAGAGCGACAATTTTAATTTATGTTACTCGTATTAAGAGCTTAATTTATAAAATTTATAGGAAAAAGATAAAAGTTGAAATAAAATTAAACATAATGGTTCACAAAAAAATACAAATTGTACACGGACAAAGTCAAGGGTTAGTTGCACTCAATGTGTATGCGACTGATTCTTCATCTGTGAAGATACAGCCTGGCGACAGACAGACAGACAGACGGACAGTGGAGTTTTAATAAAAGGGGCCCGTTTTTACCCTTTGGGTACAGAACCCTAAAAAGATACATTTCATTTTAAAAGATAATGACAAAGCATACTAAGGCTTATTATTAATTTTATAAGGGGTATTTGAGCCTCCGGGTATTATGGTAGTGTAGCCGGCGTCCATATAGCTGTGAAACATTGATTGATTGATTGATTGACGTTGATCAATCAAGGCGTCCGGCGGCGAAAGGAACGCGCGCGGCTGGAGCCCGTTTATATAACGTTGTGCAGGCGCGGGCCGAGCGCCTATGCAGTGCGCAGTGGGGTAGTCGGGAAAGTCAACGTTTCTATCTACCCACCTGCATAAAAAAATAATAAAATAATATTCTTAAATACTAATTTAAGAATATTATTTTATTATTGATTTATACCTGGCTGTTTTAGTAACTAAGTGTGCAACTCTGTTTATATTAAATATGAACCCTTAAAGTAACTAAATATTCCAATCCGATCATCAAGCGCATTATTTGCCACACACACCGAATATCCCAAAGTGGTGACCCCGACGTGATCATGTCTAACGAAGATGAAACCACCGCCCCAACTACAAAACAAGAATTATCAAGTTCTCCAACGCGAGAGCTTCTTGGGATATCTCTATCGCTACGCGTACCACCTTTTTGGCGTGATCAACCACGCCTATGGTTTATCACCTTTGAAGCTGCCACCGCTGATCTGAAAAAAAATCAATGTTTCACAGCTATATGGACGCCGGCTACAGTAGGTTTAAATAATGTGATGAAAGAGGTAAAGGGCCTACTATCAGAAAGGATTGAAAAAAAAACGCATTATATCAAGAATTTGCTTTTTATCTCTGTATGTTAAACTGTACAACTATGGATAGAAATGCCCATTAAGTAGATTGATATCGACTACCTTCCAAGAAGTAGTAACAAAAATATACATTTATGTAAAAAAGGCCAAGTTCTCATGTACAAAACAAAAGTAGTGATATCTAAGACGGTGACAAGTTGGGCAATAGATTGTTTATAGTCAGATCAATCTATTGTCAATGAATGTATTTCAAGCCCTTACGAAGAAAACTGACAAGTTAGGGCTCAAAATACACTTATTGGCAATAAATTGATCCGCCGCGTTTAAAATTACTTCCGTTGAACGGTTCAAAGCAATTTCATTTGTTCTATTTCAAGGCGGTAAAAAACGCGCGTTCAAAACAAAACGTTTGGCTTTCAAACCTCGTACATTTCCAAGGTCAGATGTCAGTTGTTACACATCATATGCGACTATGTACTCGTACTGTAGGCTTGCTCGTTTTTTTCCCATTACTGACGTTTTTCTAAGCACTGTATTTTTTAATCTGTGAATTGCGATATCGGTAAACTAAAAGTTAGCTATGGTCGAGTAAAGTAGCTGCTCTAGGCTGGGATTCTATACGGTATTAACGATATCGTATTTGACGTGTTTCCGTATTGTCAACATTTTGATAACTCTTATGTCATTTACAATAATGGCGACTGTGACATAAACGTTTCTAAAACACGTCAAACACGATAGAGTCCCTAGTGACCCATCTTAACTCTCTAGAATGGAAAGTAAGTTTTTACAGGATGTTTGGTAGTCGAGTGTATTAAGGAAATTGAATGAAATGAGAAGTTCATTCCGTTATCACGTACATTTAACAATAGAAAAAGTCGGGGACCTCCTAGTCCTAGTAGTGACATATACCTGTGTCAGGACCCGCTCTGTCATAAAACTACACTGCCATACTGAATTTCCAAGTTCAAAATTACGATTCACTGTATCCCAAAAGTACTAAAATGTGACAAACTTTAGTGCGAAATATCCATTGACATATTCTTGAATGTCTAAAAATTGAGATATTCATAATTTTAATACTAGAAATAAAAATTAAATTGTCATTAGAAAATTTTGTGTCCGCAAAAATATAAATAGTTTGTAGGTCAATGCATTCTTTTCTATAATAAATTACCCGACGCTGTTTTACAGTTACCATTTTCAGCGCTTAAAAATTACTACAAAAAGTCAATAATGTCTAAACCTTACTATAGGGTCGAAGATTATCTAACAGACACAAATGCTTGGCCTAAGATACCTAACGTAACAGCTTAGTACCTATGTAGACTAGGGGAAACGGTTTCTGTAGTAGAACGTATCGAAACTTTATGTAATTTATTATTATTATTTTATTTATTTGCTCTAGTTTTTTAGAAGTTTCGACACTTTTTCCTGCTTAACTACGCATGATATATATATTTTTAAATTTTATTAATTGGTGTATATATTTAAAAATGACTGACTGTGTGTGTGTGTGTAGGTGTGCGTATGCGCGTGATGCGTGTGTATGTGCGTGTGGGTGTGTGTGTATGTGTTTGTGTGTGGGCTTAAGAGAGTGTAGTTAAGAGTGCTTCGGTCTTATCATAATTGAGACTTTTTATCCACTTCAACATAATTCCTCTCCTTTGATGAAGTTGTAGTGGATAAATGTTTAGTGTTTTATTTATTGTATTGTATTTGTATAGATGCGGTTCCTGCGCTTTGTGCCTCTAGGTGAATACTGATTTACAAGAGGGTATAGGGGCAACGACATCTTAGAGGCAGCGTTATTTGGCAGATGCTTGTGTTGTTTTAAGTTTGTAAGTAAAACATATAGTTTTCTCATCAACAGAAGATCCGAAATGTTGTACAGCTCAAAAGTGGCAAATCTAGATGTTTTCAAAATCATTACTTTAATTAAGCAACTCTGGCCTCTTTCAACCTTCAAAAATCTGGACTAAGTTACGCCAAAAAATTGGGATGCAGTAAGTCATAATAACAGATTGAGCTAGGACTATACAGTTTATTTAGTAACGTGTCTAAGTTGTCTTGAAGATCCAGATGAGTTTCCTGATACGGTTGTTGACCTACTCTATTTTTTTATCAAGGGGTGATAGTTAGGGTCATTCTGAACCTCCGATCATAGAAACAAGGGAGATATGGTAAGGGGGCGTGGTTCGTGACGCCTCGATATTGTCAAACTGGACAATCAGCTCAAGGCACGTCAAACGTCGCCTCAGTCGCCCACTGATCGCTGTCAATACACGAACTCCGATTAAATTGTAAAGTTACTGATTTTAGCGTTAGTGTGCAAAAATAAAAATGCAAACGTAAATTCCAAATCTAGGGACATAACATAAAGCTTGTCCCAGAAAAAAGTGTCGCATATTAACTTGTTAAAAAACCCCACCAAATAATAAAATTAATTAAATTTTACAACACAGTTGTATTTAAATATTCTTAAAACACATTTTATTCCTATAAACATCGGTTTAAGTTTTGTTCATCCAGAATCTCCTTAATTTTGCTTTAACCCGTGCCATTAATTTTTGTACATCATCATCGGTGATTAATTTGGAAGCTTCATTCCATTTCCGTTTGAAATTCTCCACTGACGTGGCATTACTTTTGTGTTTTAAAAGCTTTTGCTTCATGCGAGCCCAATATTTCTCAATGGGCCGTAAGTCAGGGCATTTGGGAGGATTTTGGTGTTTTTCAACAAAATCGATACTATTTGCTTTGTACCACTCTATTGCCCGCATCGTGTAGTGACACGTGGCCAAATCAGGCCAAAAGAGGACCGGTTTACTGTGCTTCCTAATGAATGAACAATCGTTTTTTAAGGCATTCATTCAGGTATATATCACCATTAATGGTTCCTTTGGCAAAATACGGTGTACTGCGTTTGCCACAAGAACAAATCGCCTGCCACACGAGAACTTTCTTTGCAAATTTGTCCATTTTTATGACTTTATACTCTTCATCAACAGTTTTTCTATCAGTGGCTGAATAATAGTGGTGTCCTGTGGAAGTGATTTGAAGTCAAGTTTACAGTAGGTCTCGTCGTCCATAACAATACAATATTTTTTCTTAGTCATTTCCGAATAGAGCTTCCTGGACCGGGATTTAGCCTCCGTTTGTTGTTTCGCATTTCTGTTGGGTACTTTAGCTTGTTTAAATAAATAAAAAATAAATAAATATCAGGGGACAATCTCACACAAATTAACCTAGTCCCAAACTAAGCTCTAGGCTTGTACTATGGGTACTAGACAACGATAAACATACTTATTAAGAGAAATAAATACTTAAATACATAGAAAACATCCAAGACTCAGGAACAAATATTCGCGCTCATCACACAAATATCTGCCCTTACCGGGATTTGAACCCAGGACCTCTGGCTTCGGAGGCAGGGTCACTACCAACTAGGCCACCGTGTCGTCAAAATGAAATACTAATGAATATACTAGTCTATATGAATGACTTTATAGAATTGTGTTTTTTCACCCTTTGCACCGTACATTTAGATGTTTTGTATTTTTTGGCCATGTCCCGTAGAGAAAGAGTAGGTTTCTTCTGTAACGCTGCCACAATGTTCCTCTCTATATTTTTATTTACAAACCCTGGTTTACGGCCACTTCCAGGCTTTCGTTGTATGCTACCACCCTCTCTGAACCGTTTTAAAACTATTTGATCGGTTCTTACTGAGGTTTTAAGCTCCGATGCAATGTTTTTCACAGATATACCGCGATACTGAACATATTTGTACAGAATTTTTTCATGAAACTTTTATTTAACTGACGACATCTTTGAAAATACAAGTACTGACACCTGTTTTTTTTTATCTTAATTCAAATAATAGACAATATGCTAACTAGGAAAATAGTTTTCAAACCTATTTGATTGAAGACTGACAAACAACCTTGGTTAGTAAAAGCGACACTTTTTTCTGGGACAAGCTTTACAACCGGTAAAGTTAACTTTCAAGCATTATTTCTATTTTTAAATGAATATTAATGTTTATATGGATTTCCGAGCGTAAGGATGTGGACGTGATTTATAGCAACTATCGAAAAGTGGCTTGTTCTACAGCGATCAATAGAATTAAACGTTTGAATAGTTTTAGTTATTTATCGTCATAACACGCATAAAACACAAGGAAAATAGTTTTGACAAATTTTCACGTACGACTAAGTATATAAAGTTTACACTAAGTGCATTTCCTAAATTTTGGTTGTAAATACTTAATCAAATCTGAATTCTGTTCAACTGTATTACAGATTTATCTATTGATTCAATTATACATATTTATTATGTTATCTGTCTATCCGTCTGTATATCACATCGAAGTCTTTTTTTTCATAAATATAGCAGTTTTATCCAATTTGATTAAACCACGGGCATTTAATATCATCAAATTTTAATTAAACACCTTAATAAGAAGCCTTAAGAAGATTAAACAATTTGTTTAAAAATTGAATTTTCAAGTTTCTTGTATTTGGGATTCAATTTAAAATTCAAATTCAAGCATTTATTCGTGACGAATACTTAGATTTATTTCTTATTTTATCATTTTGCTACATAGAGTTTGTAGTAAGACGTATTCTGGGGAAAACCTCAACTGGCTGCCTATTTCGGTTAAAAGAAACAGCCATGATGTGACCTTATTGAATCGTTTAGGAACGCGCACCGCTACTATATACCTAGGTAGTAAATGACGTCAAACATAATCCCTGAGCGCTGGGCGCCCAATGTCTTACGCCACTTCGAAGTAAAAAAAACTATATCTCGGAAACTGTTAAACGTATCGAAATGAATTGTACACAGATATTTTTTGTTTTTAATAAAGAATACATGTCATGAGCCAAATTTCTAAACTTGTTAACATTCTATAATAATAATAATCTATTGTAACATTAATAATTGTGTTATCGCCATAACACCGCCTTCTTTCTCCGAATCCTTCCCGCCGCTTTGCCGCTACCACATTTATTTTAAATTAATAAATTATTTTTTCAAGCATATATATTTTTGACAGTCGTTGTGTCAATTCGTTCGCGATCCGCTGATGGAGAATTCTTTTCCGGAAATATTGTTGAGGAAACCGTTTCTAAATTTCGCACCCGCTTCATAAAACTACATCCCACAACGCAAAGAAAATATTAGATCCAGTGCACGCCGACTGAAAGACGATACCAACCGACTCGGTCGGAACGAGACAGAATCGACTGAACCGACGACCCCTGACTGCTCCGAACTGGATGCCAGCGGCATAGCGGTAAGTCCTGTCCTTTTCTTTTACTCTTCTACGTTATTATTTTCCACCCGCGTCGTCTTTTATTCATAGGGGCCAGTTAGAGCTTGTCCGCCTTCTGGCCCACATAACCCAGATATTAGGATCTGGTGGTCCTTCATCGATCTCCGCTCCACTCTTGGTCCTTCGAGCCGGATTCCTTTCCTTTCCCACTCGGGCTAGATTCGTCTAGTCCAATTTCGCGTTTCCTTAGGTCTTCTCGCTTTTCTTACCCGCCCCTACAGGTTTACCTTAGCTTTCATATTATTTTCGCGCCGCAGCTAAGGTATTATTCTATAAGTGTTATTTCTCATACTCTCCCTTTCTTTCCTGCCCTCCATAACAATGACGAAACTTGTTAAGAAGGAAAGCTTCGATAGTGATTTTAATGATGAGCTTTCCATGTTGGAGGCAAAAAGGAATTCGCTTTTTGAATTTGTACAAAAGGTTTACAATAAGGATCAAAATGCCTCGGAAAATGAGGACTTGAGGGAGGATTTCGTCAATTCGGTATCAACGATTGAGGAAATTCGCTCTGAGTTCAAAGAAACGGTAAATGAATATAAACGAACGCTACTGCGGAGTAGAACAGGTACGGTACCAAACTACCAAGCGGTCATCTCTTTCGAAGACTTGTATTACAGGATAAAACTCGTCATGAATTTGCTTGATCCGGCCGCGCCGCCGGCGGCTGCCGCTCCTCCAAGACCAGACTGTATCCTATGTGCACCGGGTTAAGACCTAGGTTGCCAGTAATGGAAATAATGTCATTCGACGGTGAGATACAAAATTGGCCTCTTTTTTTATGCTAGCTTCAAATTTAGAGTTCACGACTAACCATCGCTGTCGGACAACGAAAAAATGTATTATCTGATTGGCAAGCTATCGCCCAAACCCCAGGCAGTTTTCTCCGGAATCCTTCCACGAGCGGAAAACTATAAACTAATTTTACAGTTTCTCCTTGACAGGTATGACGACACGCGGACTCTTGCCTGTACCTATATCGACCAAATGCTTAATTTACGAGGGCTGCACTGAAAGTTTCGGGAATCGTAAACTTAGAAACATATTTTTGACACATATCATACCTTTTTATAATCTCTAAAGTTTCATTGTTACGACTTTAAAAGTGGATTATCACAAAAACAATGTGGAGACCGGATGATTGTTGCTTTTAGTAATGAAGCACCTTCAAAGAGGACAATATACAGGTGGTATGCAGAATTTCAACGTGGCCGTCTATCCCTCACGGACGACGTGCGTGAAGGTCGACCAAAATCGGCAGTCACGCAAGAAAACATCGATGCTGTACGTCAGCTGATAAAGGAAGACCGACATGTGTCATATCGGGAGATTCAAGAGTGTTTGGGCATTGAAATGAGTCAGATACAAATCATTTTACAGGAACAATTAGGCGTGCGAAACTTGTTTTCCCGTTGGATCCCTATTGTCTGAGGAGCAGAAAACGACTCGTGTCAATTGGTGCCTCAGAACTTTGAATAAATTCAACGGAGGAAGCTCAAATGCAGTTTTTAGCAATGTATTCGGTGACGAGTGTTGGATATATGCATATGAGCCTGAAAATAAAAATCTATCTCGAGTATGGGTCTACGAAGATGAGCTCAAGCCGACACTGTGTACTGTGGTGGCTACGTTTGTCTCCAAATCCGGACACGTGGCTACTATTCCTCTTGAAGATCGTAGAACGGTCAATGCCGATTGCTACACCACTATTTGTTTTCCGAGTATCTTTGCTGAACTCCGAAAAAAAACTCTAGTCGCCGCATTATCCTTCACCACGACAATGCCAGCCCTCACACCGCACGGAAAACAACTGAGTACCTGGACGGTGAAAAGGTCGAATTACTGGACCATCCTCCATACAGCCCCGACTTAACCCCAATGACTTTTTCATATTCCCCAAAATTAAGGATAAGTTGCGTGGTCAGCGGTTTCAGACGCCGGAAGCAGCAGTGGAGGCTTTTAAAATGGCCATTTTGTCGACCCCTACTTCAGACTTCAATAAGTGCTTTAATGACTGGTTTGATCGCACGGAAAAGTGCATAAAATATAAAGGAAAATACTTTGAAAAATAATAAAAATACTTTTATTCAATTTAACTGCATATTTTTTTCTATTCCCGAAACTTTCAGTTTGACCCTCGTAAAACTAAATGGTCCCGCTTCGTCTAACCTCCAAACCTTTATGGACAAGTTTGTCACCGCCGCAAACGCGCTTAGGGCGCTCAAACTAAATGACTTAACCGACTATTTGCTTCTCCATATCGCTCTAAATAAGTTGGATGACGGAACGGTCCGCGCTTTTGAAATGCAATTACGCGACGTAAAATTTCCGACGTTTGTTAGTCTGACGGATTTTGTCAAGAGTCAATATAGAATATTGCAGAACACGCAGCCCATTGCTGGGGTTGATAGCTCATCGCGTGAAAAATCCGTCAAACCCGCACGGAGCCAGGCGCCGAACCCGCAGAGCTATGTCACAAGTACCAGCTCACAAAAATGGTTTTGTGATAATAACCATTCATGACCATTTCTACAAGTGTCCCGCATTTAACAATCTAACCCCGTCAGATCGGTTTAAATGCGTCAAAAAACGCAACGCGTGCATAATTTTCTAGAGCACGAAACATAAATTGCGATATTGCAACTCTACTTTTACGTGCCGTGCCTGTCGGCAAAGGCACCACACACTATAGCATTTTAATAAAGTAGAGATGCAAACTTCGCCGAGCACTCGCTCTATCGTTCCTAATGCACACGCCGCGGCAGCGCCTCCTACATTGGCAAGCGCTAATAATTGCATTCCGTCAGCTAGTACAGGTCCCTCATGCAGCCTCGCGCCCTCGACGCAGGTCCTCGCCGCTACTAACATGACCCATCGCACCGCACAGCGCACGACTGTTACAGGGTGACAGGAAATTCGCCGTATTCCTTGAAAGGGGTTATTCTACAGCTTATTTGTAATGATTTAAGTCCAGTTAACCAGGGGTCAAAACTAATTGGTTTTCGAGTTATTCACGTTTTTAGTTTTTTTTTTAAATACCCGCCTTTCAACCTTAAACTAGTAATTTTGTAAAAACATCGTCATTTAGAAATTAAAAAAAAAGCATTTGTCGAATAGCCACTGATTACGAAAAATAAAAAAAAATGCCATAAAGAAGCGAAATTTTGCAAATAAAAGGATTTGAAGTTAGAAGTTCAAGTAATTATTTTCCAAATTTTGTAACATTTTAAAACATAATTAAAAAACAAAGTATGACACTTCGCGTATAAATTACAGGAATAATTTGCTTAATTCATAAGCTTTCTAAAAACGTACAATTTATGACATTTTATTTAAAATTTTACAATTAAGAATAATAGCAGAAATTTTGCGGTTATAAACTCCATCGTTTCAACCAAAAAACACGGGAAGCGTTGTAGTAAAATGAATTTAGAACAAAGTTCTCTTTTTTAAATTCAGCTATGGGCTTAGTGTTCTATTTTTAAATAAATTTTCTTTTTAAAAACTTAAGGTGCGTTCCATTTTTTAATTTAGAGCATCTTAAATCGTTCTCTTTTTTAAATTCAGCTAATGTCTTACAACGTTCTATTTTTAAATAATTTTGCTTTTTAAAAACATAAAGTGCGTTCCATTTTCAAATTTCGAGCTCCTCAAAGTTTTTGAGTGACCTACGTAATCAGTTTCAACTTTCTTTTCAATTCGGACGATATTGATAATTAAGCTTCTTTCTCAAATGGCTGCTTACCAATTCGAAGAATACGCAGATATCGTTTATTGTTACGGACTCTGCGATGGAGACGCCGCTGCAGCTAGAAGAGGATACCAACGTCGTTACCCTAACCGCCGTTTACCTCACGTAAGTGTGTTTGGTTCATCGTACCGTGTTATTCGGGAAAAAGGATCAGTTCAACGCTGCTAAGCTGACGCTGGAAGACCTCGAAATGATCCTGCTGAAGAAGAAGAAATCCTTCAGTGTTTCCAGGCAGACGGCACTACTTCGACGAGAAATGTGGCTAACCAGCTCGGTATATCGCACTGGAAGGTGTGGTTTACACTGCACTCAGCTCAGCAGTACTCGTATCATTACACTCCAGTACACGCTATTGAAGAGGGAGACCCAGCGAGAAGGATAGATTTTTGCAGATTCTTAATTAATGCAGATATCGAAGATCCCGAGTACCTGAAGAGAATTTTGTGGACAGATGAATCCAATTTCGACCGTAACGGGATAACAAACTACCACAATCTGCACTTTTGGGCTCCCAAAGTTCAAAACCCAAAAAAAACAAGAGAAGGAGCTCACCAGCAAAGATTTTCTTTGAACGTGTGGGTGGGAATCGTGCACGACAATTTGATCGGACCTTTCTTTCTGCCAGCACGATTGACTGGCATCGCATATGAAAATTTTTTGAGGGATGAGCTACCGACGCTACTTGAAGATGTGCCGCTTGCGACAAGAAGGAACATGATTTACCAACACGATGGCTGCCCCGCTCACTATTACCGGGGCGGGGCGTACGACAGTGGATGGATCAGAACTACCCAAGAAGATGGATTGGTCGAGGCAGCGCAACCCCTTGGCCAGCCAGAAGCCCGGATTTAACTCCATGTGACTTCTACATCAGTCTGAGGTCACATGAAGGCGTTGGTCTACGATAAACCGATACGTAACGTAGAAGAGTTAAGACAAAAAATTGTAGAGGCGGCACAGACAATGAAAGATGGGCTTTCGAGGCGAGTAACAATCACCGAAGTACTTCGTGCTTGCATTCGAAACCAGGGCAAACAGTGCGAGCAAAAATTGTGATGTAATTGATTTTAGTTTTTAAGATTAAAGTTTATTTGATAGTGAAACCGTTTTTTCCTCATTTTATCCTAACCTTGCTTAATCACTTATCAAAGTATCACTTAAGACTTAAGACAGAAACTGAAGGCAAAAAACCCCACGAATTCGAGACACAAACAAATTAAATAAATTAAATAATGACCCTTTGTTTGTGTCACCAAAGGCAATCTGCTGTGCTTTCTACAACAAGAAGATAAGTTAAGATAAGAAACAGAAGACAAAGTAAGCCCTCGGAGAATCTAAAACGACACAAACAAACCCATTAGAGTCAAGTACGCTAAGTAAAGTCTTCTAGCTGTTTTGCTATTATTAATATTAATTGTATTTTTTTTGTATTCAAATGTCATAAACTGTACCTTTTTAGAAAGCTTATGAATTAAGCAAATTATTCCTGTAATTTGTACGCGAAGAACGGGACCCTATTACTAAGACTTCACTGTCTGTCAGTCCGTCTGTCTGTCACCAGGCAGTATCTCAAGAATCGCGATGGCTAAACAGTTGGAACTTTCACAAATTATGTATTTCTGTTGCCGCTATAACAACAAATACTAAAAACAACTTAAAATAAATAGTTAAGGGGGCTCCCATACAACAAGCATGATTGGCGTTTTTTGCTTGATATTCATAACGGCAACAGGTAGACGCTTGAAATATACACAGAATATTTAGTTGTATATTCACTTAAATAATTAATAATTAAATAAATTAATAATTAAGGGGGCTCCTATACAACAATCGTGATTTTTTGCCGGTTTTCGCTTGATCTTAATAAAGACACCGCACTGTGGGAGCGCGTAGAACAACCGGTCGGACATGCGAGTGCGCGACAGTAAACTGTTTATTGCAGATAAACTGCTATTATTATGGCCTCTAAATTATAACGAAATGCTAGTATAGTGCATTTTTAGCAACATATTAATAGGGGAAAAGAATAGTCTTCCGATTATATAGCAAAAAAAAAAAAAAAAAAAAACGCAAGATTTTTGTCAGTATTTTATTCTGGTCGCATGCAAACATCCCTTGATAAGTTTTTTATTGGTCCTGTGCTTAGGATTCACTTAAAAATGCATATTTCTTTATTACGCCTACAATTTAAAATTATATCATCTAAAGAGATTGCTATTAAATTACACAAGGCGCACTATCGAAATAGTAAATAATTATTGTAGATATTGTTGTTATTTATAAGAAAAGAAGGTCATATTTTCATCATTTCTCCGTTATGGTTATGATATAAAAAATTACAAAAGGTTACTCATACTCTATAATTTGGGTTTCGGTTTCACTGATGAGTGGCTGCGCTTCGATCAACAGTTTTTTTTTCGTTGTCCTTTTAATGTTACTGGAGATAACCGGATCAGACCGTAAAAGTAATGCATGTATCAGATCAGTATTGCAAGCAATCCTAGATATTTTGCGTGTGTGGTGAAGTCTCACATATCGAAATATTTTATGATTGCATTCTTGTGCATCTTCCGATAATGCACCTATTGGCAGGATTGCGTTGTGTTTTATAATGTCTGCTCCATGAATTAATATTTTATGGATGGTAACGGGCATATAGTACCATCCATACAATTGCACGTATAACTCCGCAGTTTCACGTGTATAAAAACGAAACGAATCTACATTTATCGCGAGTCCTGAAGCTATGACTTGTAGTATTATGTAAAATCTTTTTAAAAGATCTACATTTAGACCCGTTATATCCGCACTAATCTGGAAGTTTGCGAAAAATCTCCGAGCAGTGTTGCCATCATTTGTGTTTCCCACGCCTTGCTTAACCATATCTATTAACAACCCCAATCTTCTTTTGAATTCATCTTGTATGTTGCGTTTTGATTGCTCTCTGACATTCTTATTTTCTCCTCTTGCTGACCAAGATTTGAATGATAAATTGTATGCTATATGTAACATACATTCAAAGCTCCTAATCCACGCATGTAAAGAGGACATGCCGAATTCAAAACAGTCTTGATTTGGTTCACGATTATAAGCTACATCGATGTCGTTCATAGCTTTTGGAGTAGCACCGCAAATAAAGCATTTCATGGCTGATGATGTATCTGTTATATCATTGCAAATTTTTGTATCAACCATCGTTAGTAACATTTTATAATTCACAACGACATTTTTGAAAACATATGGACGTAATTGCCTTATTTCTTCATTTAATTCTGCAGTGGTCTTCTTTGTTAAATTTTTGTTTTCTTTTTCGAACCGAAAAGATATTGGTCGACAATAACGAGAGGATGATGGTGTAGGATTCTTCCAAATGGATTCAGATAAATCTTCATTATTGAGTTGAAGGGGAACGAGGCTACAAACAAATACAGATGAATCATCGTGTAGAGGGTCTGAACTCTTTTGCTTGTAAACAGACTGAGAAGAGGCTCCATCGCATCCCCATTTTAGAACCAAGACAAGATTATATTCTTTGGTATTGTCAAATTTTAAAGGTCGCATTATTCTTTCTATTGTTTTATCCAGTAAACATTGCAAATTAATACTAACATAATTTTCAGCTACAGTTATTGCTTCAGGTACTGGACACAACTCTTTCTTCAGTTTTTGAATTTGAGCATAAGCAGGAAATAATCCGGGAGCAATATTATTAACAGATAATCGCAATTGCGAGTACTGCTCTCTAGTTAGGTCAGAGTTCACATACAAGCTAAGTGCATCGTCGTCAGATAAGGATTTAGACTCGTCCGTGTTATTTAAGAGTTTTTCGCAAAATTCCTTAACTTTTGTAATGTGTGCCGGGTGTGTTTGAATGAAGTCAAAGATAAATTTAGCATGTGTGTGTCTGATACTTTTTGATGCTACGTAGTTTAGCTCATCTATGGGGAGGGATCTTACAGATTCAGTTCTCCTTCTCTTTTGACGATCACTCAATGTATTAAAATATGCTTTAGAGGATGTCGATGTCGATGGAAGCAAAGTCGGAGGCTTAGTGTTAATAACATGAGACCAGTCTATTTGTAAATCAAGCCAACTGCCACATGTAGATAGAAACAAATCTTCTTTCCAACATTTGTCTTTCCGTTTATTCTTCACGGTATACAGAAATTTCCTTATTTTACCGTTTATAGCACTGCAATAAAGTAAGCAAATTGTTTAGTATTCAATACAAAAAAATATACGTTTTAGTAACATTAAACAATACTTACGATTTAATTTCCGAAGAGATGGTATTTGGAAATACAGCCATTACTTTTTCTACAGCAATACTATGATCTCGCAGATCATGTTTAAGCAGATTATATAAATCACGATTTGTTTTTAGTTTTTCCATTATATTCCGATTATAACAACACGCACAACGATTGACGACGGCTTAGTGTGAAGACATTTTTAATTTTGCGGGTATACTGAAATTACTTGCACTATAAGTTTTGAAGTGCCAGGTACAAATTATAATATTTGCCGTTAATTTATTTATTTATTTGTAAAAATCAAGGAGTTAATTCATGCGCTCGGTTGACACAAAAAACGTAATATTTAATGTATAAATAAATATTTACCGATTCTTCGATGTTAGAACTGCATTTCTATTCGGCTGCCTGCCTTAGCAGATTTAAGAAACAAATTGCTATTTCTTTTAAATAGGCGCTTTCGAAAAATGACCTCCAATTGCAAATATCTCTAAAATTCGGCTAAGTTCGGGTAAGGTTAAAATGCAGCGTATTAAAATTATCTTTAACTTATAACTTGTAATACTTAGTATCTTGGAATTGCTTGGCACATTTTTTATAATCATGACTTTCTAGTTTAATTTTACATGAATGATAAAACAGCAATTATAATTAATTATAATATGAAACACCTAGATATTATTTGTTGTGGCGATACTTAAACATATATTCTTTGTAATAAAATCAAAAAAAGGACCTCAACTACTACACAACAGTTAAAATAGTACCTAGAAGTATAGTCGAGTTTTACGGGTTTATCGGATAGTGATGTCTGTTCGAGTACTATTCACCAACAAGGCAAATAAGTGAAAAAATAATAAGACATGATGGTCTAAGCGTTAAAGTTTACAAAAAAAGTCATTTAACAGCAAGAAAGTGAAACATTTTATTTTCAAGCATGTCCGACCGTTTGTTCTACGCGCTCCCACAGTGCACCGTGGTTGTATAGATAATGGTACGGAACCCTTCGTGCGCGAGTCCAACTCGCACTTGGCTATTTTTTTAATATTATTATTTAACCTTTTAATAAGTCAAGTAATCATATATGAGATTTGAAACCTTTAAATAATAAGATTAGTTTCAATGATAAAATAACGTACCTAAAAAAAAACTTACGTGATTGAACATACAAATTCTTTCTTTCAGCAGTATACTTAAATAACAAAGAAGAAAAAAAAAAAGTAAGAAGTAATTAACAATTTTTGTTCAGAAACTTGCCGCGCGACGTAGGTATCCCCCTGCCCTGCCGTCAGTTCGTCGTGCCCACTGCGCGCTGCTGCAGCGTAACAGCAAGTCGCGAGTCAAATTTCCCGCGCCTGCGCTTTTTGTTAAGCGGTGGCCGCTGACTTGTGCCACGCTTCTTACCCTTAGTTTGTTGTCGCTCACCAATGTTACGTGATTCTATTTTAACGATTCCCTTTTCAATTCGTTGTGGACTTGTGGAGTTATTAAGCAATGAGTTTAAGTCGCCCCGTAAATCATTAATATTTTAGTGCGTGCATTTTTAATTTGGCTGTCGGGTTTGTTGTTGTAGCAGCACCGCCGTAACGGTAGATACCTAGCTCCACATTACGTGTCTACGATCGTGTGGAACAACTTTAGTTTGCCAGTTAATACTTCGAAAGTGAAATTGTATGGTGAGCGAAAAACACCTCTGTGCGCCGCTCAAATTCGTGGCTAGGCCGTTATTATGGCATTTATATCTGACCTGATGATAAAAACGGAAAATCAACAGGATCCTCAGAAAAAAGTGCAGTGGATAAAAAGCTTGTCTAATTATTGTTTTTTGTCAGCCCGTACCCGTTTAGTACTACCAGGCGAGCTTAGGTATCTGTTCCCGTAAAGAGCGGATGACTCATTTGACCCGTGTGCTCCGGTTGACTAATTAACAGCGAATTGTACAGGGTCACTTAAATGAGTTTAAAGGTCAATCAAAATTAATTCCACGAGACAAAACGCTTTATCATGTAAATGTGCAGCGTGAATTGCGAAACTTGTCTCGAGATTAATGGTGGTGGTATGATCTTATGGTCGGTCCGTCGGGATAATTACCACCATTATCTTTTAACTTACCGCCAAGCTACAATGTACGCATTGTTGTGTTCCGGTGTGGAAATAAAACATTCATTCGGTGAAATAACAAGTCTTAGGAATGCAGTCTTTAAATTGTAGCCTTGATAATGCAAATATCTACATATGTGTCACACACAAATCTCGCTTAGGTACCATCAAGTGGCCTGTGTGCTCGTTCGTCTTCTCCGTGCCATAAAAAGACATCTGCTGGGAGTAAGTATAAGCGCGCCGGTGTTGAGCCGCCGCCACTGCGGACTGATTTAGGTGGGTGCTTTTTTCACGTTAGTATGTAATGGCACATTAAGTACTTAGTAACTACTCGTATATATATTAGATCCAGAACTGTGAGAACAAAGTAATTAAAACGTAGGCACAGCCACTTTCAAACTATGTTGCACGTTACGGGTGCGTCATGCACTTAAAATTACCTTGTGAATGGGGCACGTTTTCTGTTCATATGACTACAAAATGTGTGTTTACATTAATAATTAGCCCGATTTGAGCTAGCGTACATTATCGTGAATACATACCTCATTAATTATAAGTAGCACATAGTTCTATCTGTTTCGTGATGCTAAATAATGGTAAACCTGCCGTGACTGATGGATGGCGTCAGTAGCGGCTGCTGCGTAGAAGCGATACGTTGCGCCGGTTTATAAGAAACTTGTAAAGGCACTTACACATATTACCTTGATGTCAAAAAATATCTCATATTAGCACGCCCGCCATTTGTATCAAACTTTAAGTGTTGATTTTGAGTGAAGGTGCGCAATGTATAGTATACCTACACAGGATATGGAGAGGTACTCCTCTGAGAGCAATGTTGCAGAGGCTCTCAAGGCCTATTGTTTGGAGATTTTTACGTACCTATTTATCAATTTTGAAGTAACATATAATATCAATTACAATACCAATCGAATCGATTACAGCAGAGTACTTAATCGAAGTAGTGTCAGAAGAATAAATACTAATAGAAGGATAACTTCATCCCCACCACTCTCACTCCCGCGTGGCCTGTCAACCATCCAAGACTACTTATCGCAGCAAGACACTAGCGGGTTGCCATGCCACCCAGAATCTTCGCTTGAAGTACAAGTGCAACAATATTTCAAATGAAGCTCTGAAGGGCGCCACTGTCTACGCAAACGTGTGGTTTTACCATGCGAAATTGTTAGTTCCGTATTTGACCACGTGCTTTACGATAATTGTAGGACGATATCAACGAAGTTTGAATCTTTGTTTATTATTTGTAACATAAACACATTACGTAAAGAGCGTAAGAATTTTATTAAAGAATTAAATAAATACATTATCTACATGTGCACTTTTTGTTTAGATTTAACAATACTTTTAAAAGACTACGTATGTAAAAACATATAATTTTATTAACTCCAGACTTGTACGAACATAATATATGCCAATTGATGAAATAGCTACTTTAATCTTGACAAATATTCCATACATTATTATAATATAAGACTGACTCAAGCGGTTTATAAAACTCACAAAATAGGTTGCAAATGACTCAAATATCTCGTTTAACGATCATAAAAAAGGTCACTGATTAATTAAACCCGTTTTGTATATGTATCCAGATAAAAATGCAAAAATATTATTACCTCTGCATTAAATAATTAAGGATAGGTTGCAAAATTTGAGGCTGATTCAACAGAACGAGTTTGAATGTTAATTCTTTAGCTTGATTGTAGGGTTTCATTGCTAGTTATACATATACATAGGCGACACTGAAAGTTTTTAGAATAGACCACTTATGAAAAACATACTTTAGAAAAAAAAACAATTTGAATTTTAAAAATGGAACTCTTTGAAAGTCTGTCATTTGTTTTGTAATTTTGGCGGCAATTTGAAAATAGAGTGTTTGCTTAAAAATGAATTTAACACGTGAGCATTTTCGTGCCATGATTTTTTACGACTTTCGTTGCGGACTAAATCAAAAACAAAGTTATGAAAGACTTATGTTAGTATTTAATAATGAAGCCCCATCTATTGCCACTATTTATAACTGGTTCAATGAATTTAAAAGAAACCGTACCCAGCTCAGTGACGCTGAACGAGAAGGTCGTCCCTCTACGGCGGTGACCGAGGAAAACATTGACGCTGTGCGGCTCATGATTGAAGAGGAGAAACGAACGAAATACCAGCAAATACGGACATCATTAGGGATTGGCATGAGTCAAGTTCAAAAAAAATACATGATCACCTGCAAGTGAGGAAGCTTTGTGCTAGGTGGATACCGCACAATTTGAGCGAAGAACAAAAACTCTGCCGTGTGAATTGGTGTCGCCAAATGATAGAAAAATTTAACAGTGGTCTATCAAATTCAGTTTTTGACATCGTCACAGGCGATGAAAGTTGGATTTATTGCTATGAGCCCGAGACTAAACGACAATCGGCTCAACGCCAGACAAACAAATCAATTTTTGAGTTCTGAAAATATTGAATTGATGGGTCATCCGCCTTACAGCCACGACCTTGCACCTTGCGATTTTTATTTATTCGCAAAAATCAAGGATAAGCTCAAGAGGAATATCTTTTATGAATGTAGAAGAGGCTGTAGCGGCGGCGTTCCAAACGGCAGTAGAAGAGGTGCCTAAAGAAGAATGGGCTGAATGCTTTACTCAATGGTTTTATCGAATGAACAAGTGTATCGATTGTTATGGAGAATACTTTGAAAAGCAATAAAATAGTTTACATCTTTATATCATGTTTAATTTTTGAGATTCTAAAAACTTTCAGTGTCACCCACGTATGTGGTTGTATACATGATGTCCCAGTACTTGAACTAAACATTAGGGTATAACTAAGCCCTCTCTTCCGGGCAAGAATAAGGTTATAGGTTATTACATTACTATATAATTAATTCGTTAAGGAGATAATGTATTGTTTCAATGATACTGATTGCGGTCGTACCTATGGGTCCCTTTGCAACAAAGACGAATAACTATAATTTATGATTCCAAATCTAAATATCTAATTGTCAATAACGTAGCAATGTATTGATTGAAAGATCAACAAAAAGGGTAGATAGTTTGGTAATTTAGAAAGTATGGATGAAGGAAGAGGTACGAAAGAGGTACGGCGAGCGAGAGTGAGTTGAGATGCCGGAAGGGACGCCGTGGACGCACGTGTATACAGTGATTACATTCGCGATGCGCTGTATAAGGGCCAAATTAAAAGCACCTGAAACCGATGTGCATGAAGAGGTTGATGAACGTAAAGGAAGCGAAAGATGTAAGGTTGGAGCAGTGCGCCGGCCGTTGCGTAGTCTCTGCCTACCCCATTGGGAGACAGGCCTGAAAATATGTAAGAAAATAGATACATCTTTGACGTTCATACAAAGTTGTAAAATTTTGTATAGAGGCGTCAGCAGTACATAGTTTTTAAACCCGTATGAAATATAAATAGTTTTGTTTTTAGCGTTCCGTAGTCAAACTAGGAATCTTTATAGTTTCGCCATGTCCATTCGTCCGTCCTTCCGTCCGCGCCTAGCGCAGAGACTCTTAGTACTAGAAAGCAGTAAATTGGGATATATATGCATATTAGTCACGCCAACAAAGTGGCACAATAAAGTTAAAAAAAAAATACGTTACCTCCCCTACCCGTGACGTGGGGATGTATTTTTTTTTCTCGTCTACCCTTTAGTGCGGGGTGTCGTTGGATAGGTCTTTCAAAAATATTGTGGGGTTTTGGAAACAGTTTTTTAATTAAGTGATCCGGTCATAAAATATTAAGCTTTAAAGCACTAATTTTTGTTAGACTCAAGTGTCCCGCACCCCCTCTGACCCTACCGCCAAAACTACTTATACTAAAAGCCAGAACTTAAATGAATGAGCATAACAAATTTGAAAGGAAAACTATCACGACTAAATACACATCATAGGTTCTTGAGATACTGTGAGATGATGATAATTTGGTTTAGCTCGTAAACTTTTTATTGTAAACTCTTTTCTTTAACAAAGAAAACCATGTAAATCAACTAAGTAAAATCAACGCTCACGGGCACATAACATATATTGAGGCATGCTTAAATAAAATCTGTTAGTCTCATAAAGTGAAATGTATAATATCTTTTGATATAATAAATTCTTTAACCCGATGTGTTATGTGTGAGTGCGCCAAGACAAGCCAAGCGAAGTGCAAGGCACTACCTATCTTTTCTCGATGCGCTTCGTCGTTTTTTTGGACCCTCGTAACTTGGGTACCAGATAAATAAAACTCTCGGGATATGATGTCAATAGTGAGTTCACTATTATCATATCATATCCCGAGAATTTTGTTGAAATGTGTTTTGCAATTGAAACTTGACGTGTTTAATAAGTTTATTAAACACGTTTCAATTGCATAACTCTTATACTTTAGATTCTATTGATACCAAAAAAAATTGATTTCGTCACTGACTTACGATGATCATCAAAATTTCAGGGTACTTCCGCCCTTGAAAGCTAAAATCTGGTATGTAAAGCTTGTCCCAGAAAAAAGTGTCGCTTTTACTAACCAAGGTTGTTTGTCAGACTTCAATCAAATCAGTTTGAAAACTATTTTCCTAGTTAGCATATTGTCTATTATTTGAATTAAGATAAAAAAAAACAGATGTTAGTACTTGTATTTTCAAAGATGTCGTCAGTTAAAGAAAAGTTTCATGAAAAAATTCTGTACAAATATGTTCAGTATCGCGGTATATCTGTGAAAAACATTGCATCGGAGCTTAAAACCTCAGTAAGAACCGATCAAATAGTTTTGAAACGGTTCAGAGAGGGTGGTAGCATACAACGAAAGCCTGGAAGTGGCCGTAAACCAGGGTTTGTAAATAAAAATATAGAGAGGAACATTGTGGCAGCGTTACAGAAGAAACCTACTCTTTCTGTACGGGACTTGGCCAAAAAATACAAAAAATCTAAATCTACGGTGCAAAGGGTGAAAAAGCATAATTCTATAAAGTCATTTAAACAAGTTAAAGTACCCAACAGAAGTGCGAAACAACAAACGGAGGCTAAATCCCGGTCCAGGAAGCTCTATTCAGAAATGGCTAAGAAAAAATATTGTATTGTTATGGACGACTTCAAGTCACTTCCAGGTCACCACTATTATTCAGCCACTGATAGAAAAACTGTTGATGAAGAGTATAAGGTCATAAAAATGGACAAATTTGCAAAGAAAGTTCTCGTGTGGCAGGCGATTTGTTCATGTGGCAAACGCAGTACACCGTATTTTGCCAAAGGAACCATTAATGGTGATTATACCTGAATGAATGCCTTAAAAACGATTGTTGCCATTCATTAGGAAGCACAGTAAACCTGTCCTCTTTGGCCTGATTTGGCCACGTGTCACTACACGAAGCGGGCAATAGAGTGGTACAAAGCAAATAGTATCGATTTTGTTGAAAAACACTAAAATCCTCCCAATTGCCCTGACTTACGGCCCATTGAGAAATATTGGGCTCGCATGAAGCAAAAGCTTTTAAAACACAAAAGTAATGCCACGTCAGTGGAAAACTTCAAACGGAAATGGAATGAAGCTTCCAAATTAATCACCGATGATGATGTACAAAAATTAATGGCACGGGTTAAAGCAAAATTAAGAAGTTTCTGGATGAACAAAACTTAAACCGATGTTTATAGGAATAAAATGTATTTTAAGAATATTCAAATACAACTGTGTTGTAAAATTTAATTCATTTTATTATTTGGTGGGGTTTTTTAACAAGTTAATATGCGACACTTTTTTCTGGGACAAGCTTTAAGCTAATATTAGTATACAAACAAAAAAGTAAGAAAAGAAAATTGTCATAAAATACCTATAACTTACAAAAATAAGTGTTTGTGAAGTTAGGGCTTGTAGGGTTAGGAAGTGTGGAGTTAGAAGCTTGGCTCTACATGAGACCTGATAACTTTTTAACAGTGCGAGCCTTACTGTCTCGTCTTGGCAACATTTTACATGAATGTTTCTATTTATCATATTTTTTGATTCTATATCTCAGATTACTATCTAACTTTTTGTTATGTTACTTGTATTTTGATAATTTGTATAACCGCTCAACTTTAAGGTTAACATTTATTTTATTTTATTACTTAAACCATTTTATTTTTAATGACATATACAACTGTTGGTCCATTTTTTTGTTGGGATCTAACCACATGGTTACTTATTATTAGAATCGCTTATTTTCCACCTTTTCAAACGCAAAAAAAGCGACGTTTGTGACTGGACTTCTATAGATACACGTATAGAGTTATGTTTGAAATAAAATAGTGACGTTTGTGACTGGACTTCTATAGATACATGTATGGAGGTATGTTTGAGATAAAATAGCGACGTTTGTGACTGAACTTCTATAGATACAAGTATACAGGTATGTTTGAGATAAAATAGCGACGTTTGTGACTGGACTTCTATAGATACACGTATAGAGGTATGTTTGAGATAAAAAAGCGACGTTTGTGACTAGACTTCTATAGATACACGTATAGAGGTATGATTGAGATAAAATAGCGACGTTTGTGACTGGACTTCTATAGATACACGTATAGAGGTATGTTTGAGATAAAATAGCGAAGTTTGTGACTGGACGTCTATAGATACACGTATAGAGGTAAGTTTGAGATTTTACCTTGTTTTAGGCCATTAACTACATTCACATAATATTTTCTATAAGTTGGCCAGTATTTATACGTTTACTATACCGTATCTTGGTTTATTACTTATTACGTGTCCAAGCATGATCTGAGCTCCTTCCGCTCTATTTACCGACTGCCAAGAAGGGTTATGTTTTTTGCGCGTATTTATGTATGTTTGTAATATTCTTTATTACTCCGTGGGGTTGCCGGATTAGAATAGTGCTACTCCATGTCTTCCCGTAGATGTCGTAAGAGGCGACTAAGTGAATAGGGCTTGTAATAAGTACTATTAGGCGGTGGGCTTGCAACCTGTCACTAATACACTGGTGATCTTAGCCTACTTGTGCAAAATGTGGTAACAGAATTATCAACAAGTCTCTTTAGTGTTGTTGGTATGTCTGCAGCTCTGCCTACCCCTCTGGGTATGAAGGCGTGATGTTATGTAAACATATATTTTCTTTATTACCTCGAATCATTTAAACTGCTGGACGGATATCTAAAATTAAGGTATCGTTAGATTTGTCTCGTCGGCCCAAGTGACATAGGATGGGTGACACAAAAAAATGCGGATTTATTCCAAATTAATTAAATATGGTATCAAAATGAAGAATATAAATATACACATCATAATTTGGTAAGGAAAATGGTACAATGAATGTATTAATAGAACGATTCTATTGCCTCGAAAGTGATCCGACTCCAAGGGTCAGAGATCCGGCTGTCCTCTTAACCCTCAAAAGTTAATCATCAACCTCGCGATCTAAATTGCCTTAAAGAATTTGACCGCGCTTACGTAATTTATAGTGTTCGTAGTAAAATAAAACTAATAAATTAAAATGAACTAAACTATTTAAAAAACAAAAAGCCCGACTGAAAGTACATGTATTTATTGTTAATGCGGGGACAAACCAAAATTTACAAACTAGTCCCTGCCAGCAATAGTTTATTCAATGTTAAATCAAGCGTAACAACAAGTCAACAAGTTAATTATCAAGAAGTCGTTTTAGAGTTGTTGGTATTTCTGTAGCTCTACCTACCCCACTTTAGGAATGAATGCGTGATGTTATGTGTGTATGTATATCAAGCGTAATTCTAAAATCGACCCAGTATTTCTCTTATTTTTTGTTTTGTAATTTTGAATAAAGACATGTATTTCCATTTGGGTTTATTGTTATTTAAACATTATTTATTCGTGTATGGTTAGCAACATACAATTGCCAATAAATTATACAGGTACTTTTTTGTAATCTTAACTATTAAATAAAGAAACGATACTTACTAAGCTACTTAAATAACAACTATAAAAAGAACACACTTCTAACAGGTCCTCCCGCGGCATGGTCCCTACGAGTATAACACTAGCTGCAATACCTCTGGATAGCTACTACAATCCTTTGAGAGAGGTAAGCATCAGCCCAAGGATCTCCGGAGGCGCCTATGATAATTTATTTACTTTAAGTACAGGGAAGCCATAGTCTGGCAAGTGAATGGCTTGCTCCGGTTGTAATTTGTTTGTATATAGTTTATGTAATAATACCGACACTCGGAGACAACGCAAGCGCGGCGCGGCACTAGCGCGACGCAGCGCGTTGCGCCGCCAGTCACGTGGCCCCGTTTGGCACACGGAGACTTTCTACTGTGGCCAACTTCTCACACGCAACTCTATGTTCTCGTTACAATAATATAGAATTATCGTTAGTTTGATATGTTCCTCTGATTTCATTCAAATAAAAGAAGGCAAAGTTTAAGAGTGCCTACAAACACAAGTGTGTATGCAGCACATGACATACCTAATGTATATATTTGCTCAAATTCCTCGTCATAATCATGATTTCGGCGTAATTCGTCCACTGCTAGACATAGCCCCCTCAAGGTTTGCCACAATGACCGGTCCTGCGTCGCTTGCCTCCATCGGCTTTCCGCAACCTTAGCCAGACGTCGGTCCACCTTGTTCACTACACATCACTACATAGTATAACAAAGTCGCTTGCCTGTCTGTCCCTATGTATGCTTAGATCTTTAAAACTACGCAACGGATTTTGATACCGTTTTTTTTAATAGATAGAGTGATTCAAGAGGAAGGTTTATAAGTATAATACTTTAACCCGGAGCGAAGCGAGGGCGGTTCGCTAGTTTTAATATATTTAACATTGCCATTGAATTACGAGTACTGTAATTCGAACGACTACCTCTTTTTTTGGAAAAATAAATTGTTGTTTAGAGTCCGTAAATTATTGCTGAAAGCATTGATCTCCTTTTTATAAGTTTTATTACCTAAAATAGTGGCAGCTGACCGAATCTGACGTATACATAAATAAAACGCTGTTGCGATTTACGAATATTTCGCTTTACTTACGCTGTCTCACTCCGCACGAGACACTGAGTCGACGCGCTGATTAAGTGGTTAATGGTGGGCGTGCGCAACGGGATCGGATTCCGGCTCCCAACCGGCCGCTAATGCGACGATACTAATTTATAGCAAAACCAAGGTAACACCAAATTATATACATGGAAGGTATAATTCTTCGCTGCTCTACCATGCTTACAAAGACGGACGTAGCGAAGGAATCCTTCGGAAAGATGGGGGAAGACATTAAAGAAGTATTAAAGTCGCAACGGCCGCTACCCACGGAAGTTAACCTTTAATGAATAAAAATACTGTTACAAAGTAGCTCACACAAATAATGTGTTTTGCTATCAAAATGATCCCTATAATTATAAGTGCCATTACCGGAACCCGTATTCGAATTTGGTGTAATTATTCATTTGCTCATTCGAGCTTCGCCACAGAATAGATAAAGTACAAGTACAGAAGGCCTTTGATCCTTTGATCTTTACGAAAGCCGCTTCTTCTTTAGCCTAAACATTATGATTTATTGGCCCTCTGATGTTGTCGACTCTAGCGCAAGCCAAACGGAACGTTAAGGCTGTGTACGAACGGTGAAAATAAATTGACTCACTCGCCGCGTCGCCGATAGTGAGGGCTGTCAACGACTAAAAGTAAACATATATTGCCCATTTATTTCTTGCATTCGATATAGAGAGCAAAAAGAGTTTATTATTCATACAGTATACATTATTTATCTCTAAAATAATAAATAATAATATCAGCGGACAATCTCACACAAATTGACCTAGTCCCAAACTAAGCTCTAGGCTTGTACTATGGGTACTAGACAACGATAAATATATTTGTATAGAGAAATACATACTGAAATACATAGAAAACATCCAAGACGCGGGAACAAAATATTCGCGCTCATTACACAAATATTTGCCCTTACCGGGATTTGAACCCAAGACCGCTGGCTTCGGAGGCAGGGTCACTCCCAACTAGGCCAACGTGTTGTCTGAATATAATCTCACAATTTGGACGAATTGAATACACCAAGACCGCCAGGCCACGTTTTATTGGCTTTGCTGCAACCCACAGTAAAGCTAAATCTTGTTGCTATATTTTTAAACATTTTATTAAATGTATAATAAAATAAACTAATGCAACGAATACGTTACGTTACCATGCAACGTAACGGATAGAAAAATTGGGATAGCACGGCGTGGTGGCGCAGGTATTGTAGTCTAGGAGCTAGCAGCAAGGTTATTTGTAATAGTAGGTAACAGAAGATGGATAATAAAAAATATAGAATACTGATTGAGTTTAATTTACAAAGGACAATAATAAATAAATAAATAATTAACAGGAACAATGCAACACACAAAAACAGACGAATGCGGCTCGTTTACTTGCGATATATTTACGATTTAAGGGCCTCTATTCAGGTGCGTTAAAACGATATCGTGTTTGTCACGTTTAAGAATCGTTTATGTCACAGTCGCCATTATTGTGAATGACATAAGAGGGTTACTCTCAAAATTCCCTTTTCGCCAAATGACAATATAGCTCAAACGTCTGGATTGTGTAATGTCTTTGTTGCTACATAGACATGAACGCTAAATGTAACTTTAGCAAAACGTCTGGATATTAGAATGTTACAATTAAAAATACACTAGTAGCGAAACGTCTTTATCGTAGAAATGTCTTTATTAATTAATAGACATAAAAGCTGAATGGCCCGGTAGCGAAACGTTTGTATCTCAAAATGTCTTAATTACTAAATAGACATGAACGCCAAATAGCCCGTTCGCAAAACGTCTGGATCTTTAAATGGCAAGTGTTGATATGACACTTGATAATTTCCAACTTCTTTCCACACAATCAATTATTTTCTATTATTTAAATCCTGGCACTCGTTCTGTGGTCATGACAGTCAACTAATTTTGCTTTCGACGAATTAAATATTCTAAATAATATATGGACTATCTTAATTTCCAGACGTTTTGCTAATAACCCCTTCTATGTTCATGTCAATCAACTAATTTTACTTTCGGTTAATTAGGTATTCTAATCACGCGGACTATTTATATTTCCAAACGTTTGGCTACTTGTTCATTTCAATTCTGTGACGTCCAGCTAAATTGACACTTTGCTGACTAAATATTCTACTTTCATGTCATTCAGCTGAATTGACTCTTTGCTGACTGTGTATTTTACTCTTATGTCATCTAGCTGAGATGGTCCTTTGACGAAAAGGGAATTTTGAGAGTAACCCACATAAGAGTTATCAAAACGTTGACAATACGGAAACACGTCAAATACGATATCGTTATTACTGTGTAGAATCCCTGCCAAGTAAGCGTGTGCGTACGATCCGAGGCACAGCGTGGCAGCCTCGAATAGTACCCGGGATCCGGGTAACCGGCATGTACTTGTAGCGATGAACGTAAATCGCGAAAACGACCCCGTTTTTATTATTAGCACTATTTCTAAAATGTATTCGTTGCGGCCAAGACTTACCGATGTTTATTCTAATTCTGTTTAACTCGACAGTATACATTACGAGTACTCTAGTCCAATCATGGTTTAAAAAGTAAAAAAACGCGGTACTTATCAATCATTCCTTTTTGGCGGCCGCTTCCATTGGTAAATAATAACGTTTTTTAGGGTTCCGTAGTAAAATTAGGAACCCTTATAGTTTCGCCATGTCCGTCTGTCCGTCCGTCCGTCTTCAGCCTAGCGCAGAGACTCTTAGTACTAGAAAGCTGTAATTTGGCATGAATATGTATATTAATCACGTCAACAAAGTGGTACAATAAAGCTTTAAAGCGCAAATTTTTGTTAGACTCAAGTGTTCTCCCCCCTACAGCTAAAACTACAAATACTAAAAATCAGAAAAAAAAACATAAATACTCGTAAAAGAACATATAAAGAATTTTAAAGGAAAACTATCACGACTAAGTAGACATCATTGGTTCTTGAGATACAGGTGATTTAAGTGTTTATACCAAATAAAATCATCATCTTAGATGATTTTCGATTTTAGATTTTAGATTTTAGATCGGCACCAATTGACTTTAAATAGAAAATTACTTATTACTCGTTGATTTTTATGTTTGTAGTACTTAACGGCTTCGGAACCCTACACTGAGCATGGTCCGACATGCTCTTGCCCAGTTTTTTTTATTTGGTCTAGGCCTGGAATGCAGAACTTTGCGGGCTGCTTTTACAACAGTAAGGTTAACATTTACGAGCATATGTAGGAGAAAATACAAATACCTACTCCTTTTACTCTTAATCACTAGAAAATCTTCTGGGTAATACTAGTTAGGACATTGTCAATGAATCGAGATAATACGATGCGCATTGATTGCAATGTCGCGTACGATATATCCGATCATTGCGGCGGCGGTGGTATGTGGAACGGCCGAAGCAAGGCCGCCTGCAGGCGCGCGCTTCTGTCGCTAGGCCTCCCGGCGGCTCCTGTAGGAGGCCCCGTAGTAGGAGAGCGCTTAGGGGGGTCAAACGGCATTTTATTCTTACCCCACACGATAAGCTACAAAAGTAATGATAACTAATGATGACGTTGCACCTCATCCCCAAACGTAATTGACGTTCCGGCTCTGCGATTCAAATTGCTGTAAACGATCTAAGAAACAAGTATATTTAAATTATAAAGTGGCACAAACTCTAATACAAAACGCTGAGTATTCCCAAAGCTTATCACAAACCGCTCCCACTACTGAAGATTGAAGAAGGATTGGATAGACATGTATATTTAGAAAAGCTAATAAGAGTTAAAAGCCAGTATTTTAAAATTTGATTTCAATAAAGGAGACAAAAAATGCTCTAGCGACGCTCTTACCTTTACGCAAATTGGTGCTTACCAAAACGGAATTCGGTTCAAGTGTATTGCAGATATAATTCATTCATCAGATTTAATATGTCCATCTATCCGTCTGTACATCACAATTACCTATAACATCGAATTCATTTTTAAAATAAATAGAGCAGGTTTATTTTATTTATTTTGGTTGTGTAGCATTAAATATTATAAAAGGTTAATTTAGCATACAGTTAAGAAGCCGACTTAGATTTTAAACCATTGTAAAAATAGTCTATGAATGTTTTTTTTTAAGTTTCTTGTACGGGGATGGGGATTTAATTTATTATTTTGAACGATAGAGTTTATAGTAAGACATTCTGAATTTCTTAGAAAACCTCAGCTGGCTACCTATTACGGTTAAAAAGATACCGCCATGATATGAGCTTAATGAATCGTCTAGGAACGCGCACCGCTGGTAGTAAATGACGTCATAATCCGTGAGAGCTGGTCGCCCAGGTTTCACGCCCCTTACGTAGTCTAAAATTAAATATATCGAAAACTTAACGTATCAAAACTATTTGTTTTTACACATTTCTTGTTTTAATAAAGAATACATGAGCCCAATTTCTTAAATTGTTGACATTCTTCATTTATTTATTTGTTTATTAACCAACTTATATTTACAGTCATGCATGCATCTAAGTTATAGGGTTACAATAATACAGTTGAAAAATAACACAAATTAAAATGAAAAACCATTGTGTTTGTTACCAGTGTAGATAGGAGTATTATTGAAGGTGTTAATAATTTCACCAACCACTATAATAATTATGGAGTATTTTTACGAAAATCTTTGTTATCGATTTCATACTAAATCGAAAATAAAATAAAAATTGATAATAGCTACGGGTCTCAACCCGTCACTGTAAGACATAGAGACAACAACAGGGCCTCTATTCAACTGCGTTATAACGATATCGTTTTTGACCTGTTTCCGTATTGTCAACGTTTTGATAACTCTTATGTCATTTACAATAATGGCGACTGTGACATAAACGATACTTAAACGTGTCAAACACTATATCGTTTTAACGCACCTGAATAGAGGCCCAGGTTGTTCTTGGGATTCGAACATAGCAAATAATCCATAGACAACATTTTCGAATCGAAGATTCCAAGACCGCCTCGGTGGAGGTTGTATGCCTTGCTTGCCCTCCACTGTGCACTCCAACGGCAAGGTCACCATCATCAAAATATGGGAATCTTTAGCCCTAAGTATAGTAATTAATGTAAAAGTTTTAGTTTATGTAATAGTGAAATACAAATGATAATTTTGTCTGAGAATCGAATATTATTAATGTATCAACCAAAATATTATTTGGTTATCGATATAATTTTAAACAGGCATGGAGACATTCCTACTTGAGTAGCAGACAAATGATGCACGCAGCTTGAAAAAATGTTCAATCGACGTCGCTGTAATCGTAATTCTTAAGTTGTTAGACTTAAGGACTTCTGTCTCGACGCCATCTAGCGCTGAATAGTCAAGATTATACTCGTTGCAAGATTTCAGCTAAGTAAACCAGTAAGCGCTACCTTACGTTGAGTAGCTGAACAACGATGGAAAAAAACGACCTTTCAGCATTTCTCGACCTTGCCAAATTAACATAAAGCTGAATTTTGTACTGCTATCAAAATGATATTATGACGTTTTTATTTCGTAAACTGTAACCAATTATTAGAAAGTTGTTTTTGTAGTAGTGCATAGAGCGTAAGCGTAAACCGCACACATTTTTAAAAGTGGCGGGGGGTCACGTTCGAATTTGTGCTCATGACATATCTTCCTTGTTTCTATGATCTGAGGTGCCTCCCAAAACAACCGCATATAGGTAGCAGCAGAGTTCCAGAGGGTTGATGGTGGAGAGGTGCTTCTGGATTTTAAACAACCATAAAGTGCCCATTCGCCACCTATGCAACACTTCCGCCCTTCGACCTAGCTCTTGCGACTCCACTCTGACCGACCAGAGGCAAGCCAAAGGTGAGGATCTGTTCCCCGACATCGTGCACTACAACCGGCCGGTAAAGGCAAGCCTGATGTTAAGAATAGGACCTTCCCTCGGGAGCACTCAGGTCCGTGGTGTCGCTACTCGCCAATAGCTTGTCAATAGCTGCCGTGCCGCCTTATTATTATTATTACTATTGGATTAGCCAAGGGAGGCACCGTAAGGTAGTAAGTAGACTTTATCAGTATCAAGTTTAGGAGTTGGTTTTTATGAAAATGGAAAGATGGAAAGTTCAAAGTATGTTCCGGACCGGTAAGGAAACGGTTTTCTAATACCGTAATATATAGGTACGTCAAGTTCTGGGACATCTTTTA
This sequence comes from Acleris holmiana, assembly GCA_949316455.1. Classification (NCBI taxonomy): domain Eukaryota; kingdom Metazoa; phylum Arthropoda; class Insecta; order Lepidoptera; family Tortricidae; genus Acleris; species Acleris holmiana. The sequence goes on from OX438762.1 coordinate 47,370,117, forward strand.
TAACGCACACTAAGACCACTAATTACGTAATCTTAAATAAAAAATCTGGGTGAGTATCTTTTGTACATTTAAAGCAAGAAACTTTTTTTTATCTTATAACATTGTGTGAAGAATGGTTAGAAAGCTCTCAAAATGTGTTAAATTATCTACGTTCCTCATGATTCGGTTGGGTACAAACCAAGGTTTGTTCAACTGAACTAAATTGACGCGCTTCCATCAAACGCGTTTAAAGCTTCGAGTCCGAGAAGTTACTAATAATATGTTTAACCTATGTAAATATGTTTTCAATAACTGATTGAGTTTCCTCCCTACGTACAAACAAACTTGTTTTGCGTAATGTATTCATGCTGACGTCAATTAAGCAATAATCCACCGGTAGCAACTGATCGGATAGTATTTGTAAGCATTTGCCTGTTGCTCTTATTTACTGCGCGAAGCTAGGACTAAAATGAAGCCCGTAGGTATTTCGTAGATTCGCAGGTAGTTTCTTATCCGATATTAATTTGCTGGAGTTGTAATAATGGTTAATTTATTTGTTGTTGCTCATGGTCCTTCCACTTTAGATCCCAGTCTTAGCAGGTTAGCACATGCTCAAAAACGTCAACTAAGTATTTTAAATCTTCCATTCAGGGTTTCCTTTCATTTAAATTCTAATATTTTTTTAATTTACTTCCTTTAGTAATAAGGTTGCACGTTCTATTAATGCTGCTTCATTAGGAAATGCCGCTACCCACTGAACGGTCCATCACGGCGGCAGCCGAGTTTGCCACAGCTGTTATCGCCTTGTACGATTTCATTAATTACTTATAGTCTAAGAAACTCAATTCACCCGTCTGTTTTATGGATGAAAAGTATTTTACTCGTATATCAAATGGTATGTTAAAAATATATATTGCGGGTGGGTTGGCTAAAAACACCGAGACAGGCACATAACTAGATTTATATAGTTCTGTAAGGACAGGCTATGATTAATGAAACTTTGAAAAATTTATTTTTATTAAATATTGCACCCATGAGTTTAACGATAGCCTATAAAACATACAAACGTTGGGTTGAAATATTGTTCCTACTAGTTATTTTTACCCATCTGATTAATAAATAAATCTTATATCCAAATAACCTTTAATTAATTGTGAAGACGATGGTGTAGGGTTGTCTGCAAAAATCTGGTTTTAAAGACGGTTGTCGAGTTATAAAAAGTGAAATTTTGGTGCGAATGGAGTCTTGCGCCAGCGCAGCATTGTAGCTGCGCGCGGCGCGACCGCCGGATGAAAGGCAGTGCGCATGCTATTTGATCATTGAAATCAGGAGCACATCGCCGGTCACAGAGGCAGCTAATGCGGCGACAATTAAGTCGCTTTAAAAAATAATAGGCGAAACATTCAAGAAATTACTTGATGGACGACCAAAACGAAGTAAAGTAGATAGCGCGTTTATGAAACATACTAATAATTAAAACACTTTTACCGAAAAGTAAATTAAATACTGCTAGCAATACATTCAAATTAACTCACTGTTTAGTTTAAATTATGTGTTGCTGATTCAGACACATGTAGTCATTACTCTTACTTCTATTTATTTAATTATGCCCTCATCGGGCAACTGTTGAAACTATTATATTTTCCTCTTATGCGCAGTTATACATTAATTCAGAACCATCGTATCTGTAGGTATACACAGTAGGTACTTCCAGTTTCTTTATAGAGCTCGCTCGGTTGACTTGGCTATCGCCTATCACTATCGCACTCACACTCGGATATGACAGTAAGTTTGTCACTTGAGTGTCATAAAAATACGATGATTGCTTGCACGAGGATATACCTAATAGCTTTGGAAATGACAATTCTTAGCTCTCTCTTATGAACGAAAATAGTCGTATCACAGGAATAGACCCTTGACTTCAATGTTCAGATTAATAACATGGATAGATTAACTACGGAACCCCTAAAAAACAAAAAAGACTAATTTGCTAAATTGTCTTAGCTACAATCTTTGTACTTTCAAAATTGTACTAACTAGGATTAGAAGTATTCGTTTCTTTAATATTACTTATGTATTTTATTTAGTGAGATCATTGTAACGTCAGTTTTGCACATCTTTATCTCTCCAACCGCACATCAGAGCCCTCTTTATTATATGTATATACCTTAACTGGTTTGGCTTATCCTAGTTATCTTAAATTTTCTTTATGATGTGTCCAGGGAAAACATTCAGCACCTACATAGAGTAAATAATTATACCATTTATAGTTAATAGATAGATGTATTGGTAGCCGCCCCTCCTTACCCGTGGTACTACTAGTAGTATCACCGGTAGTACCACGGGTAAGGAGGGGTAGCCGCGTGTCTCAGCCAAGTTCACGCCAAAAGGAACTGGCGAGCGCAGCCGTGTGATTTATACTAACCGTTTGCAGCCACTTTTGACGCCTCAATAACTCCGAATCTATTTAACTGAGAAACTTGAAATTTTGTTTACGTATTTAAAACCTTTTAGATCATCTAGAACCCTCAATTTCGTAAATAATGGTGAGACGGTTATTGAGATATTAACGTCTAAAAATCGGCATTCTACCACTGATTGACTGACTAATAATCAAAAACCTAGCCCACTCCCAGCACATGAAGGCGCGCTAGTTACGTCGCGCGCGAGATAGGACTACCCGTCATTACCTAATTGGAACGGTCACAAAAAGACAGGTAGTCTATCTCGCTGGCGACATAACCCGCGCACCGTCATATGCTAGCCGTGCTGGTGACCCTAGAAAGGTGAAATTTGGCATCCATATGGGTTATTGTGTAACAAATCAAAAAATCAAAAACAGCGTTTTTGAAAGTCTTAATTTTTAATCTTTTGATGATTAGGTTTTTTACAATCAATATTCAAATTTAAAAGTAAAATAACAATACTCATAAAAATAAACATAAAAACCTTACCTACGGGTATTATTTATGCTAGTTACCTCAGAACTCCGTCATTTATTAACCGATTTGGTAAACTTCCGGAGTTGTCCCACTATCATCAGACCAGAATCTGATGTTGGGTTCCTGGAGAAATTGAGGGAACACTTTAAATATTGTGTACACCTCTAGCGATTTGGGTACTTTGTAAAGCAGATAGTTAGGTACTCGTGCATTTGCTCTTGAAAAAAACACCATTTGGTGAAGTAGAACTGGTGATGATGAATGGAGATCTCAGATTCACCGGGACTACTCAATAACTATTAGTATTTTATAGGTTGCGATTTGAGTATTCGATTACTTTAATTGATAAATGAGATTGCTCAGCAATGTATGCTTTTTAATTTAACCTTAGTTTAACTTATGGGTTAGACCGCATTAAGACTAAGGGCCTGTTGTTTGATCAGTAGTTGAACTAACTAATTCTTAAAAATCGTAACTTATCGTTAAATCTCAAGGAAATGTGTCATACTGTTTTTTAGCCAAGTCAAATTTTGAGCTTCAGTTTACTATAGTTATCTGGGCCTCTATTCAACTGCGTTATAACGATATCGTTTTTGACCTGTTTCCGTATTGTCAACGTTTTGATAACTCTTATGTCATTTACAATAATGGCGACTGTGACATAAACGATTCTTAAACGTGTCAAACACGATATCGTTTTAACGCACCTGAATAGAGGCCCTGCTTTGTGTTAATAATAGTTGGAGTGTTCAAATTTAAGAAGTTATACTTTTATATAGCAAGCATAGTTGTAACAGAAAAAAATGTTGTATTTTCTTAGAAAATTCATTTCAGGAATATGTACAGAACTTGGAACCCATTTAGATATGAATTCTTTTGACGGTGAAGTCGATAACCACGCATCGCATATTCTTAATATTTCTTGGCCCCCATTTTCACATTTATATTTTTTATAAGATCCAGATTAGATTAGTTACTTCCCCAGCATGTCAAACACATTCAGAATTCTACAGTATTGGAATAACTTATCGTAATAATGTCTATATTGGTACATAATCATTAACGATACTTTTTTAACAATCTAATTTGGATATTGTACCTAGATGCGTTGTAAGTGAGTTTTATTTAATTGGTCCCATAGTGTAGGAGCTATCGTGGGACATCCGATTGTTAATTACATACATACATACTTAAGACTGTTAAACTCATAACCCTTGCTTTGGTTTTGCGCAGTCGGGTAAAAAATAAAGATAGTTTATTTCGCGTGAGCACGCATAAAGTCGGCGGCGGCATCGCAATTATAAAAAACTACATTCGCATATTTGCAATATTGCCAGTACACAAACACACGATCGCCAAAGCTTTTTCAGAAGAATTTAAATCCCAAGAACATGTGGAGACTATTATTCCAATTCTCAATGTAAGTATCAAACTAATCAAGTATACACACTTTAGGAACAGAATAATTTACTTACATTAAATTTTCTCTTACATAATATGAACAATACTAACGTTGGAAAGCAAAAACAGTTCTTACCGCCCGCTAAAGACCGACCACCTTACTTATTGGAATAACCGTGGGGTAGCTTATGCCATGCTTTGTCCTTATCTGTAATTGTGACATTTGCATCTGACATCATCTTAGCCTACTTTTGTGCAGAGTTAGTTTAGGGATTCCGGTAACCTTCGGGGAGGGAAGATGGCCGATTAAAAAATGCCCGGCTTTTACTTTTGATTTATTCCGTTTACTGATTTACTCTATTCACTTGACATTGGCAAAATCACTATGTGGACCGCCATTTAATTAAAAAAAAAAAAAAAAAAAAGAAGAAAGTTTAGACTTGTAGGTATTTCTGTAGCTCTGCCTACCCCTCTCTGGGAATGAGTGCGTCATGTTATGAATGTATATATAAGAAAGGGGTATGATTAATTAAAACAGAATGGGCTTAAAGGGACGCTCAGGAAGGCAAGTAATTAGTCAATGATAGATAGATACTGCCCAGGCAAATAATTGGTCAATAAACAAATACTGACAAACTATGTAGGTTAACAGCTTGTTACGAAGCGTTGTTTAATGAAATCAGACATCAATCCTATATTTCGCTATCTCACGAATCCTACATCAAAACGTAGCGTCGTCACCAAAATCGCACGTGTTCGAACGGTAGCGTTGATATCGCCGTTAAAATTGGTCAAGTAATCCAATAGTATAAACATTTCATATCCAAATCCAATAGCACAAACACCTGCGAGAAGTATGTACTTGGTGTAGGTACCTACTTGGGTTAACAACCCGTTATAGATAACCGCTAGGCTCGTGGCTATCGCCGCGAGTCGCAACACGCGCGACTCGCGGAATTCGGGAACTCGGGCGGCAGGCCCATGCCTATAGCGGGACGGCTAAATCAATTTATATTTAAAACAGCTCGTCCAAACGTTAAAGCGGTAGGAAATCCCGCTTGTTTGTTTACCGTCTTTTTAATGACATAACAATGCATCTCGAATGCCTCCCTTGGCCTCATACAATTACGACGGAGAAGTAGAACTCATCAGTAGGTAGGTATATCAGAGAATTACAAATGTCAACCTTGGGCTCTATATTATTAGGCTGACTGAAATTTTAATAAGTATTTTGTTATAATCAAAGTCTAGGAAAGCAGGCGATAATGAATTTGACCGCTACATTTGTACCTACATTTTGAGTACAGATGTTGTTATAATCAAACTACGTCGTGTTTTTAACCTCCAATGTTTAAAGTTACAAGTTTATGTACACGCACCTGGGGTCTTATGTCACATTCTCTGTGTGCCCATATTATTAAAGAATTATTTTTAGCTTGTCCGCCGTTACTGTCAAATTAATAAGAGCTATTATAATGTAGACAATACGATTACAATAGGGGAAAAGGCAATGAAAAATAAAGCCCCTGGTAGCCTCAGTACCCGTCAATAAGCAAACTGAGAAAATAATATAATATAATAATAATAATATAATAATATCACGGGACAATGTCACACAAATTGACCTAGTCCCAAATTAAGCCCTAAATAGGCTTGTGCTATGGGTACTAGACAACGATAAACTTACTTATATAGAGAAATATATACTTAAATACATAGAAAACATCCAAGACTCAGGAACAAATACTCGTGCTCATCACACAAATATTTGCCCTTACCGGGATTTGAACCCAGGACCCCTAGCTTCGAAGGCAGGGTCACTCCCAACTAGGCTAGCGTGTCGTCAAAGAAAGCAAGATAAATAAGCAGCTATCCGACAGAACAAATACGATGTCGTTTAATTGTTCGCTATATCTAAGCCCTTATTCCACTCTCGCTCCTATAGCCCCTATTCCACTTGGTGAAATTGCTTTGCCACATTACATAACCATATAGTAATGATTTTACCCCGTAGAACAGAGGCCCTGTCATCGTATTTATAGAAGAAAACAAAAAGAAAATGTAAAAACTATACTCGTATATATTTATATCGTTTCGTCACGTATAGGCCACTTCCTAAAACGACCACATCGCAGAAAGACCACTTCCCATAATGACCATTCTTATAAAGACCGGTTTCCAAACTGACCACTTCCCAGAAAGGCCATTTCCCAAAACGACTACTTTCATATTGCCTACTTCTTAGAATGACCAGTCTCGTGACGTCCAGAACATGCACTGACCACTTCCCAAAACGACCACATATCTGAAAGACCACTTCCCATAATGACCATTCCTATAAAGACCGGTTCCCAAATTGACCATTTCCCAAAACGACTACTTTGATATTGCCCACTTCTTAGAACGACTACATCTATCAAGAGCAGTCCCTATGCCTACTGGTAACTATCTGCAGTCCTCACGTTACAGTACGGTAGCTTTAGGTGTTTATGTGGACACACTAGACAAAAGCACCAAAAATTTTCAGGGACTAGTTAGGTGTTGGTCGAAAGCTTTAAGTTTTAGAGACCACTGTACTCACTCTACTGATGAAAGCTAATTAAATTTGCTACAAGTTTTACTCACTAAAGTTTTGTTATTGTTATGTTATTGTTACAGTTTTGTTTATGTTAAAATAAATCGCATGATATATTAAATCTGTTTCCTTTTCTTTACTCTTTACGGCTAAGTTACAAACATAATATACGCTCAACTGCTCAATCGCTGTTCATAAATAATTACTTTTACGTCGACCTTCGCCATAAAACGTGGCCGAATATCTATGTGATCGTATTAGCCCTACTAGTACCTACTCATTTCTCGGTAATATATACACACATAGGTGTTAAAATTCCCATTCCTTTGCTTTGCCGAAGTCACGTAAAAATGAGTGCATTCTTTCGATTTTCTTATCGTATTGGCTGCTGGCCGGTAGACGAGGGGTTGGTTTTGGTTGTGGTCAATTTGGGAAGTGGGAGACTTGACAATTGACTAGGTATTTTGGAAAAATGGTTCTTCTGGGAAGTGGTCAATTTGAGAACCGGTCTTTATAGGAATGGGCATTATAGGAAGTGGTCTTTGAGACATGTGGTCGTTTAGAAAAGTAGTCATTTTGGGAAACAGCCATTATGGGAATGTGGTCAATTTGGGAAGTGGGTGACTTGAGAATTAGTCGTTTTGGGAAATGGCCTTTCTGGGAAGTGGTCAATTTGAGAACCGGTCTTTATAAGAATGGTCATTATGGGAAGTGGTCTTTCTGCGATGTGGTCGTTTTAGGAAGTGGCCTATACGTGACGAAACGGAAATAGGCTAGCTATCGGGTTGAAATTTGTAATAAATGTTTGCATTCTCATCGATAGAAATTATAAATTACTACCTTTAGCCCGCCCCGACCATTTAAAAACAAATAATGAAAAAAAAAACATTATGCCATTACAATTTGTCGAGATATTTAACGATAGGAGATTTTAATGTAAATATTTTAGAAAACAGTCCACTAACCAAAATAGATTAATAAATCATTTCAAATCTTTCGGCCTGACACATACTTTTATGGAGCCAATTAGAGTTACTGGCACTAGCGCCACGTGTATTGATAACATTTTTACTGATATAATTCCTATTGGTAAGAGTGTGATCAGCAACCTGGAATCGGATCATTTGGGTCAATTAATTAAATTCAAGTCCGTATCGAATAATATTCCAAAAAAAGAAATTACTTTTGTGCCAATAACTGCAGACCGTGTGGAAAGAATGAGACATAACCTAGTGCATAATTTGCCCTTTCTAACAACTGATAAGGGACCCAATGACATGTACAACTCATTCTTTCACACATTCATAAAACAATTTAACACAGTATTTACATCCAAATCGGTTGTGGTTGGTGGTGCAAGGGTTTTCAGTGACTGGGCTACTGCGAACTTACATAAGCGTAGAAGAATACTGTATCAACTACTTATATGGGGAACGGAGGTATAACGCGAGTGAGGAGTTTAAGGAACATGTCAAACAGTATTCTAAGCAATTCAAGATAGACTGCCGTATAACTAAGCGAAATTTTTTAAGTCACAAAATCTTGAATAGTTCTGATGTTATTAAAACGACCTGGAAAATAATTAATGAAGAAATAGGTCGCCGAAAAAAGAACATTAACGACTATCGTTTAAAAGTAGATGGTAAAATCATAGATTCCAATCCAGATATCGCAATTGAATTTGAAAAGTTTTTTACCGATATACCAGTGTCCACGACTACGTGCTTGAACTCTTCGCCTGCGTCTGCCATTGTACTTTTAGAAGATAACGTGCCTGAATGCAGTATATACTTTGAATTCAAGCGCCTTACTGCCTTGGATGTAATTAAGGCATTCAACTCAATCAATATAAAGAAAACCAGTGACCTTTGGGGAGTGTCGGTCCATGTACTCAAATCCTTAATTGAAGTCATAGCATCTGACTTAATGGTCGTATTTAATCACTGTGTTGATTGTGGTGAGTTTCCTGATCTTATGAAATATAGTAAGATAATTCCATTATTCAAAACGGGTAGTACTTTTGACCCCACTAATTTTAGACCAATATCCATACTATCCACTTTCAGTAAAATATTTGAGAAATTGATTTTGTCACAGTTAGCGGAACATTTTCAGTATAATAATTTATTGCACAATAAACAATTTGGTTTTACTCGGGGTTGCTCGACAACCGAAGCTGGTGTTGAGTTGTTTAAAAGCATTTTTAATGCCTGGGAAGGGTCACAGGATGTTTTAGGTATTTTTGTGATTTGTCCAAGGCCTTCGATTGCGTTAACCATGACACATTGATCAGGAAACTACATCTAACTATGGAGTAAGAGGTACTGCGCTAAACTTAATAAAAACGTACTTACACGGGAGAATACAAAGGGTAGACGTGAATGGAGTACGATCACCTGGGTCATTGGTCTCAATGGGCGTACCACAGGGCTCAATATTGGGTCCATTTTTATTCCTCATCCACATAAATGACTTACCTTACCTTATAACGAAGGAAACTCATTGCTTATAATGGACCTATTAAGGATACTAGAGATGATAGGAACGAGAAGGTCAAGCAAAGGGAGGATCATATTACGGCTAATGCTATCAACACCAACTGCGTTGGAACTGATGGATAGTATGCTACTCTTAACATCACTGTCAGAGAATTGAGAAAAGGAAAAAGATGAAGTATCAGGAGTTGATAAGTTAGAAAGAAACAGCATCGGTGTACAGCATGCCGAATCGCATCACAGCTGTGCAGGCTGCACGTGGAGGCAATACCAAGTATTAAAATGTGTCAAATTTGGATAATTATATAAAAAATCAATATTTTCAATTTTGTTTTTTCAAGCAAACGAACATTCAGTATTAATTGTAATGCATTTTATTTAAGTGACATTAAAATGTATTTAAAGTCCAATTTATTTTATTAATAAAAAAATAAAAAAATAAATAGCACAGGACAATGTTACACAAATTGACCTAGTCCCAAACTAAGCTCTAGGCTTGTACTATGGGTACTAGACAACGATAAACATACGTAGATAGAATAATAAATACTTAAATATATAGAAAACATCCAAGACTCAGAAACAAATACTCGTGCTCATCACACAAATATCTGCCCTTACCGGGATTTGAACCCGGAACCGCTGGCTTCGGAGGCAGGGTCACTCCCAACTAGGCCAACGTGGCGTGGCCCAATTAGGCTAGCTGTATTAGTTTTTGAGATATTGCAATTTATGTTAGTGATCCGAAAGTTTTGCTCTCGAGTGTACTACGAGTAGGACCAAATTGGTATATTACGGAATTGAATCCACTAATGCTATGTGTCTTGATAGAGGAATTCAGGTAGCAAACTTGATGAAATTCGTTTCTTTCCCAAGTAGCTAACCTTTTTTGCCAACTATCTGTATGATCGTCCGACATAGTTGTTTTGTCTCGAACCCTTACCATACCCGGTCCGGCGTCAGTCAAGGGTCCATCTTAGGGCCAACGATCTTAAATCGGTCTTTAGGCGGCTGAGTGTCTCTTGTATCATACTTTACTCATTGCGAGTTGCAAGAGTACATCGACTTGGTGTGTCGGTGGAGTATGGAGAAAATACTTCTTTATAACCCATCCAAGTGTTGTGTACACATTTGGCCGCTCTCGTACCGCAATATATACTTAATATATGTTAGGGTCGGAGCCGATAAATCTTGTCTTCTCCGTTAAAGATCTGGGCGTAATGTTCGATACGCGGGTCACTTTTCACGAGCATATTTTGTCTCTTAGCACGAGCTAAAGAAAGACTGATGAAACCCTACCATTTTCATGACCCAGTGGCCATAAAAATAGTCTATAATGCCTTAGTAAGAAGTAATCTCGAGACTTCGTCGATCGTATGGAACCCCGAATTGACGTATGCCTTAATTCTTGAGAAAGTTCAGAAAGCGTTTTTAAGATTCCTTTATAAAAAATATTCGGATTCTTCCCCATATCTGTACCTAACCAAGTATCTTCTTGGCTTCCTTGGGTACAGTCAAGGGCACCAAAAAAAAATAACACAGACCTTATTACTATGGCAATAAAGTTCGAGTTTACATATTATGCCACTTCAAGTGAATATTTATTTTTACCCTTGACTGTAAAACTCCTTGGAGGTCTGGCAGAATTATCGATTTATGATCACAGCATGTCGAGCCTTGTGTCATGAGTTGGACTGTCTCGAACTGGTAGAGCGTCTGCGAATTTTGTCCCGGATGTCCCAAAAATAGCCCTCAGACCACGACGAGACGACCTGTTGGTCGTGCCACCGGCGCGCAGCGTGTCGTGCAGGAAATCGCCGCTGCTCCGCGCCTGCGCACAGCTCATTGCGCTCCTGCGGCTCTACTTTGAATTCCGTAATTCGAAGTTCGGATCGCCCTGACACTTTTTGCAAATTAGTTACGCACCGAGAGCAAAAGGGATAGCAATAGACAAAGATTGAATTACGGATTTCAAAGTAGAGCCCCTGGCATCAACACCGAAGTGCGACTTGTTTACGTGGCGATGGGCGGATTCTGTGAGGCGATAGATGCTAGGTGCTCAACTATGCCATTATAATTTGTTACATATTATTATGAAATATAATCTTTAGTTGTTAGTCTAAGTTTAGTGACGCATTGGTTATACTGTAATGCCATGTAAAAGTTTTTATCAATAAATAAATAAATGTGGATGATTATTTTCATAAGATTACACATAGTGACAACAATAGCTATGACAGTTTGGTGTACATTAAATACTTTTTTTTCTACTTAAGGCTACTAATAAATGGTTTTATTCAACACTGCTCGGAAATGTGAACATTTTTTGTCTGGTTTGGGATCAGAAAAGATCACTTTTATAACCTTTTTAGGCCGATTTATTATAAAATAAAATTAAGTATTTCAACCAAATTACCGTAAAATGTGCCCACTTTGCTCGCTTGCTGGCTTGGGTAACTTTGCTCCAATTCTGTATTTAATTTCATTGCCCTACAAGTCTTTGGTCAAAAAGACTTCGTCAAAATTGCTGAAAGCATTCTAGGTATACATTTGCAAATTAAGACGCTACTCGAAAGTCAATTGTTTGCTTCGCCATTTGCGTTTCTTGTCAAGCGTCGTACAGTGCCAATAAGGAATAGTTATTTGTGCAACAAGAGAGCAAAGTTGTTTTTTTGTAGCAAGAGATTCTAGGTTAGAATCCTGAGGGCAGCGAGGGATTCAAAGACACGAAATGCTAATAACTTTGGTCTTGTGTTGCACACACAATCACCACAGCAGCGAGAAAATAAAACCTTAGAGCCAAATTGTTGCTCATAAACATGCGCGGGTGAGGCAGCGTGCTCGCCGCGAGCCGACATTTCAAAATGGCATCGGATACGATCACAGCCGCGGCTGCGTTTATCATAATTCACCGAATTATTAACAAAAATAAGAAGAAATCGGTTCGGTGGTGGAACGGCTCAGCAACTTTATCAAATTTATTCGCGCCTCGACCACAGACAAGTTAGACTTGTCGTTCTGCCCGAAGCACGCTCGGATAACGCCCAAATTACGCGAGGCACGCACACTGAGGCGCCTCTGAGCACGGTTAAGAAACCGACTCTCGGCGGCTCGCCGCGCGCCGATTGCTGCTCGCGCACAGGGCGTGAGCGCGTACGAATTTGAGCAAAATGGGTGAGCCGTGCGTGCCTCAACCCGAGGGTGCTTAAATTCGTACCCAACTGAAGGTAAAAACAAACAACACGTAAAAATACAACGACATCCCCAACCGCGCGCGCGCCGCACAACGACCACCTTTGTATTGTAAACAAAAATTAAAAAGTTACTTTGTCTCACGCTCGCAGCAAAATCGAATTTTGTTCACTGTCTTTAAACAGCGAAACCACCCTTATTGGTATATATCCTATCATCAAATTTGATTTAGTTCAGGAACTGCAAAAATTTAATGTCTACCATTTTTTTGGTGGATTTATGGAGTCTTAAATTTCATTCCAATGATAATACGTCTTTCGGTTTTAGCCACCTGTGTCATTTCTTCATGAAAGATATAACTACGTTCCTGGATCAAACTTACACCAAAACATGGAGCAAAGTAGGTACGTATAACCAGTGACCTTTGGGGAGTGTCGGTCCATGTACTCAAATCCTTAATTGAAGTCATAGCATCTGACTTAATGGTCGTATTTAATCACTGTGTTGATTGTGGTGAGTTTCCTGATCTTATGAAATATAGTAAGATAATTCCATTATTCAAAACGGGTAGTACTTTTGACCCCACTAATTTTAGACCAATATCCATACTATCCACTTTCAGTAAAATATTTGAGAAATTGATTTTGTCACAGTTAGCGGAACATTTTCAGTATAATAATTTATTGCACAATAAACAATTTGGTTTTACTCGGGGTCGCTCGACAACCGAAGCTGGTGTTGAGTTGTTTAAAAGCATTTTTAATGCCTGGGAAGGGTCACAGGATGTTTTAGGTATTTTTGTGATTTGTCCAAGGCCTTCGATTGCGTTAACCATGACACATTGATCAGGAAACTACATCTAACTATGGAGTAAGAGGTACTGCGCTAAACTTAATAAAAACGTACTTACACGGGAGAATACAAAGGGTAGACGTGAATGGAGTACGATCACCTGGGTCATTGGTCTCAATGGGCGTACCACAGGGCTCAATATTGGGTCCATTTTTATTCCTCATCCACATAAATGACTTACCTTACCTTATAACGAAGGAAACTCATTGCTTATAATGGACCTATTAAGGATACTAGAGATGATAGGAACGAGAAGGTCAAGCAAAGGGAGGATCATATTACGGCTAATGCTATCAACACCAACTGCGTTGGAACTGATGGATAGTATGCTACTCTTAACATCACTGTCAGAGAATTGAGAAAAGGAAAAAGATGAAGTATCAGGAGTTGATAAGTTAGAAAGAAACAGCATCGGTGTACAGCATGCCGAATCGCATCACAGCTGTGCAGGCTGCACGTGGAGGCAATACCAAGTATTAAAATGTGTCAAATTTGGATAATTATATAAAAAATCAATATTTTCAATTTTGTTTTTTCAAGCAAACGAACATTCAGTATTAATTGTAATGCATTTTATTTAAGTGACATTAAAATGTATTTAAAGTCCAATTTATTTTATTAATAAAAAAATAAAAAAATAAATAGCACAGGACAATGTTACACAAATTGACCTAGTCCCAAACTAAGCTCTAGGCTTGTACTATGGGTACTAGACAACGATAAACATACGTAGATAGAATAATAAATACTTAAATATATAGAAAACATCCAAGACTCAGAAACAAATACTCGTGCTCATCACACAAATATCTGCCCTTACCGGGATTTGAACCCGGAACCGCTGGCTTCGGAGGCAGGGTCACTCCCAACTAGGCCAACGTGGCGTGGCCCAATTAGGCTAGCTGTATTAGTTTTTGAGATATTGCAATTTATGTTAGTGATCCGAAAGTTTTGCTCTCGAGTGTACTACGAGTAGGACCAAATTGGTATATTACGGAATTGAATCCACTAATGCTATGTGTCTTGATAGAGGAATTCAGGTAGCAAACTTGATGAAATTCGTTTCTTTCCCAAGTAGCTAACCTTTTTTGCCAACTATCTGTATGATCGTCCGACATAGTTGTTTTGTCTCGAACCCTTACCATACCCGGTCCGGCGTCAGTCAAGGGTCCATCTTAGGGCCAACGATCTTAAATCGGTCTTTAGGCGGCTGAGTGTCTCTTGTATCATACTTTACTCATTGCGAGTTGCAAGAGTACATCGACTTGGTGTGTCGGTGGAGTATGGAGAAAATACTTCTTTATAACCCATCCAAGTGTTGTGTACACATTTGGCCGCTCTCGTACCGCAATATATACTTAATATATGTTAGGGTCGGAGCCGATAAATCTTGTCTTCTCCGTTAAAGATCTGGGCGTAATGTTCGATACGCGGGTCACTTTTCACGAGCATATTTTGTCTCTTAGCACGAGCTAAAGAAAGACTGATGAAACCCTACCATTTTCATGACCCAGTGGCCATAAAAATAGTCTATAATGCCTTAGTAAGAAGTAATCTCGAGACTTCGTCGATCGTATGGAACCCCGAATTGACGTATGCCTTAATTCTTGAGAAAGTTCAGAAAGCGTTTTTAAGATTCCTTTATAAAAAATATTCGGATTCTTCCCCATATCTGTACCTAACCAAGTATCTTCTTGGCTTCCTTGGGTACAGTCAAGGGCACCAAAAAAAAATAACACAGACCTTATTACTATGGCAATAAAGTTCGAGTTTACATATTATGCCACTTCAAGTGAATATTTATTTTTACCCTTGACTGTAAAACTCCTTGGAGGTCTGGCAGAATTATCGATTTATGATCACAGCATGTCGAGCCTTGTGTCATGAGTTGGACTGTCTCGAACTGGTAGAGCGTCTGCGAATTTTGTCCCGGATGTCCCAAAAATAGCCCTCAGACCACGACGAGACGACCTGTTGGTCGTGCCACCGGCGCGCAGCGTGTCGTGCAGGAAATCGCCGCTGCTCCGCGCCTGCGCACAGCTCATTGCGCTCCTGCGGCTCTACTTTGAATTCCGTAATTCGAAGTTCGGATCGCCCTGACACTTTTTGCAAATTAGTTACGCACCGAGAGCAAAAGGGATAGCAATAGACAAAGATTGAATTACGGATTTCAAAGTAGAGCCCCTGGCATCAACACCGAAGTGCGACTTGTTTACGTGGCGATGGGCGGATTCTGTGAGGCGATAGATGCTAGGTGCTCAACTATGCCATTATAATTTGTTACATATTATTATGAAATATAATCTTTAGTTGTTAGTCTAAGTTTAGTGACGCATTGGTTATACTGTAATGCCATGTAAAAGTTTTTATCAATAAATAAATAAATGTGGATGATTATTTTCATAAGATTACACATAGTGACAACAATAGCTATGACAGTTTGGTGTACATTAAATACTTTTTTTTCTACTTAAGGCTACTAATAAATGGTTTTATTCAACACTGCTCGGAAATGTGAACATTTTTTGTCTGGTTTGGGATCAGAAAAGATCACTTTTATAACCTTTTTAGGCCGATTTATTATAAAATAAAATTAAGTATTTCAACCAAATTACCGTAAAATGTGCCCACTTTGCTCGCTTGCTGGCTTGGGTAACTTTGCTCCAATTCTGTATTTAATTTCATTGCCCTACAAGTCTTTGGTCAAAAAGACTTCGTCAAAATTGCTGAAAGCATTCTAGGTATACATTTGCAAATTAAGACGCTACTCGAAAGTCAATTGTTTGCTTCGCCATTTGCGTTTCTTGTCAAGCGTCGTACAGTGCCAATAAGGAATAGTTATTTGTGCAACAAGAGAGCAAAGTTGTTTTTTTGTAGCAAGAGATTCTAGGTTAGAATCCTGAGGGCAGCGAGGGATTCAAAGACACGAAATGCTAATAACTTTGGTCTTGTGTTGCACACACAATCACCACAGCAGCGAGAAAATAAAACCTTAGAGCCAAATTGTTGCTCATAAACATGCGCGGGTGAGGCAGCGTGCTCGCCGCGAGCCGACATTTCAAAATGGCATCGGATACGATCACAGCCGCGGCTGCGTTTATCATAATTCACCGAATTATTAACAAAAATAAGAAGAAATCGGTTCGGTGGTGGAACGGCTCAGCAACTTTATCAAATTTATTCGCGCCTCGACCACAGACAAGTTAGACTTGTCGTTCTGCCCGAAGCACGCTCGGATAACGCCCAAATTACGCGAGGCACGCACACTGAGGCGCCTCTGAGC
This sequence comes from Acleris holmiana, assembly GCA_949316455.1. Classification (NCBI taxonomy): domain Eukaryota; kingdom Metazoa; phylum Arthropoda; class Insecta; order Lepidoptera; family Tortricidae; genus Acleris; species Acleris holmiana. The sequence goes on from OX438762.1 coordinate 47,386,836, forward strand.
ACGGTTAAGAAACCGACTCTCGGCGGCTCGCCGCGCGCCGATTGCTGCTCGCGCACAGGGCGTGAGCGCGTACGAATTTGAGCAAAATGGGTGAGCCGTGCGTGCCTCAACCCGAGGGTGCTTAAATTCGTACCCAACTGAAGGTAAAAACAAACAACACGTAAAAATACAACGACATCCCCAACCGCGCGCGCGCCGCACAACGACCACCTTTGTATTGTAAACAAAAATTAAAAAGTTACTTTGTCTCACGCTCGCAGCAAAATCGAATTTTGTTCACTGTCTTTAAACAGCGAAACCACCCTTATTGGTATATATCCTATCATCAAATTTGATTTAGTTCAGGAACTGCAAAAATTTCATGTCTACCATTTTTTTGGTGGATTTATGGAGTCTTAAATTTCATTCCAATGATAATACGTCTTTCGGTTTTAGCCACCTGTGTCATTTCTTCATGAAAGATAGAATTATTTGTTGGTATTCTGTAGCTCTGCCTACCCCACTCTGGGAATAAAGGCGTGACGTTATGTATAAAAAGCCACTTACTTCGATCTGAGCAATTGTTCATCGAATGACAGTTAGTATGTTTGATGTATTCCTGTATATACGAGTAATCAATCAGCTATTCCTTGTTTACAATATTTCTAGTAGTTCCTAGCTATTTCAAGGCTTAACTTAAAAAAATATACGTACCTACTTTGCTCCATGTTTTGGTGTAAGTTTGATCCAGGAACGTAGTTATATCTTTCATGAAAAAATTACACAGGTGGCTAAAACCGAAAGACGTATTATCATTGGAATGAAATTTAAGACTCCATAAATCCACCAAAAAAATGGTAGACATGAAATTTTTGCAGTTCCTGAACTAAATCAAATTTGATGATAGGATATATACCATTAAGGTAAAGACACCAGTACTCGACAAAGGACCAATGTTCGACACTGACTCTTATTCAAAGAAGATAAGAGTTATTCATTACACACAAACAAATGAATAACTCTTATCTTCTTTGAATAAGAGTCAGTGTCGAACATTAGTCCTTTGTCGAGTACTGGTGTCTTTACCTTACATCATGAGATTATTATCTCCTATAATGTTAATTAACAGGGTTAGATACCCTTTCAGACGACTTTTTTAGGGTTCCGTAGCCAAATGGCAAAAAACAGAACCCTTATATATTCGTCATGTCTGTCTGTCTGTCCGTCCGTATGTCACAGTCACTTTTTTCCGAAACTATAAGAACTGCACTGTTGAAACTTGGTAAGTAGATGTATTCTGTGAACCGCATTAAGATTTTCACACAAAAATTGAAAAAAAAAACAAATTTTGGGGGTTCCCCATACTTAGAACTGAAACTCAATTTTTTTTCATCAAACCCATACGTGTGGGGTATCTATGGATAGGTCTTCAAAAGTGATATTGTGGTTACTAACATTTTTTTTTTCTAAACTGAACAGTTTGCGCGAGAGACACTTCCAAAGTGTTGAAATGTGTGTCCCCCCTGTAACTTCTAAAATAAGAGAATGATAGAACTAAAAAAAATATATGATGTACATTACCATGCAAACTTCCACCGAAAATTGGTTTGAATGAGATCTAGTAAGTAGTTTTTTTTTTTAATACGTCATAAAACATTGATCAAAGCTACATACAACGAACTTTTATATTATGTTACTTGCTGCTACGGAACCCTTCATGGGCCGAGATTCTACACGATAAGAACGATATCGTATTTGACGTGTTTCCGTATTGTCAACGTTTTCATAGCTCTTATGTCATTTACAATAATGGCGACTGTGACATAAACGATTCTTAAACGAGTCAAACACGATATCGTTTTAACGCACCTGAATATAGGCCATGGGCGAGTCCGACTCGCACTTGGCCGCTTTTTTTTGTTAAATATTGCTTAAGTCAATTTATAACAGGGCTACCTACCTACCTAGATGGATAGACACCCTATGTCGGAAGACTTATTTTGTTTTGATTATTGTCTAAGTAAGGCAATACTAAGATTGAACAATATTGTGATTATATTAAAAGTAAAAAACTAAAACCAAAATTATTATATTTTTATTTATGTTCCCAACACTTAACTCGTTTCTTTCTTTGCCCTTACCAACCCTACTGAGACTTAGGCTTACATGATTGTTACTCGAGCATCGTTTGACTGACGACAGTGTGAAACTGCACCAGACGCTTTCAAGTTAAAGTTTTAAACCTAATTTAAATACACCATATTATTGTATTGTCATCGGAATTACAATTACATTGGAGTTAGCTGGCTAGTTAGTTACCAGTGAAGCTAATAGAGAGCGTTATAATAAAAAATATCATTGCATGCAGTGACCCGAGTTCACCGAGTAACGGCCGACTCAGGCACGTGAAAGAATACTTGCCCGAGTTCTAATGATAGCACCGGTGGATTAGTGCTCAAAAAATAAAGATTTAATAGACAGTATTCTTACTGCTATTGACGTTACCTACATTACAAGCAAAGAGTAACATTAGATTCTAGCTCTGTGACACAGCGCAGGGCTGGGAGTCTACACGGTAATAACGATATCGTCTTTGACGTGTTTCCGTATTGCCAACGTTTTGACAACTCATATGTCATTGATAATAATGGCGGTCAGGTCTTAAACGATTCTATAACACGTCAAACGCGATATAGGAATAACGCAGTAGAATTGAGATCCTGTATCGTTAATTGTAATTACCGATAAAAATTAACGGTAAATTGTTTAACATTAATGACAAATTACCGGAAAATCTGTCTAACAGTGGTTTTGATTCTAACTTTTCAACAGTATTTAAGCCCTGGCTATATTGTCTCTATTTTATATGAAATCAATTATAGATTTAATTTACAATTAATAAATAACACCTGGCCAGTGGGCTCGTCGGTGCGGCGAGCGTGTCTGTGGGAGCCACCGAACAATGATGCTTGGAATGCGACACGAAAAAATGTGCGAGGGAGAACTAGCCAAACGAGGAGTCAGCCTCGCAAACCGAGCGCGTTTCCGCTGTTTACGGCTAGCACAAATTGTATTTTCCAGCTTGTCGCTTATTGCGTCTCTAGCGTTACAGTCTAGATAGAAAGGGAGATCCGAGCGACCAACAAGTCGCGGACAACTTGTACTAGCCCTCTGGACGACATTCAGTTGGAGATCTGGAACACAAGTTTGCCCAGCAAAGTAAACAAGTCGGACACTTCGTCAATTTAAGAGATTAACACCGACTATAATTAATGCGATTGAAATATCTTCACACCAACCAGTTTTTCCCCCAATTCCATCACTGAAGGTAGAGTTTATACAAGATAGTGGCTTCCGAGAATATCCTATTCAGGTTTAGGTTTAGGTTAGTTTAACATATGGTGCATATTTGTGCCAACTTTTATCTGAAACCGTTTAGCTGTACGAAAATGATAAGGCAGCAGAAATCCGCACTCCTACCTATCTCGATAATATAGAAATACTAGGAATATCAAGTTCATCGTGTCTTATGACTCATATAAGATATTTAAGTAGGTATAATAATAGTAGATAGTACAACAAGGGCATAAAACAATCCATTTTATCCAAGACTTATTGGTATCCATCCGAGCCGGCAGGCTAGGGTGGATTACTAAGTCGAGGATAAAATGGATTTTAAGACCTACACTCTGCTTATCACTTCAATTACGAGGAAATAAAACAGTGATAACGTAAAAATCTTTTTCTTGGATTTACTTAGTCGTCAATGTCTCTTCAATAAGTCCTTTTGCATTTTATCCATTTATGTGGTGTGAGCATTATTTCCTTTGCACTTGACGACATTTTAATTAAATTCCGTAACACAACAAGTTTTGCAAAGAAACCAACTAATTAATAGTCCAAAACTTGTCAAAAACTTCTTTCCCGCCACTGTATTTCTATTTTTTTAATTTACTGTCCGAGTTTTTTAACTTTAGGCCGAACGCAATACTGCCATGTACCTAACTAAAACGTTGATTTTTTGATGTTTTAGTTAATAATGCTCGTTTTTAATAGTTTTCATATTTTTTTTGTTAGATGCAACAAGGAAGGCAAATAAATTATAGTAAATTATTCAAATAACAAGTTTATTTAGTGCAGTCGCCTCGTCTGTCTGGCTGGTCTTAGTCTAGATGACGATGACGACAACACTATGCACAAGCACCAAGCAATGCATTGTATGCGACACGAGAGAAATAAGGCATAGGGGGCCATGCTGCTGGTACCTAGTTAGGTATTATTTTATTGCATCGGAACATTCGGAACACCTTTCAACAAACGTATCATTACGCATAATTTTTATTTCTCGAAAGACATTTCTCGCCGCATGAGTTTTTTTTTGTACAGTCACAAGTCTCACCTAACCTAATCTTCGTAGGTAATTATTAATGATTAGAATATCCTGAAATCATCATGGTTTCAAAGAAAATAGTGTTCAATGAAATGATACAATCGATGAAGTGAAATCGATAAAATGATGGGTTAACCTACCTAAGTACTAAGTACCTACCTACCTATAAGAAATAAGTAAAATGAGTTTTATTATACTTTTCTTAGTATAATTCAACCCCACTACTGGTTTATAATTTCTATGAAGTTGTGTACATCCAGCAGCAGAAGAATGATGGATTGGTTGACAGAACACAACATTTCATATAGCTCGTTGATGTACAAAACCAGTTTGTATGATTTAATTAAACAAAATTAGGAGCGGTTTCGTGAGTACCACATAGATGCAATTTTAAAAAAACATGGCCACTCCGTTTTACGATTGCCATCGTATCACCCGACATTCAATGCGATCGAAAATATTTGGTTCATGGTAAAAGGATAGGTATGTAGCGAAAAGAAACGTTTCTTTAAACATGCAGGGCATTATGAGTTTAGCAACTGAACGAAAGAATACTACTTATTACTGCTGAGGACTGGGAAAATATTTGTCGCCATGTCGAAAGTGAAGAAAATAAATATCGATGTCAGGAAGGGGAAATGGATCGAATTTCAAACAATCTTATTATCAGTACTTGTGACAGCTCAGATGAAGAACATGATAGCGACTAAAAGCAAAAAACAGAGGACTACTACTTATTCCATTTCTTAAGGGTATGTAATTTTATTAAATTAAAGGGAAATTATTCTCCTTTTGTTGCAAACGGTACAACCACTACAAATGCAATTCCATGGTCTGGATAATTCATCTATACCTACGACATGTTAATATTGTAATGTTTTCAAGTTTACATGACGTGTTTTACAAAATTGTGTTCACAATTTTGAAAACATTGTTTAACTACGTGTATACCAAGTTTTGAGACAACACCCCACCCCACCTTCGTCTTGAGCATTTTTTTAAACGAAAAATTCATAATTACCTACATAACATCACGCCTTCATTCCCAAAGTGGGATAGGCAGAGTTACAGAAATACCAACAACTCTAAAAAGACTTGTTTTGAATCTGTTAAAAATTGGTTTGAGTATGGATTTATTTCAAATGAATTATTATGCAATAATGGTGTTATTTAGAACATTGCTACGTTATTCAGGATACTATACTAAGTTTGAGAAATTCAAATAATAGCTATTTTTAGTCAAGGGTACGGGTATAATTAAAAGTAATAGCACCTAAACTTATCATCATAACATAATATTGCAAAGTGAAAGAATATTTTGGACCGGTATGACTCCAGCTCAGGCTAGCGGGAGCTTTCTTATGTAGTCATATTAACGTCTAGTTCTGTCCGCGATACCCGTCTCTGTCTCTGTGCACGTGACTGTGTCTCCTTAACTTGTTTAAGATATCAAAACATTATAACTATATACTCGTTCAAATCCCGGTAAGGGTAGATATTTGTCTGACGAGCACGAGTATTTATTCCTAAGTCTTAGAGATGTTTGTATTAAGGTATATATTTCTCTATATACGTAAGTTTATCATTGTCTAGTACCCATGGTACAAGCCTAGAGCTTAGTTTGGGACTAGGTAAATTTGTGTGTCATTGTCCTGTGATATTTATTGTTTATTATGAATATTATTCTATACAGGACCGGTTTGAAGGTTTAAGGGGGTTTCCTTGGCTATATTTACGCCAAGTTCTGGGACACCATACCTACCTACATATAATAGTGTAACGTAAAAGTACAGTGTTTCTTTCATATCCGGTCTTCTCTACACGTCGTGTAGATATTAGTTAATAAATACCTACTTAATCTTAATAGCGATAAGGTGCCCTGACGCTGATCTTTGACATAGCTCGCCATCCAGTGTGTTTATGTGAGGATTTTTAATGGCTAGACTAGTGTATTTTAACGTGAACTTTAAAGAAGTGTACCTATAAAAGTAGCTTACTGTGTTTGTTAAATGTAAAAGGTATTTTTTTATGATTAGCCAGTCTTTGTTTCTGAATCTTTGATGTTTCGTTTTCACCTGCCTATGTATATAATGTATAGGTAAAAAAACTTAGAAACAAGTGCCCTTCTTACATGTAGTTTTGAACTGTTTGAATGGACGTTCGATATTTGAAATGTTGTAGGTATTATTTATTACGCTAGTAGATAGTATATAAGACAATTATTTATAAGTAAGTAGGTATAACGTACGCGTACGGTTTGCAAACTTAATCAATGACGTGTTTTCGCACCTATCAGAGATAATAGGAAGGTATTTTATTTTAATTCTGTTAAGTTTGCATTGACCAAGGCAAGTTATTATTTAAGTGTGGTAAGTGCTAAAACGCAATTTATGCACGCCCACACAGCAGGGATCAAACTGATGAACTGAGTTGAACTGACCGAACAATATTTAACAATTAAATATTATATTGCGTATTATAGCAGAGGCATTTTCTAAGATTTTTACAAGTAAACAGGTTTCATCAGTGTTTATTTACCTATTTGAATTAGTTATTATTATGTTTATCGTGGTGGTAGTACCTATAGTACAAGCATATAGGTACCTAGCTTAATTTGGGACTAGGATAATTTGTGTATTTGGTATTACCTACAAACCCCGTCCGCATAGAAGTCGTTTATCGCTATTCCCTCAATAACCGTCCAATTTATCAGGATAAAAATGCCCTATGGCTTTCCCCGGGACTCAAACTATCTCCATACCAAATTACCTACATCTAAATCGGTCCAGCGGTTCATTCCTAAGTAGGTAAGTAAAAGAGAAACACACATATATATAGACAGAGTTAGGTACTTCCGCATTTATAACTAGGTAGGTAGCTGTTTCCCGCGACTCCGTCCGCGTAGAATTCGTTTTCGCTATTCCCTGAGGAACCGTCCAATTTTTCGGGATAAAAAAAGTACCTACCTACCTACCTACCCTATTACCATACCAAATTTCATCAACCTAGGGTATGGGTTCAGCGGTTTGTCCGTGAAAGCGTAGCAAACAGACAGGAAGACATACAGACAACGTTACTTTCGCATTTGTATTATTAGTATAGTAGTAGAGATATTAGTAGGTATGGAATTTAATTAGAAATAAAATACCTACGCCTGAAGCCCTGTTTAAGGCAAGTTCGCTTTAGGGTAGGTACCTATCTCTCCCTAAGCCATATATCAATCTTTCGGGTTTGGAAGCGACGCTTTTCAGGAATCCAGAAAGATTATACCTAGATAGGCATACTTATTCAATCTATTTGCATCGTAAAATGTTCAATGTCTTTTATGGGTAGGTAGGTACCTATGCCGCGTTCAATGTTCAAGTTTTATAGCGATTAATCAAACGTAAGTACCTACTTTGATAACGCAAGGAATGCAATCTCTGTGTAAAAACGATAAAGTTGTTACTTTTTAATACCTTCCCCGCTCATTGGCGTCGATCGCTCAAACAGAACCACGAGTGGGAAGGAGTGCAAACATGCGCTCTGTTTATTTCGCAGGCTCAACGTAGGTATGTAGGAAAGTAGCTAGGCAGTAAAAAGCTAATGCGATTAGTGCATTTCCAGTATTTGCACCGGGGTTGCACAACGAAACATATTATCACAACATATTCATATACCTACCTACTTACTGCCTATTCTTAGTAACCTACGTATAGTTGACAAAATAGGTAAGTACCTACCTACTTACCTGCATGGATTGTAGCGCTGAAATTGTAAATTGTAGCGATGTTGGCAGATCCGATATCGGTAGGTATATCGTAGGTACCTAAATTGAAAAAAGAGTGGTGGATAAGGACACGAGAAGAAGGCTCACCTCTAGCCCAGCCAGTAAGGACGTTGCCAAGGTAGGCCACTTTGTAGATGGGGTCAGGCTCGCTGATGCGCACGCTGTTGGTGCGGCGCAGCAGTCGCCCGATGCCTTTTGAGATGCGCCCGATCGTGCGCGACGTGAACTCCTTCGCGGAATTTGTTTCCGCAAGTGACACTTCAGCTGGCAGAGTAGACTTCTCTGGAGAGTTATCTCGCGACTTATGACCCTTCAGTTTCGGTATTAACTGAGGCAAAGATTTCTTCTTATTTGGGGTTAAGGTCTTTGCTTGATTGACGCTGTAGACATAACTGTTTTTTTTAAAGCTCTGTCCGCTATTATCTTTGGTTTGATCAGCTTTCAGCTCAGTCTTAGCGGTTCTATCCGTCTCTTTGTTTTTGGCCTGCGTTCGACCGTTGAAGTTTTCAGAGAGTGAATTATTGTTCAAATTCTCAGCTCGGCCAACGCTAAGGCGTCGTTCGGCGCTAGAGCGGCGCTTCATAAGAGACGGGTTTCTTAAGAGAATGCTTGTCTCACTAGAACTTCTGTTTTTCACAATGTGTATTTTTTTAACATGCGAAACGACGGCATCTGATTCGTCAGCGCTGACAGTCCTTTCTGTCTTTCCCTCCTCATCCAGGAACCGTACCCTAAATCCATTTGACTTGCATTCACCTTGTTTTTCAGTTTCTTGTCGATGCTCAGGTTCATTTTTTGACTCTGTTTCTAGACAGTAGCACTCGTTTTCACTTAGTGCACCACCAGCCATTTTTCTACTTGTTTAGACTCACTTTATATAAGTCTTCATTACATTCTGAAGAGAGATTTCATTCGCTCGAGTTTCCACACGGTTTCTGTTCACAAAAGAGCCGCCGAGCTAAGTTTGAAGAACGTAAACAAGTCTACGAGTCCTTCGATAACTGCATAACGTACACACAGTAATACCAAGCTGGCCTGTTAAAGAACGACACCGGTTTGGAATGTTGCCCTCTCCACACTCACTGAATGCACTTGTCTGATTAATCTGGAGAACACATTTAAATACAAATATTTGAATAGGTTTATTCTGTCGTAAAACAAATCGCGAACTACAGGTGTTTATTGTTGTAGCACTGTCTAGATCCAAAGTAATTCTTCCGCTAGGTCGCTAAAAGCGCGCGCGGCGCGTAGATAGGTACGTGTCGCGCAGCAGTCGGCGGCGGAATGTGGCGGCGCGGGACCGCGGGAGGGCCGCGGCGGCGCGGGCGCAGTGCTTCCCCTCGCGGCTCTGGGTTCCACTTTATTTTATCCAACGTAAGTTACTGCCGCGTGCTGTCATTTACACCCGTCCTGCAACCATTACAAACAACAATAGGCAAGTACCTAAATGATTACCACGTAAGTAGGTAAATAATTATTAACGTAATTCTCAATTAGGTACTAGCTTAGAACTCGCTCGTAAGAAAGACTCCGCTCGACCGTTCGAGTCCGATCGACAGTTCGTTTCGACAAGAAGCCCTTTTTAGGGCCATGTCCGTCCGTCCGTACGCAGCCTAGCGCAAAGACTGTTGGTACTAGAAAGCTGTAATTTGGCATGAATATGCATATTAGTCACGCCAACAGAGTGGTACAATAAAGAGTAAAAAAAAAAACGGTCTCACGTCGAGGGATCGCTCGTCAGCCTGGGCCCGCAGCCGATTGTGCCCAGACCATCAAGTGCCGGAAATACGCTTTTCTTCATGAAAATTACGTTTTTTCGGCACTTGCAATGGAAAAAAAAAAAAAAAAAAAAAAAAAAAAAAAAAAAAAAAAAAAAACGACAGAGACCTGAATAAACTTAAACTGCCCTTTTCCAAATTAAAACTAGTAACATCCAGCCCACATCACATGTTAATTAAAATATATAATCACCTCCCGAATTCTATAAAAAGCATTGAAAAACCAATTCTATTCAACAAACAACTAAAAACATTCTTAATAATTAAATCTTTCTACAGCTTAAGTGAATATTTCAATACTAGATATTTATAGTTAATTTGTACTCCGATAGCTCTAGATCGCCAGGAAATTACTTACCTATTGTTAACAAAGAGAATAATTGTTAAGCCTACCCTCTCATGTTGCTGTGCCCTTGCAGGGCGTCACATGTATACCTACTTACAATTCCATCAACCTATGTAATGTGATATGCAATAAATGATTTGATTTGATTTGATTTGACATTGGGACCATGGTCTTCCGACACCAAGAAGTTTGTTAAAGAGGTGTCGGAAAGACTTATTTTGGCGGCGGGCGATCTTAGAGCGGACTCGTTCTTTGCGCAGAGGCTCTGTCTGGCTGTGCAAAGGGGGAATGCGGCCAGCATATTAGGGACCATGCCACAAACGGGTGAACTGCAAGGGTTATCTTATTTATAGGTAGTATTTTAAGACATTTTTTATATTTTTTGAAAAGAAGTTATCAACACGGAACTTTTTCACTTTTGTTGTTTGTATGGTTAACTACGCTTAACTGTGATCCAACTATTTGGTCCTTACCCAAATATTAAGCTTGTACCCCCTCCCCCCCCCCCCCCCCCACAGCCAAAACTACAAATACTAAAACCCAGAAAAAAAATCTTAAAGTAAAGAGCATATAACGAATTTTAAAGGAAAACTATCACAACTAAGAAGACATCATTGGTTCTTGTTACAGAAGTAAATAATACAACAGTTAATTATTGGTGTTACGAGGGGCGGCTGAAAAGTTCTAAGCCTAAGGTATTTTGAGGTTGTATATGTAATTGTGCTCACTACATACTGGCCACTAAATAGATCATTTAACAACAAACAATGGTAAAAAAAAATATGTCATTACAATTGTAATTTCTCGAGATATTCAACGATTAACAGTATCATGTCTGAATTATCATTGCATGTTACGAAAATCAAACACCAGGCTGTGATTAAATTCCTCACGAAAAGTACAAAAACTCCTCAATGCATTTTTCAAGAAATGGTTGCTATTTATTGTGTCTCTGGGCCTTCCTAGGCTACTGTTAAAAAGTGGAGTAGCCTATTTAATCAGGGACTCGATGCTAGTAATTTCACCGGTTGTCTTATCCCCACACCAGAACACAACACTGCGAACACTGTTGCTTGGCAGTTATTTAATGGATAAGATGGTGGTAGCGATCCGGAGGGACCCTGTATAGGGTCCTACCATTCCCTGGGGACCGAAGTCCATACTCATAGGTTCAGATTGCGTCCAAGTAAATTTTCTACATCTGTATATTTTATATATTCGTGATAATGTGGACGCAAATTGACTATTATAATATGCATGTAAATAATGTCAAAAATATATAAAACGTATATTGTTTCTCATATTTTATTGTATGATACCTAATTAATATTCAACTTGGAGGCAGTTAGATCAGACCGCGTCCACTGCGGACGTAAAGAGGAAAAAAAAATTTTATAAATTTCGTGTAGCAATTCGTGTCTTGTTTTAACCGTCATTTTATAAAGTACAAGAACAATAATCATTATACTCGTACATATTATCACAGAATAGATACATATTATATGGTTAAAGTTAAGGTCTAGAAACAACAATTTATACCAAATTTCATTTAAATCATTTAAAAAGTATTCATGAAAAGTGCAGCTGTCATTATTTTTTAATTTATTTATTTTTCACGCAATACCTACTGCGCAAGGTTTTTTGTTTACCTAGTAAGGGCTTTTTTCTTTGTTAGTGTTTCGGTATAGATAATTTTCACCCTTTTTTAACTGTGATCCGTCGTTTGGACGCGAATTGGGCGGTAGACGCAAACAGGCGTCATTACTTGATGCAATGTGATCTGTGCAAATATGCCATAACTTCTCATGTCCGTTTTTTCATTTTGGTAACATTAATTTAAACAAAAATGTTCCTAAGTATATCAACAGTGCCGAATATCGATCTCATTGACAATTTTAATCTGAATGTTGTAGGTACGCACAATCGCGACGTAATCATGATGCCAATCACAAACCTGATCTTCACAATATTTGTGGCCAATATTTGCCAGCCAGTAATAGACATGACCGCATAAGTTCCGTATTATGCCTCGGCCACTGGCCGACTGGTCATCGGAATGTAAATCACGCACTTGGACTCTGCCGATACTCCCGAGATAACCAGTACACTTTATAATTATCCACGCTGCCGCAGAAGCACCTCATTACATGTCATGTTCACATAAATAGTATATAATTATATCCAAAACACTTCAGAATAATTATTTACCCGTTATTAAATAGAAGAAAACGTTGAATGTTGAAACGCCCACAAATACATTTTGGTTACAACGCAAGGTCAAACAAAAAAAGATTATCTGAGGGTTACCATGACATTTCCAAGCAATTCAGTTTACAGTTAGAGAAAGAGACAGAACAGTGTAACTACTATAGCTCTGTCCCTTACACTCATCCCTAACTGAATTGCTTAGGCATGTCGTTCTTAATGCGGAGAATAAGAACGGATGATTTGATGGTGTTTATTTCATAACATATTTTGTAACAAATATTTATATGATACTGTAAGCAAACACAATCATACAAAAAGACATTTTACGGTAAAGCCGCCGGAGCAGATACGGAATAGAAACTACGGTGTAGCCTCAGCGTGCGGCGTGCAGCGCAGTCGGACGTCTATGAACTCGTCGTCTAACATTGAATCGGTTATCGGCCGTCTATTTGTACCAGTAGCCGTAACCACTAACTACCGCATCGCTAGGCCGAGGCTACATGTTGCAACGCGATTGGCGAGGATTTAACGATCCAAACACCTGCTTTATTCTCACGGGTGCGGTGTTTTTCGCATTTGCGGACTATTAATTATCACAATAATAATATGATAGTTTTGACAAAAACTTTATATTTAAGAGGATCGTGAACCGACGCTTATGTCGCAAAAAGCAGCTATTAAAAATAAAACTCCGGGCGCAATAACGTTTCTCACCCCCTAGTCTAGTACTTCCACGATTTTTGAATACTAGTATGTTGTAGATATTATAAATACATTATATAATAAAACAAGAACCTGACTGCAGTCGGGCTGCAGTAAAATAAATCAATTGAAAAGCAAAAATAAATCTATAATCTATGGAAAATTGTAATACAATGTATAGATGAATTATCGAGAACATGGAATTGCATTTGTAGTGGTTGTACCGTTTGCAACAAAAGGAGAATAATTTTCTCTTTATTTAATAAAATTACATACCCTTAAGAAATGGAATAAGTAGTAGTCCTCTGTTTTTTGCTTTTAGTCGCTATCATGTTCTTCATCTGAGCTGTCGCAAGTATTGATAATAAGATTGTTTGAAATTCGATCCATTACCCCTTCCTGACATCGATATTTATTTTCTTCACTTTCGACATGGCGACAAATATTTTCCCAGTCCGGGCTGACACAAAATTATTCTGATAATTGTGAGAATACAATAAAATCAGACGTAAAAATATATACGTACACAACGTAAATAATATTTACAATTTGACACTAACATTATTTTGGTATTTACTTATTCAATATATAACAGACCTCTTTTTATGCTGATAGTACGAAAAAATAGAAAATTCAAATATAGAATGCCTGTAAACATACAATACTACTACATATGCAATTCCATGCTCTCGTTAATTTATCTTATACCGACTTATATGTATAACTTGAATGTTAGAAAAGGTGTTGCAGGCGGGGACAACCAATTAATTTCAAAACATATTTCTTGAAAAATAAAATAAGTGGTATAACATTTGCACATTAAAAAATCGTAAAACTCCAAATAGGTTTAAAGGTTGACAAACGTTACGCATTATGTATAGATTTTTTTAGATTCACAATCCTGTTAAGGATCAGCTTAAGTAACTGAATCAACATAAGCCTTGTTAATTCTTGGTTAAATACATTTCGAAAACGAATTTGTTCAGCTTTTTTGATAGTGTAGTTTGTCTCATACAAGTCAGACCAGACCATTTAAAACTTTTTAAGACTTCACATATGATAATGTCGGTAGGTAGTGGAACTATCTGAATCACAATAACCATAACGCCTATGTTTCTGTTCTTTGGAGTTCTTTTGAGACTGCTGAACGTGAAAACATGATTAGAAACAAAATCTTCGTAAGTTCTATTTTTCAATCATATCACATTTTTCGCATATTCTGGCTAAATCTTCGAAACCCGAAACGATGATTTTTAACCGTCTTCAAAAATTGAGAACGTTCTCAATTTCGACTGTGTAGATTTTTTTTGTGTCTTTGTTACGCGATTACTCCGTCAATTGTTTCAAGTAAGTAGTTCCTCTTAAAAAGGTGCAGAATTTTGAACATTATTTAGTGTCTGATAGGGTACTCTCGAAGTTGTCCCATTGTTACCAAGAGGATCAGTGGGGAATTGAGGGCACTCCTCAAATATTACAGGCATGTATATGGCGATCTTGGTACTTTCATTAACAAGTCCAACATTTATATTGCGAAAGTAACATTTTGTTAAGTGGAACTGACGATGAAGACCACAAATGGCCACCGGAACTACAGATTCAGTAACAAATACACAGTGAAGGTTCTGACACTTAATATAAGAAGTCTTCAACGTAATTTTGACAAATTTTTAGTAGTTTTCAACCGACTGCAAATTGACTTTGATTTCGTGGTTCTAACCGAGTGTTGGCTAAGGGATGTCTCGATTATTGTACAGCTTGATGGCTTTACTTCTTACCGTACGGATAGATCACATAACCAAGCCAGTGGAGTGGTGGTGTATGTTAGGAATAAATACAATGCCACTGTTACTGAACCGATTATCCAGGATGTAGACAGTCTCCTCATAACAGTCCCGGGATCATTTTCTCTATTGGGTCTATATATTGCTTTCCGTCCTTTGCAAACCCGACTTCATTTGCTGCATCCCTGGAATCCTTTGTTAACCGTACCTTAAATACTTAGTACCGAATGCCTCATTGTTGCGGGCTATATTAATATAAACATCAATGCTATTTGCCCCGACCCCTTTGTATCCGAATACCTATGTGTGATGGCAAGCCTCGGACTCACGCCTGTAATAAATACCAGAAAAGATGCCTGCCTTGATCACATTTTCGTTCGATCGGTTAGGGACGCAATCTCTGTAGTTTGCTCCTCCGACATCACCGACCATGACTTGGTTATGGCTGGTGTTACTATCGGTATTAAATCAAAGCCCGCTAAACCTCCTAAAACAGTAATCAAGCATAATAATGAAACTATCAAAAGTGACCTTAGTTCAGAAGACTGGCGCTGTGTAACTAGTGGTTTCAAATAAACGACGAAGAAAAAATCAGCAGTTGCCCCTCCATTAAGTACCTGGGCGTGACACTGGATGAGAAACTCAACTTTAATAACCACATTGATCTAGTGTCGGGTGGAGTAAGACATATGGTGTACATTATGAAATCTTTAAGAAATTCAGCCAGTAAAAACCTACTGAAACTTGTTTACACCATGCTTTGTGAGTCAATGCTGTTATATTGTATTGGTGTGTGGGGTGGCTCCTCCACTACCTACTGCTATGTTGCCTCTGGAAAGAGCTCAGCGCTTCGTGCTGAAGGTGATGCTCAGAAAGCCTCGTCTTTTTCCAACAACATCACTTTACAGGGAAGCGGGTGTTCTCAGTGTTCGCCAACTCATGATTTCCAAAGTAGTGCTACAAACTCACCGTAAAACCATCCTCTCGAAGCAGTTCTTACTTCAAATTCGCAAACGAGTATACAAAATTCCAGTCCCCTTGGTTAAAACAGCTTTTGCTCGACGTTTCCCTGATTTTTTACACCCTTTTATATACAACCAAATTTCAAAGTTCTGCAATATCGCTGAAGCTTCTCCTCGGGAGGCAAATTCTAAAATAACCACTTGGCTCCAGGGTCTCAACTATTGCGACACTGAAAATATGCTAAAATCCATTGCGTAACTTGTCATATGCCAAAATGTATTATTTGGTTGATAATACGCACTAACACACACATATACACACACACACACAGACTTACACACTCACACACGTACACACACACACTCCCACTTACTCACACAGAAACACTAATTTTTAGTTCACCATCACTACATATAATTAATTTCTGTCTTCCTAGTAGGTATTATAAAACAAAGTAAACAAATTTGTATTGTATAATTCACAACACTCCTGTTTGTAATATCTTGCCGACTATTTTCAATTATTATGTAAACCAAATCTGGTTGCCACGTGACAGGCATAGCCTAGTGTGGGAACATCAGAATATTGTTTCGTCTGTACTGGTTCCTTTCAATTTTTTTTATCTATTATTTTTTTAACTCTTGAATGGTACGTATGTCAAAGGTGACGATAAGATGTCTCGATTAAGGTAGTTCAAATCAAATCAAATTCATTTATTTAATTACATTTATTTCATTTCATTATTTAGTTGACTGACTATGATCAAGCACATTCTTGAATGTGGTAATTTAAAAAAGGGTTTAAATATAGACACTTTCACTTTCCCGCTGCGTTGCTTGAGGCGAGTGTGAAATATCCAAACATTCTTATTCATCGAGAAGTGGGACTCTAAAAAATATAAATGTAAAGAAAATGTCCTATCAATTCTCACGCTCTTAAATACTTCATGCTTCATGCCTCATGTTTGCCATGTATAGGCAAACTGAAGTGTTGATGGCCATTTATTATAATTGGTATTATTATCAGTCTATTTTAACATTTACCATAGTACCTATTGTTTTTTTACACTTTGTGAAAGTAGAGATTTCAACAAACAAAAAACCCACTGACTTTTAAGAAAGAAGATACTTTGACTTGAGAATTTTTGATTGAAAATTAGGATGCTTTTTCGATATTACGTAATTCAAAAGAAAGAGAAAAACTAAATATTTTAAATCAAAACAATTAGTGTGTTTGGGACATAAAAAGGTAAGTTTCATTTGCGCTCATGACATATCTCCTTTGTATCTATGATCTGAGGTCACGACACAACTCGGTCACACTTCACTATGATAGAGTTGTTGTTGGGTGTGACGGCGTTGTAAAATAAAACTTATATCTTTATTTATATACAAAAAAAAACATTTATGTGACATTTGTTAACAGACCCCTCACAGAAACTAAATGGCGATGTCTGCTGCGGACAGACAGCGGCGTTGCAGAGAAAAATAAAATGTATGCGGAAAAAATAGCTGAAGTTAAAAGTCACCTGTACGGTTAGAACAAGTTGTATCATGTCACTTGTCGCTCATTGCGTCTCTATCGTTACAGACTAGACAGAAAGGGAGATCCGAGCGACAAACAAGTCGCGGACAACAGTGCTAGCCCTCCTGGAACGATACCATGCAAGTAAAAAGCTTGTCAAATACATGACAGATAGAAGGCATCGACCAGCTAAAAAAAGGGTAGTAAATAAAAAAAAAAAAGTTCTACAAAATCTGCTACAAGATACGCCTGCAACGTTCTGTCGCATCCATATTCACCACCTCTTTCTCGTTGAACAATCCATATCGTCGGCCTAATTCGTTAACCTGCTTAGTCCATTTTAAGGATTTGGCAGGTTTGCACTCTAAACAGATAAAATGGAGTTCAAATCAGCTAATTCTTAAAAGTGGACTTGGCAGGTTAACGAATTAGGCCGACGATATGTACAATTCAGTGTTAACCAAAACCGAAGAAAAAAGTACGTCGCGACCGAACACGGCTTCGCAGAGTAAATTGACATTTACAAGAAGAGGTGAAAAATACAGACAAAATAGTATCACAGAGCTCAGAACAAAAACAAGGAAGAAAAAAACTAAAAAGGATACGAAAGACAAGAAAAAGGATAAAGATGAGAAATATAAAGTTCTCTCGATACGAGGGCGATCCAAAAACTTTATAAAAAGATTTAAAAATTACAAATTATATTTGAAGCATAACAATAAAAAAGTCCAGTGATGCAAGAAATAATAAAAGACAGCTTGGGATCGAGAGCCACTGCTGGAAAAAAGAAACCGTAAATCCGAGTCTTAAGTGCGACTATAGTTACTTTTTAAAAAATAAACCATTTTACATCAGACCTCCATCGATTGACGGACGAGACGATTGCTTATGTACATTAATTACATGCGAACACAGTTTATATTTTAAAGACATTGCATAAAAATAATCTCCACTAACCGACAATTATCGTCGCACTTCACAACTGGGTAAGTTCGTTTGATTATTCATTGTAGTTCGAGTTTAACCGATATATGAATTTCTTTCAACTGTTAGATGTTTAAAGCATGCAGCCATAAAATAGGAACACCATTTTATTCTTAAATTAAATTTATATTCATAAGTAATTGTCATCAATCAAAATTAAATGGCACAATTCTAACGTTTTTATAATAAAAATACTTTAATAAAATCTTATTCATTTAAATAACAGAAGTTTCGGCAAACATCGAAGGTGATTGTTAGGCTTATTATAAAATTGTGCATATACTGCTGAGTTGGGGCTCTAATCTGCGTTTTTACTGATTAAATCAACATTTAAACGCATTAGATTTGCCTTTGATGAAGCAGCATGTCGCGTACTACGTAAAGAGAAAATGGAAGTATCTATTCCACATTTATTTAATATATCCTTTATCCAACGAAAGGGTAAAGTAGAGTAACACTAAAGCAGGTTGCATCGCTCCGACTTTCGAGGTTTTAATGAGATCATTTAGTAGTATTTTTTTATATTTGCAGTAACTTCAATAATTTACGATTATTAATATGGGGCAAAAAAAAATATGATTTCGAAGTATTTATACTAAAATTCGTATTGTGTGTCCCAGTATAACGCCACATTTCCGTGTACCTACATTCTGTCACTGTTAATAGGCATTTGGAAAAACGCCTTTTTGTCCCTTGAGTGATGTAAGCGATGAACCACTAAACTCCGCTGTCTCCCTCAGCTCGCGTTGCCCAACCGACGCCTTCTTTCGCTTTTCAGTCGGCCGCAAGCATTTAAAGGGAGTGCGTGTATTTTGTCGCAGTTGACTCGGTTACGTAAGTGTTACCTAGTTTTTTTATGTTTACTTTGCAAATTTTAACGAAGCTTAATATTTATTGTTGTTAATTTTATTAACGTAGTACGAGTAATGCTCATGGAGGGACGGCAATATTAAAAAAAAACAAACAAAGCATTATCCTCTGGAATCAACTTACACTGATAAAGTACAAGCCACCCAACTTAAGTGCAAGACGAAGGGACCGGAACCACAGTCTCTGCAGTATACTGCCCCCCAAAACATACCATCCCAAAAAAATATATCAATGAGTACTTCTCCAAATTAGGCCATCGATCCATAAGTGGAGGTGACTGGAATTCTAAACACTCATACTGGGGCTCTAGACTAATAACGACCAGAGGCAGACAACTGTACCAGGTCGTACAAGATATGAACCTCGAATGCCTTTCCTCAGGAGAACCTACATATTGGCCTACGGATCAAAGGAAAATTCTAGATCTACTAGACTTTTTTTATATCTAAGAACAACAACAACAATATACCCACAGAATCCATTATAGATCTATCCTCCGACCACACTCCTATTCAAAAACCAGGTTAATGCCCGCAAGAAGTGTCCTCTTATAGGCCCATAAGTCTCTTACCGGTAATCGGCAAAATGTAGCATCTGAGAACCTCCAATCTCACTTGACTCAGGTTGAAAAATGGTTTGACCAAAACAAAGACAAGTCTAAGCAAAACAATGAGAGTCATGTTTAAGATACCCCCTTACTTAAGATACCCCCTGTTAACTTGGATCTCAACCTAAAAAACAAGAAATTACTACATACAGTGAAAACTGCCAAATGAATTAGCCTCGCAGCTTCAAGGATCAGGCAGTCTGCAATTCTCCCGAATAAAGAGGAATAGTTTAGTGGACCTGGCGACAAGATTCTCAGGTAAAGACTAAGTGGGAAAAACGAAATCTTTCTGATTATTATCATCTGACATCAAATTGGATTATTGTTTCATCGAAACAGATCGCCAAGCATGCAGGATATACAGGGTGTTAGGCATATCGTGTGCCAAAAGTATACGGCGGATAGGTAGGGTCACTTGCAACACATTTTAGGCTAATAAATTAGTTTTATTGGACAAAAAACAAACAATTACATGAAATTTCGTAAATAAACTTAAGATAGGTAATAAATTATAGTTATATAATAACACAGGAATAAAAAATATAATAATCTTAACTACGTAATAATCTAAAATAAAATAATATAATTAAATAACTAATCTAAATACAAATCAATTAAAACTAAATAAAAATAATAATAGGCTAATAATAATTAGGCTAATTAACACTCATCCTGCCTACGGTTTTTTTTATTTCGAAATTTCCCAAAAGTTTACAGTTTGTATGTTTTTTTTTTATGTCGCAGCAAAAAGATATTTATGTTTTTTTGCTCTAATATTTGCTTATTCAATTAACATCTTATTCGCATTCCCATAGTAAACAAAAAAAAAAGATATGAGCCAATAAAATGTGAAAATTAGAAAATAAAAGACGTCAAGCTCAACTTTACGGCACACTAAAAAAAATAGGAGCTTCTCAACTTAACTTGACTTTAGGAACTTTTTCAATTCATGATTACTCTAACGGTATATAACATGTCTCGAATCACTATGATTTTTTTGGCAAAAAATTGGTTTCACTCTAAAATGGTGGTTTACATTACCTATTACTTGTACACGCAGCTAACTTTTTTAATAAATAGCTGTTCAATTAGTTAATTTATTATGCAATGAAGTCGGGAAAAAATAAATAGGTTATTTTTGGTCGAAAGTTGCGTATTGAATATCGTTACAGAATAAATAAAAGTGAAAATAAATGTTAACTTTTATTACCGTTTTTTATCATTGTAGATAACTTTTAATGTTTTTTTTTACAATTGTTTGTAAAATTAACTTGTTTTATTGAGTGCATATATTATTTTTTTATTTATTACATAAAGTAAGTTCACTTAACTTCTTCAAAGAAGTAATAGGTGATGTGAACCACCATTTTAGAGTTAACCATTTTTTTGACAGAAAATTCATAGTAATTCTAAACTGTGATACACCGTTTGTTCATAAATTGAAGAAGTTTTTGTGAAATCGGAAGATCCGAGAAGGTCCTATTTTTTTCAATTGTGCCTTAAATTTAAGCTTGGCAACTTTTATTTTCTAATTTTCACACTTTGTCGGCTCATATCTATTTTTTGTTTACTATGGGAATGTAAATAAGATGTTAATAGAATATGCAAACATTAGAGATAATAAAAATATAAATACCTCTTTGCTGCGACATAAAAAAAAAGATGTGCAAAGAAAACTGTGATCTTTAATATGGGAATGAGAAATATCGAAATAAAATTAAAAAAAAAATTAAGAAATAACCGTGGGCAGGATGAGTGTTAATTAGCCCAAAGTATGTTGCAAGTGACCCTACCTACCCGCCGTATACTTTTGGCATACGATCTGCCTAACACGCAGTAAAAAAAAATATGTATGAAACACAGTAAGATCACACCCTTGTTTAATTCAGGGACAACATCAGACCCCACTAGACCTATTTCGATAATACCAGCATTAAGCAAATTTAAAAAAAAAAACTAAATCAATTATCAGCGCGCTTTAATCAATACAAGCAACTTACTTCACAGCAGTCAATGCGGATTTACCAAGGGACGATCAAATACTGATGCTGGTTCAACTTTGGTGAAACATATCTTTGATGCCTGGGAAAATTCACTGAATTTAATTGGAGCTTTTAGTGATCTGTCCAAGGCATTTGATTGTGTTGATCATGTTACGTTAGTCTAGTGAGGAAGTTAAGCTAGTATGGCATTAAAAACAGTGCACTTTTTATTACATCTTACCTTGCTCACAGAACTAAGCGGGTGGACAATCTCCAGGGTCATTTGTTGCTATGGGAGTGTCTTAAGGCTCTATTCTGGGACTATTCTTATTTTTAATCTATATTAACGATCTCCCATATATGTAGTTCACGATTAACATGAAATAGTCTTGTTTGCTGACGATACTACACTTATATTCAAAGCGGATAGGAAACAGGATAATTTAAATGACATCAATGATGCGTTGTCTACAATTGTTGACTGGTTAACAGCCAAAAACTTGCTTTTAAATGTAAAAAAACCAAATTGTATTAAATTTTCCTTATCGATCGTGAAGAGTGTGAATGTGGCTAGAATTAAACTGAGTGTCTCATACACTGGAATTTGAAGACAGAACAGTATTTTTTGGTGTCACTCTGGGTCAAAACTGCAGTGGAGTGCGCATATATCCACGTTTGCAGGTAAACTTAGTTCGGCGGCTTATTCCGTAAAGCGAATCCGACAACTTAGTGACGTCGAGACGGCGAGACTTGTATACTATAGTTATTTTCATAGTGTTATGAGTTACGGTATTTTGCTGTGGGGAAGAGCGGCAGACATCCAGACCATTTTTATATAACAGAAGCGGGCTGTACGTGCCATTTATCAATTGGAGTCTCGTGTTTTACGAAGGGATAAATTTAAAGAAATTAATATTCTTACATTCGCGTCTCAATATATCTTTAAGAATATCATTTACTTATGTACGCAACACACATACATGAGTTTAGGTATAACCGCGACGTTCACAATTTAAATACTAGGAATAGGGATAAGCTTGCATTTCCAAGGCACCGTCTCCGTACGGTAGGCACTTCATTTGCGAAAAACTGTATACGTTATTACAACAAGATACCATCTGATATCGTCAATATGCCGTTCAATGAATTTAAGTCTCACAATTACACGCTGCTTGTTGGGTAGGGCATATTATACTGTAAATGACTTCATTGGTGACCGAGTTGTATTTAAGTAGTGTCAATGTCTACAAAATTTATAATATTTGTATCTTGAACATGCCCTCAAGCAAGCCGTGTACTCCAACATTTTTTTTTTGTGTACTGTCTTGTATTTGTTTTTATCTTTATTAGTTCTTGTGTGTACAAGACGCTTTTTAAAGCTTTAAATGAGAACACCCTGCCGGCCAGCAGTTTCACACAATTTGAGGAGAAAAAAACTAAATCGTTCCACAATTGACGGAGTAATCGCATATCAAACAACAAAAAACGCAACATAAGTACCTACAGTAGAATGAAGTAAAATGAAATTGCACTCGCCCGATTAAAACATGATAATTATTTGTATATGATACCTATATCTTCTTTAATATGTTTACGAGTATATGTATAGCTGTATTTTTATTTAATTACTTATACTAGTACTTTGCCGAGAGAAGTTTTTCAAATTGTTTGTAGGGAAGTGGGACAGGCCTCTTACACAAACTTACTGCGCGAAGATATTCTGAAGTTACGATAAAAAACTTTACCTATTCTGTACACCGACTTTTTACCGATCGGTATTCCAATGTCTCAAATTTGTACAAAATATATTACCCATAGTTGTTCGTTTATTCATTTGCCTGTAAAGGATGGTTCCCACTAAGAGCATTCGCGTGTATTGAATGAGCATTCGTATTCGTGTGGACCACAGTAACACTCGGCTCAACGTCAACACCACTCAAATATTACACGCGAATGCTCTCAGTGGTGACGCTCCTTTATAGCCTTGAGGCATCGAAAGTATTTCCTCTATATTGACGATATAGTATTTTTTATAATATAACCCGGTTGTCTTTACTTACTAAAATAAACGTTGTTGGTTTAAAACAAGATGGATTAGAGGTCCTAGTGGCAAATCTTGTCGTGATCTTTCTTATGTAAGGCGTTATGATACCGGAAACTTAATTACAGTCGTTTAAATCATTACCTGCTCGACCTTTCTAGCACACAATAAAGAACTTCGGCGTCTTAAGGATTTCGTTAGGGTGTATTTATAGTGCGCAATTAAAACGCTTCCACAAATCGACTAATATATTTATTTTTAAACTATACACTACATTACTTTGCTCACAATGCTATTTATATGTATGTATATTCATCAAAATACGGTTTTTTTTCATTCAATTACCATGGTACTCGTATTTTACGAAATTTGTATTATTAATTCGGATATTTATTTTTAATTTGTAGTTAAAGTTTTTTAACAATAAATATTAAGATATAAAATGAAAATAACAATACTCATAAAAACAAATATTATAAAATACCTAACCACCGCCGGCAGCGGCGCAGGGCTCATGGTGGTTAGGACTGCAGAGAGAGGAACCTCCTCACAATACGTGCCGTGTCGAGGAGTATTACTTTCTGTATCTGACCCTTGATCCAGCCATCTAGCAAGAGTCTCTTGAAGTATTGGTCGAGACTCATCGCTACAAGTTCGTTCGCTGAAATAACTATCGGGACAATGATCGTCGAGTCAACATCCCACATGGCTGTCACCTAGTGAGCCAAGTCAAGATACTTGCTGAGTTTGTCCTTCAGCCTTCACGTGGTTCTCGTCATGCGTGATGGTGATGTCGAGGAGCTCTACCCGGCGTAGAGATGGATCTGTCAACACGATATCAGGCTTATTGGCGACAATAGTCCTGTCCGTGACGACGGATACCGGTAAAACGTAGTACAATTGAGTTTATTGACTATAAGCAGCGAAGTTATTGTTACGTACGTGGGGGTAGGTAACTGATAGAAATGCACGAACACACCGATAATTAAGAGCAGACTTTAATTAACGCACTCACTTAATCGTTACAAACAATTATCGCACAATAAACTTAGATGATCGCTCAGTTCACTCGTAGGTAAGCACTGTTCGCTCTCCAAGTAAGGAATGAATCGTCGCTCTTTTTTTGTTTTTTTTTTTAGGGACCTACGTAGTTAGCCTCTGATGGCTTTGACCACTTTGCCGGAGAGAGGGCGGACTTCTGATGGGAGTCCACGCTGTAAAGGGTTTTTACACTAGCATGCCTAAGGGCGCCCCTATTGGGCCGACCTCGGACTTAGGACGCTAGGGGAGAATATCAAACGAATTGGAAGAATCGTCGCTCGCGCGCGCCTCACCTTTTATACTCCCAATCGCCGAACGTTCCAGAATGCCTTCTCGAATGACCGATGGACCTTGACCCGCCGGGGACGTTCGACAATGGAAGGTTCTACTCTTTGCGGTCTTGTATTACAATAGCGACGGCCTTGGCCTTGAACTCGATTGAACTCGTGAACCATAGGCATGACCTTGAGCCGGCGCGTCGATTCTAATCTACCTACATACCTAATCATACCTACTCGTAACATTATTATTAAGTTTTTCCAACAATGACTGAATTGGGTTATCCCAAAAAAAATACCACTGGTTTTTAATTTTTTTTTCGATAAAATAGACTAATTGAAGACACTAATTTCACGGTTTTTGCATTTAAATCAATATATTAATTTATTTTAATTTTTAAAGAAAATGTTTTTATGACGTCAGTACAAGCTGGTTTGTTTGAGAAATGCTTTAAAACTATTGAATTCGTTTGAGAGTACGCGTTTCTGTCAGATCACGTAAAATGTCAATGTCAAGTCATGTCAATATAGGTAAACAGTATTAATGGTATTGTGTACGTTAGGTATATTCTTATACCTAAATCATACTTACATTAGAGCTTTAGCTCCACGTATTTCAGCTACGTTGTGATTGGAGCTGTCTCCCAAGTATGTCAATATCCTGACTATATCCACTTTGGGTAGATTAGTGGAATCAGCCCTTACAAAGTTTAATAAATGTACAGCGTTGGTCGTCATTATAAGCAAGAATATCGGTATCCAAGATCTGGCGATGGTCAATATGTGTAGAATTCCGTAGAATTGGAAGCAATGTTGTTAAAATGCAGAAAATCAGAAAACGAGTAGTTATACGTTGCACACCAAACAAACCGAAATTTTATTTTTAGTTTGTTGAGTTTGACAATTTCACCCACAGACTAGCCTACGGGCGGAGGTTCCAAAACGGACTTGTATTTTAATCATACCATTTTTTTAAAGATCTGACCTTGTCATGTTTATCTACAGTTAAAAATTGTCTTAATTTTAATAAGCGTTAAAATAAAACAGAAATAAATAAGACAACATTCGATATACATTATTTATTTATTACTGCATTCCGGACTCATATTATATGCAGTACTATGGTTGATCACAGATTAGACACAACTTACCAATGAAGATCGTGACGTCACTAAATTACAGGTCAAATAATGTCAAATGATAAATTAGAAATAACTATTTAATACTAATTTTGTAAAATAATCTGATAACAGGGAATGGTTCTACAACCCTTTTTCTCGAAATGGTTTTTGAATCACTATACATTACAAAATTATGGGATAACCCAATTATACCAAACTATAAAATTTAAAAAACGACTTTTCCTTCCGATTAAAATCAAGATAACTTGTTTAAAATTTAAAGGTAGTGCTCTAATTGCTTGCCGCCAGCCCTAATGCAGACTAGGCAGAGTTTTATAAACGACCTCTTGAGTACGACGGCATATCGTCGCTCACCAGTTTGTTGGCTAGCTTTTGCAATGCGACTACACAGCATTTTAAAGAGGTAACTATGTTCATTATAAACTCTATTCTGATTACTTAATTCACCGGATTTAATCCCCTTAGACTATTTTTATTGCGGATGTTTAAAAGAAAGAGTGTACGCCAAACGTATTTCCTCTTTAGAAGACCAGCATAGTTGCGTCGCAGAAGGTAGTCGACATATTGGTGAGCGACGATATGCCTCTGTACTCAGGAGGTCGTTTATGAAACGCTGCCGAGCCTACATTAGGGCTGGCGGCAAGCAATTGGAACACTTACTTAAAATGTTAGTTATTACCGTTTATCGTAGTATCGTTGTATTTCACGTTCACGTAAATTGTCTTTTACAATGTTTAAAGCCAGGTTAACTTGACTTTAAACAGAAGCAAAAGTCGCAACGTTAAACATGTAACTTTTTAAGAAAGCAGCACTAAAGGTTATTAAAAAAAACCAACACTGTGCGATGACAAACTTGCCAGAAGAATAACTCAGATTCCTAAACTATAAATTTGACTTGAAGAATTAAGAAAACTGCTTTTTGCTATTTATTAATTTTGTTGACAGGATCTTCAAGCAAATTTAATCAGCTTTCATTCACAGCAAACTAAGCTGTAAAACTCTAATAACTATGGTCATGGTATCGAAAATGGTGAACCAAAGGTACCACAATTCCAAAATGTTGGAAAGTCGAGATATCTCGTTTTCTGTGCGACTTTATAAAACATAATTTATCATATTTTGGACACTCCTGAGCTGAGCTATCCAGCCCTGTGGGGCTAGTCTAGTTGCATTGGACAATCGTTAGCGATTATGTTTCGATTGAATAATGTATGGAATTGACGTAAGCCACTGAGAGAGTACCACGTGACTATCTCGGTGGCTTACGTCAATTCCGTAAATTTTTCAATGCAACTTGACTAGTCCCACTGTAAGGTTGGCTGTTAGAGTCTGGCAAACGAAAGCTGTCCCCGAGAAGGAGCGCCAAAATCAAGAAAAGTACGGTTTTTTACACTGACTGTACACTGAATAAACGGAGTTGATACTCCAACATTCATGTGAAGACATCAGGAAATTAAATAGTATCAAACTCCGTTTATTCAGTGTACAGTCAGAGTAAACAGCTGCAGGTTTTTTGATTTTGGCGCTCCTTCTCGGGGACAGCTTTTGTTTGCCAGACTATATGTAATATTATAAATGCGATGCTTGGCTCCCCAGGCACCACGCTTCACGCACGTTACTATTTGGCTTGCCGAGCGAAAAATAAATAAAAAAAAGTTTAAAAAACATAAAACCGCCTTCAAAAACGCAAGAAATAACTTGTTTTAAAATTGTAGGTACCTAATTAGGTAGCTAGGCGGTTTTTTGTTTTTTGTCGCCGACTTCAGTTCGACTAACCTATTAGGAAGGTGCCTACAATTTTAATACGAGATTTTATTTGCGTTTTTGAAGGCGTTTTTTGTTTTTTTTTTTAACAGTTTTTTTATTTTAAACTTTTAAGTGATCATATTGCGTCGTTCCGTACTCCCACTTATTAGTTGATATGAAACTTTAAGTTTCAAGCACGCCGCAAGCAACGCCGCCGGAAAGTCATAGTCATATTTCAACAAGTAAATATTCTTCGTTGTAGTCGCTCAACTACCTTAATCGAGTTATGTTAACGCCACCCTTGAAGTAGGTACCGTTGAGGAGTTCCGATGGCCATCTGTGCTCTTCATCATCAGTTCACTTCCCCGAATTATACTTTCTGATTGCAAACGCTAGAGTTTTTACTAAAAATACTAAAATCGCTATGTGTTTGCCTACAATATTAGAAGAGTTCCCTCAATTCCTCACTGATTCCCCCATCAGATTCAGATTTGGTGACAATAGGACCACCTCGAAAGTATAATACTCTATCAAACCAAAAAAAATGTTTAAATATCGGTCCATAATTGACGGAATAATCGGTGAACATATATGCATAAAAAAAAATACATACAATGGAACGTACGAGTATAACCTCCTCTTTTTTGAAGTCGGTTAATAAAGAAGATTAATTTAAATTAAAACTTTATAAATACGAAATGGAACTTAATCGCATAAAAACATTATAAATTATACTTTGACGTTTCGTGAGAATGCTCGTGACCACGAAAGTTGGAAAATGATCGAAACGTCGATGTTTTTACGCGGTTAAGTCCTGTTTCAGATTTAAAACAGTATGTATGAACATCACCAAAGTACAAAACGAACAAATCTCGGACTTACTATCAAAATATATATTGATCGTGGAAATGTTTCAAGAAACAAATGGGTTTTTTCTCAGCATACCGTAACCTTAACGTAATTATTGTCTTGATGTGTTTATAAATGAACTACACCATTGACATGGCCAAGGTCAAAGCGAGGTGTCATTTACGTAAAAATGATAATTATATACTTACATTATTCACACATCACACGTTTACAAATCTTACATTGACTTTACACGATAATGTTTTTCGATTATCTTATTTCTTTACTTACTTGTAGGTTGTAGGTACCTACCTACCTACAACGGTTTTTAGGGTTCGTTAGTAGCACTACTTAATCAACTCTATTAGTTTTAACATGTCCGACTGTTTGTCTGTCTGTCACAGTCAGTAAAGCAAAATTTTAGTCCACATTTAGATATTTATAACGCACGCAAAGACCACTAATGAAATATAAGATTTTCAGGCATTTTTATCCCTTAACAACGGATGAAATATTGTTTACGTGTATGATATTATCAAGATTTAGATTAGGAAAATATTAAATTGTGTTTCTACGAAAATTTCTTTCATTGCAAGTTATTTTATAGCATATGAATTTATAGAATAAAGTTGTGTCTTTTGATTTTATATCAAATATGGTAGCCCATTTTATATGCTTAATATTTTCATCGTTTACCTTAGAATAACCAGTTTTGAGGATTCTGTAGTCAACAAGAAACCCTTATAGTTTCGCGCTGTCCGTCTGTCCGCCTGTCCGCGGTTTATATCAGAGACTCTTGGTAAGCTACAACACTGTTATTTAGCATAGTTATATGTATATTTAAATTACGCCGACAAAGTTATAAACAAAATATAATTCTGGTTTAGGTACCTAGCTACTTTATATTAATACATGTAAAGCAAAGGTACTAGTATACATATATTACAACATCGAGTGAGGTATTATTTGAATTGCTCGTAAAAAACATCACGTACATACATGTTATTATAATTTTTGAGGGACGGTAATAAAATTCTGAAAATTATCTTTAATGTAAGCACATAACGAATTTAAAAGGAAAACTATCATGAATAAGTAAACTTTATTGACTTTTGAACTTACTCCGACATACTCTTGCCCACAACCTCCTTTTTTTTTTAAGTTAAGTTACCTCCAAAAACCGGATCAGTCTGCCGAATTTGCGATAAACTAATTGTAGTGACATGGGCAGAATAAAAGTAGGTACATAAGCCTGAACTCTATAGATACAATAAGGTAAAGCAGCTTGCTTGTGACGTAGATGTACGGCGCCCAAATGTTTGCATGTACCGCCTAAAATGGACCGCTCTTTCGTGTTCAATCCAGCCTGCAACTTGGTACCTACTCTCCGCCCATCACTATCACCACAAATGCATTGCCTGGAAGTACTACAGGATACTATACCGGATCTGCTTGCCAGTACCGAGTTATTTACCTTGGTATGCTAGGAACGAAGCAGAAAATATATTATTTTTGCTGTGCAGCTTTGCTAAAACTTTGATAATTAACTTAGTATATGTGCTTACTTGAAATAAAACTTTTTTACTTAATTATATCGTTTTAATGTTTTTGTTAACATTTACAAAGTTTATGTAATATAATATAATAACAGGTTCAGAGTAGAGCAATGTGCAGCTTGCTTTTGATACGTCCGACGTTCAAAGTTTCATATAGTTTTATATGAGGAACATGGGCCTCATAGACGTACCAGCAAAATCACCCCTGAGGCACTCGTGCCTCATCGGACTGTGAATCTGATAACATTTATTTAAACTTCTTTCATCAGACCATTGAACATAATCTTACCTCTAATTTGTAGGTCTCATTATGACTTTGGTTTCTATGATTAAAAGACAGCCCGCTTCACAACAGTACCAAGGAGTGACTTCTTGGAGACATTGAAAGGAACATTCATCTCCGCTACAGGTTTCATGTAAAAATGCAACACAAGAGAGTGTGAAAATCTGCGTCATAGAGTTAGACATGTCATCTGACATTGTCGACCAGAGCGTCTGAGGATATTCGTCATTGCCTTAAAGAAAGAAAACATATTTTGATTAGTAAGATTCATGATATTATTTAGCTCGCAACGCACCCGTTCGTTGTGGCGAGCATATCATGATAGTAGTATTTTTTTTAAATTAATTATTGTCATTGCTTAAAAGTTAGCTATTTGAAGTTTGATCGAATGCTCTATACTCTATTTGTTTGAAAGATCCATACATTCTGGTGAAGGCGAAAGACATGGAAGACACATTTGTTTAACGACCCAACCAAAGGAAACCGCTGTTCCTCTCAAGCACCCTACTCATTCCACAATAAAAGCGGGTTACCTACCTGCATTTTCTGTAGATTTGCGGGAGTTCTTGGAGAGCGTTGGGCGTTTATCGTCATGTGGCCAGCTTGATTCTTTGCCCTTGTAAGAATAACCTTAAAAGCCTGTTAACAATTTGCATATCATTGGCACAGTGTCTTCCGTGCAGGTATGAATCTGCTTGTCTTGAAACTTACACGAGTATGTGTAGGTTTATTAAATATGGAGGCCTTGCCATCTTAAGCATTATTTTTACTATTTTTGAATACTATATAGATAATCTAAACAGTTTGGAGGCTAAATTAGTACACAAATATTATGCTTGTTGTAAGAGACACTGACACTTATTGTCAGAATTGCCGTTTTTCATTCCTATAGCTTTCGGCGGGTTTCGGAGCCCGAACCAGCAGGGGGAGTACGAACGGTGGTCGAATTGAACTCGCGGTAGTTTGTCATTCGGGAAAAAATGAACTTGGGTAGCATTGATATGGAGTTAGCGCCATATAACGCCGGTAGTCATTGAAACTATCTCTATCGCTTAGCGCAAGTGATAGTGAAACCATGACCGATTTACCACGTGACCATCTCGGCGGCACACGTCAATTCCATACATTTTTCAATCGACACATAATCGGTAATTATGGTCAAATGTAACTTGTCTAGCCCCACAGAATTTACAAAGTCTGTCTTATGTTGTCACACTGGGTGGCAGAAACGCTAGGGAATATAAAGAAATTGTTTGTATAATTATATTAATTATGATAAATAATAAGATTTAATGTTAGTAGGTAACAATCTACGGAAATTTGTACATTCATTTAAATAACGCGGTTTTTGGGTTGTTTTATTTAGTAAGTGTTATTTAATACTAACGAAATCGAATTCTTATTTGAAAATTATATTGATGCATGAAACGACTATAGCCCAGAGGCTCTAGCCAAAATGCGTACTAGCGTATTAGTGTAGTTAGTACTAGCATTTCTATTCGTTTTATTTTTTAACCAATCGCACCACTGGTAGATCACCTCATGTGAAAAGCCACGTGGGGCCCTAGCCAAGATGCAAACGCGCCTAACGTTTTTCTGTTCTATCGCTCAAAATGTATGGGATGACAGTCGACCACGTGGTTTATCGAAACACACGAGAATGTCATCCCATACATTTTGAGCGATAGAAAAGAAAAACGTTAGGAGCGTTGGCATCTTGGCTAGGGCCCGTGATCTACCAGTGAAGCGAATGGTTTAAAAACAAAACGAATAGAAACGCTAGTTAGCGAACGCATCTTCAGCGGCTCAGGCCACTTACGTTTTGTATGGAAATAATTCCATATAAGTCTAAATGTTCTGTAAACAGTTATAAATCGTTATTTTGACTTACCTAGTTTATTATCGAATCCACAGAGATCCCAAGAGGGCGCTACGCGAAACGGACTAGTTTTAAACAGCTCCGTGTTTATTATATTATTAATTATATTAACTGTAAATAAAAAGTGTATTTGACTTAGTAAATATTTATTTTGTAATCAACCGTACACAGTGAAATAAGTTTATCGCAAAATAGTGGCACCATCAAAGGCAAAATCGACTATAAAAAATGCGGCAGCGGTTACCAGGTTGGTGGAAGTCATCTTAAATTTAAAAGCTGAGGTAACTGAGTTAAAAGAGGAGATGAAAAGCTGCCATGATGTTATCCGTGATCAAAGGAGGTTACTTACGCATCAAAATGGTTGCATCGAGAGTATCCTCAGTATTCTCACTAACCAAACAAACCGTGTGTCACAAAAACCACTGCACTTATCACTGAACGAGTCCGGCCCTCACGGAATGGTTTTCTCTAGTGATGGGCAGGGAGCACCAGCGTTGCTACTCCGCTGTCGACGCCTGCGCCGCCAGTATTAGCAGAAATTTAAAGCTTTGTAGCACCCAGAACGCAGAGTTGTAACTACTGGCGCCACTACCACAATTCAGGATAGGTGTGATGCTGAACACACACCAGCGGTCAAGTGTGCAGCTGATGAAATTGCAGTGGTTCCAACGCCGGCTCGTCCAGAGACTTCTCCGCCGCGCGCCTCCGGGTCCGGCCCGGTGAGACTCCGCGCGGCTGCCCCCCGCCGACATCACTGCTGAGGACGTTGTTCATCACGTGCAGACTCAAATGGCCACTGCGGCGCCTGTGTGCGAACAGCTTGTCGTCAGACGAGGTAGTTACTCATCGTTCCGCTTAGATGTCCCGGCCGCGAAGTTAACGGATGTAAGAAACTCCGACAACTGGCCAGAAGGAGTGTCGGTCCGTCCATTTAATGATGTGCAGCCAAGAAACTTACAAGCAAAACGAGTCTTAATCACAAAACCAAAACAGACTCAAAATTTGTACTTATATACCAAAATGTACGATCGATTTGCAGCAAAACCTCACTATT
Source organism: Acleris holmiana (assembly GCA_949316455.1). Lineage (NCBI taxonomy): Eukaryota > Metazoa > Arthropoda > Insecta > Lepidoptera > Tortricidae > Acleris > Acleris holmiana. The sequence continues at coordinate 47,420,588 of OX438762.1, forward strand.
AGAAGTATTATGTAGCACTGAAAAACCTGATGTACTTTGTTTGAGCGAAACTTGGTGTAAGAAAAGTTAAATTGAACGAGTGAGGTTATGTGTTGTACAATACTCGGTATGTTTAACACATTGAATCATTATATCAACATTAATTTTCCATTGAAATCTATTAAACTGAAAAATAGTAAAAATGTGCGATGGTTGACTGATAAAATCATAGAATACAGGGTGACAGGAAATCGCCGTATTCCTTGAAAGGGGTTATTCTACAGCTCATTTGTAATGATTTAAGTCCAGTTAACCAGGGGTCAAAACTGACTGGTTTTCGAGTTATTTACGTTTTTAGATTTTTTTTTTAAATACCCGCCTTTTGACCTTAAACTAGTAATTTTGTAATTTTTGTCATTTAGAAATAAAAAAAAGCATTTGTCGAATAGCCGATGAACCACTGATAACCAATAAATAAAAAAATAAACCAAAAAAAATGTCAAATTTTGCAAATAAAAGGATTTGAAGTTAGAAGTTCAAGTAATTATTTTCCAAATTTTGTACCATTTTAAAGCATAAGTAATAAAAAAAAAAGTATGACACTTCCAGCACAAATTACCGGAATAATTTGCTTAATTCATAAGCTTTATTAATAATTCATTTTGGTTGTACATTATGACATTAGCGTACGTATAAAACGTTAGCGTACCAAAACGATATGATTTAATTTACTCGAATTATGCAATTATTTTTAAATCAATATATTTTGTGACGCAGTAACGAAAATAAGTGGATTCTATATGTACATGAAAGAAAATGAGTTAATCTAGATATTTCCCAAGTAAATAAATAATATTTATAGATTTTTTTCTATTTTTACAAAATTAAAATAGGTTCATTTTTTTTACTGTCGCGTTCATACATTTTGTAGGTTTGTTGGTAATATGAAGTGATTTTACTAGCGCTTCAGATAAGACCATCATTGCGGAGAAGAAGCGCCAAGAAATTCCACCAGAAGGAAATTTTTTCGAACATAAAGTACAGTAATACTTAAAAGTAAGTTGCATTACAAGTACTTAATAAAGTAATAAATAATATTGATTAAAGCTTGAACAAATAAAATCAATACAAATGTAAGGCTAATAACATTAAACTAAAAATATTAAGTTAGGAGAACAACGCGACGAGATCTCTACGTCAAATCCATAAATAAAGTAATAAACTGAAGAACCAGTCCTTGCAAACGTGAACAGACCGGACCCCACAAACAGCACCCGTTCACGAGTATGACGCGCTAAATTCATTGAACGGCATATTGACGATATCAGATGGTATCTTGTTGTAAAAACGTATACAGTTCCCCGCAAACGAAGTGCCTGCCTGATGTAGAATTTGGTTCTGAACTTGCCAAACTTTTTTTTGACATCATAAAATTACTGCTATAGATATATTGTTGAGTCTCCATACAAAGAAATCGTAACATTCCTGGGATACTAACGCCCAAAAAAAATTAACGTATTTGTAACATGTGCTTTAGGTTGGGTATGATGAAATTAGAAGGAATCTACAGATCCCGAAGGTTACTACAATAAGTATTGTATAACAGAAAAGTAATGCAGTGAATATTTTTTTTTACCTTAACTCATGTGACGGTAGCGCAACGGCCACATATTTTGACTAAGGCGTACAAGGCTGAGATTCTACACGGTAACAACAATATCGTCTTGACAACGTTTTGATAACTCTTATGAACTTGACAGTAATGACAGCCGAGTTAAAAACTATACTAAAACACGTCAAACACAATATTTAAGGCTTTAAGAGTTAGAAGCTTGGCTCTACATGAGATCTGATAACTTTTTGATAGTGCGAGCCAGTCTTGTCTTGGAATTTACTTGTATGTTTTTTTTTTAGTGTAATTTCACTTCTCTTTGTATGTTATATATTTCAGCTTTTAAGAACTTCAGGAAGTACAATAAGAATTTAGACGATCATAGGTGAATGACTCAGTGTTGAAATCAGGGTTTTTTAGGTATCAATAAAATCTAAAATATAAGAGCTATGCAATTGAAACCTTAGAATCAGAATCAGAATAATCTTTATTCAAGTAGGTTTACAAATAATAAACTCTTTTGAAACGTCATAGTAGCGACTTAGCCTAAATTGACTGCAGGTTCAAATCGCGACCGATCAGAGAAGAACCTGTAAGAAGTTTTTTTTTTTTCTTCTCCGTGGGGCATACTGAAAGTTTCTGGAAGTGGCCACTTACAATAAATTAATTAAAAAACCGGGCAAGAGCATGTCGGGCCATGCTCAGTGTAGGGTTCCGAAGCCGTTAAGTACTACAAACATAAAAAACAACAATTCATAACTATAGTTTTCTATTTAAAGTCAATTGGTGCTGTCTTAGGTGATTTTAGTAGGTATAAACACTTTAATCGCCTGTATCTTAAGAACCAATGATGTCTACGTAGTCGTCATAGTTTTTCTTTTATATTCGTTATATTATTATGCTCTTTCATTTAGGTTTTTTTTCTTATTTTTAGTATTTGTAGTTTTGGCTGTAGGAGGAGGGCAGGAGGAGGGGAGGAGGGCTTTGGGGGAGGACACTTGACTCTTTCAAAAATTAACGCTTTAAAGCTTAATATTTTAATATCTATGATGAGTATGATGACCGTCAGAACGGATTTCGAAAAGGCAGATCCACTACACTTGCATTATTTAGAAATTAGAAATTATTAACAAACTTAAATATGCAGTGGCAACGCTTATGACAGAGTGTCTCATAAAATCCATCTTAATTCATTATCGGGAATAGGGGTCCGTGGATTGCCTCATAAATGGTTTACGTCTTACCTAAAAAACCGGATACCGTTTGCGGATATTGAGTACCATGATTGCAAGAGTCGGTGTTTAATGAATATTAGATCCCAAAAGTTAATAGCTAACAATTCAATACCGCAGGGCAGTCTTTTGGGGTGTTTACTGTTTTTGTTGTACATCAACGACTTGCCAACAATTATCAATAACCATAGTATTCTATACGCAGCAATGGCCAGTTCACCTATCCATATCAATTCATTCATATAACTATTAATCTCATCTTTCTTAAACAGTCCTACCGGTGGTTTTCCGTGGGAGAATACATCCATAGTGTGAACGCAGAGGCAATCGCCAGTTGGTGTCCCATCACTTTTCTAAATTAAAGTTGTCTAAAGGGCCTCTGCATGTTAGCTTAGGCTCCTTGTACGCCTCCCAAAGGTCCGGGACTCCCATAGTCCCATGATTGCTAAATACATAACAGTAATAATAGTGTCATTATCCCTATCACTATTTTGCTCTATCTAAATATATTTTTTAGATCGATATACTCGTAGTGGCATGGCGTACGTATTGATAGTTTTCACGGGAGCGTATTTGACACTGAAGGTACCTACAATAATAGAACATTTAAAATATCGATAAGTATGGTTATTTAGGGTTCAAATTTAAGAAGACACATATTGGTACTTGTACATACCTAGGTTTCTTATTTAAACTAGAAGTTACTTAATATTTCCGTGGTTTAAACATTGAGACCGTCGATAGAATGTCTTAGGCCCCATTGCCATTGCGTCAATAATTCTATCGACTTATCAAACATGATTTTTATTAATAGACGAACCTGTCGATAGAGTCGGGTGCGAAAGTGCACTAAATAGACCGCATCCGCATCAACCGGAGCGTACTCTATACTTGGCTGCCCGACGTTAAGTAGCGGTGAGAAAGAGCAAATCTTAGACCGACTTAAATGAAAGCATATCATTGCTAGCATCGCTTAATTGAATAATTGCTAAATAGGTATCTTGGGCCCATTAATGGAGCCGTAACGAATAAGTACTGCTGCGTGGGAGTACTATTTTGTGTCACATAAATGTTCCAGTGGACGCCGGTTAACCACAAGGTTAGCTATTCAACGGATCATCTCTTCCCTCAATTCGTATTTTAATTCAATCAAATTATCACAGTGACGACAGTCTTGGAGACGATTTGATTGAGCACTGTCTATAGTTCTAAGCATGTTTAACATTTTTATTAGCTGACTGGTACTCAGAAATTGTCTGGCCATGTACGCCTAGACGACTGTACGTAGACCTAAGCTGGGCGCCCCAGACTAACAGACAGAGTGAAAGGCTTTGAGGGACGCAGCTTCCCATTGCAATGAGAAATATACATACGCCTCTGTTCCATTACATTGAACTGACAGACCAAAATCGGTCGGCGGACCAATGGTCTGTGGCGCGCATATTGATTATACGTCAAGTCGTAAGTGTATCGCTCACCATATGGTTGATAATATATTTTTCACCTCAGCACCTCGAAAAGGGTGGTTTCGCTGTTTAAAAACAGTGATCAAAATACGATTTTGCTGCGAGCGTGAGACAAAGTAACTTTTTAATTTTTGTTCCGTGGCCGTGGTGCGGCGCAGGGGCTGGGGGATGTCGTTTTATATTTATCATGTTGTTTTTTTCTTTTTACCTTATAGTAGTTTATGTGACAGTTACATAATAACATCACACGAGTGTTTTAATGCCTAATTATGTACAGTTACAATCTACATACATATATGATAAAAAAAAAAAAACAAAACAAACTAAACTATTTTTGCGACAAGACAAATAGAACGTCAAAAACGGCAGCACCCTTAGTTTTTTTTTTAATTCAGAGACAATCTAAAGTCGGCCTCTACTATCATATCGTTCGATATCAAGTAACAAGCGAGATTTGTCAAAATTGTATGCAATAAAATTGACATTCCATTTCGAATAAAATGTCATCGCGAGTGATATTAGAATCAAGGTCAAATAAAATTGCTATTTTTCAAAGATGTTCGAAATTTTAATGTAATATTGATATCGAATTTGATGTTTAAGCAATAACAACATTTTCACAAATAAGAAATCTGTTCTAACATTTTTATGCTTATCTTTCATGTTTATCTTTATGCTTTTATCTTTATATTTATATTTATGCTAGTCGTAATTTGCGGTTTTTTAAGCGCATCATAGAGGGTTTATGATATGTGTGTGGATAAAGGTTATATTTTTTCGCTGCTAAGGTGAAAAATTGTATGTGCAATACAAGACCAAAGTTATTTGCATCTCGTGTCTTTGAATCCCTCGCTGCACTCATGATTCTAACCTAGAATCACTTGCTACGCTAGTGATTCAACTCAAGAATCCTTCGCTTGCTCGGGATTCAAAATCAACACTCGCAGCAAAAAACAACATTACTCTCTTGTTGCACAAATAACTATATTGAAGACGTTATAATATTAAAGTCAAGGATAAAATGGGTCCTTATAACAGAGCCATACACTCTACTTTTCACTCGATAACAAAGATTATTGTAAAAATAAATAAATGAAGTACTTAAGTTTTACGTACCTAAACTCTCGTGGCCTAAGTAGCTTGGTCTAAAAATGTTTCCACTTCGTTGGGACGATTTAACTTAAAGTAATGGTAATGATGTATTTACTGCCAATAATTTTTATAACACGTTTCAAATGTTGGCAAGACAACAAGGACTTGGCAGCCAAGGCATGCATCAAAAATATAAATCTATTTTTTCTTATTGATGTAGTGCAAAATGATTTTCCTTCGGGAAAACTGAGATCTCAATTGGAATACAATGGCACCCGAACTGTCAATCAATGATTGTATTAAATGAGTGACGTTTTCATATCCATTAATATGAAACTTTATTGTTTAGTGTCAAATGTCAAAGTGAAAAATGTTATTGTAAAATAATTATAGAGATGTTACAACCACCTTTTTGAAAATACTCAGTTTTATTGTAATTAGTAATCAAAACATTATTTTCACTTTAAAATAAAGCTTATTGGTAAATATTCACAAGAGCAAAACTCAATACCAGCCTACTTAAAAATAGGAAACTACTTACGGGGCTAGTATGATTTTTTTATGTCATTGGCGTCCCTCTCGCACCTAAGTAAATAACGCGCGTGTGAGAGGGATGCAAACGACATGAAGGCTTTCATACTACGCCCGTTAGTATACTTATAGGTACAGTTACCATCATAAATAAGTGATGATGTCTGTTCCTTGTCGCTTTTAATCCTTTGACATTTTAAACACGACGTTAAAGTGACTAGGTTCATAAATGATAACTTATTTATGCCGATGACTGTACTTGGGTCGTTCTACTTTTTTACCGACAATACATCGTCATTTTTCTATATTTTGCGTTTTTTAACTATTGATAACTATGCTTTTAATTTTTGATTTTAAAATACGTTGCGTGAATTTTTATTTGGACTAATTAATGATTATTTCGGTGGTGATAATGTTTTTTATGGTGGTTTTTCAGAATATACTGTGACAGAGTGGCCGTTTCCGATTCTATGAAAAACAAACTTATATAAAAAAAAAGACGATAGAGAAAGTGAAAGATTATTTAGTACTAATACATGAATAAATGTTTGGACGTATATTCAAACCCTAAAACATTAATAATCAATACTCTAACTGATATCGTATGGTAAAATGAGGACAGGCAATTGTCGGTAAAAAAGAAGAATGACCCACTTAACATTAATATTTTACCTACTGCATTTTTGGCTGGATATTGCCAACATTTTTCATTTCACAATCTGAGTAACAGTCGGACATATCATCGTCAGATTCGTTAGTGCTTTCATTTACATTACTTACAATCCTATCAATGTGATCATCCGTCGAGTGTTCCTGTGACCGATATTCATTTTCACGTTTGATAGCATGATCACAAACTTTCTTCCATTCATCCGGGCCAATCGTATTAATTTTTCCTTCAATCATTTTTTTACTGTACCCATATATTCATGTCTATGTTCCATTTTGATACGTAACCTCTTATCTGTGACTGTGACCATATATTTTCAATAGGGTTGAAGTCGGGATGGTATGGCGGTAACCTTAACACTTCGTGTCCATGTTGATGTAAAATTTTGTCACTGAAATATTCTACAAAGTCTTCATTATGTCGACAAATAATTTCGTATAGTTATATTTTTGGTAAATGATGAATCATGGGAAATGTTGTTTTTTATAACCAATTTATCATAAGCGGGTTTGTGGTATTACAGTTAGGCAGGCGTTCCACATATTGATTGTGATAAGCAGGCTGCTTAAAGCAGCGTTGTCTAATACTTATGTAGAATATGGAGCCAAGTTGGGAATAAGTTGATTCTGTAACCATTTTTCATAATTGACATTATTTATGGCATCGTGATAATCACCGGTCTTATCAGTAGACTTGTACATAAGTAGAGCACCCGGTACAAATCCTTTGGCACTACCTGCATGTACTATAATAAGGCGTTGACCTTTTGAGATTAACTGTTTCACTCCTTTATCCGTAGAATCGATCCAGCACTTCCCTGTTAAATGGGGTGTATGAACATAAGTTTCGTCCGCATACACAAGTCTAGGTGCTTTACTTTTTTAAGTCTAAGGCCATCTTTTTCCATCAGCTTTCTATTGTTAGTATTTTTCTTGAATAGAAAACTCATTTGGCGTAATCTTTCTAGTGTAAAATCACAGCCTTTGAAATTCATCGTTTCTATTAATTTGGACTTGGAGTGCTCTTATTTATTGTAGGAACTTGTTTATAAATCAGATGATAGTTATAAACCATCCGTCGTATCACTGCGTAAGTAAAATCATTAAGATCTACATAGAATTTATTGCGTGGTCTACCCAGCTTAAATTGTTTGTGATGGTATTTTAATTATTACTATATTCTTCTTCCTGGTTCAAAAAAAAACTTGTTGTAGGTTTAGATACGCCCGTTGCGTCCAAAATTCGCTGTTGACCGTTGCCAAAATACTCCGAGTTATAGCTATTTTGGTTTTTCCTATTTTCTGATATGAAGTTCAGGTATATTTTGAATACAATTCCTTGGACTAGATATTTTAACCGTTTTCGAGGTTTCGGCATGGTAATACAACCTTTTTATAAGTAAACTATAATATAATCAAAACTATAGCGAATATTGGTGTTTCGTGTTAGCCATTCTATACATTTATTAGTCTGCTGATGCGACTTACCCCTAAGGCTGTAAGATGGGTACCTACTGCAGGTAATTTAGAGAGCACTAATAATAGGATTTTTTCCGATAAGGTACGAAGGAAAATCATTTTGCACTACATCGTACACATATAATAAGAACTAAAGGCATAGAAGGAGCCTTAAAACAGCGCCAGATCTATACCGGACTCGAAAATTTCAATATGAATGCTCAATAAGTAAAAAAGAAAAGATTATAGTGTTCAGTTCTTGCTAAAACTAGCCGTACACACCTAGTCACCAACTGATCAACCAACTGGCGACCATCATGTTACCATGGTCGTAAATTAGGCAAAACAACCGGGTTCGATTCCCGAACTTAGTACAGGTTTTTTTAAATGTATGAATGCAGTGTTTCTTCTTATTAAAATCAATGACATGGTTCCTAAGAACAGATCTTCGTATGTCTTATAGTTTAAGAAATTCCCATACTGACCGATTTATATGAGACACCCTGTATATGTGGTGTTTTACATAAACGTGAAGAACAATAAACAGCAATATGGCGTGTGCTGTGTTTGAATGCAGATCTCATATATCCCGCAAGAAAAGTCAAATCAAAAATATAATTAGTAAATATTAATTAATTATATTTCAGATTGTAATCGACAGATAGCATTGTTAAATAAAGCGTAGAAATGCAGAATATTATTATACGAAAAAAACGTTTTGTAAGCAATATTTAACTAGAATTTTACTGTTTTGGTATATGTTATAATAGTGACGTTATAATTCTGTACTTTTAAATGTGCACTTTTCTGTCGCACTTTTAAATGACACCGCTAGCATTGATTGGTCTCCTGTGATAGAGGCGACGACTGCTGACAGTAAGGCCATTTTGAAAGTTTTTGACGTACATGCTCCCTTGCGCTCAGTCCGAGTCCGAAGACCGCCTGCGCCGTGGATCACTAGCGGTGTTCGGATGGCAATGAGGAGGAGAGACCGGGCGTTCAGACTGTACAAGCGTGACCGTACTGAGGACCATTGGAGGCTGTTTAAGACTGCATGGAACCGGTGTAATCAGATGGTGCGAGCAGCCAAGCGACGGTATATATACGATAATGTCACTTCCAGTTCCATGGCTGATGTCTGGAAGTTTCTAAAAACTCTGGGCCTAGGGAAAGCTGCAAATCACTTCGGTTCTTCCTCGATTTCTCTTCATGATCTGAATAGACATTTTTCTTCTGCTCTCTGTGTTGACTCTAATACTAAAGCTATCACCCTTTCAGAATTATCTTCACTTCCTCCTTCCTTATATAAGATCTTTTCTTTTTCAACCGTTACCCAGGCCGAGATAAAGAAAATTATCTCTGCCATTAAATCCAAGGCTGTAGGGTGTGATGATGTGAGTCATGTCATGATCGTGATGGCCCTCGACTGTGTGCTTCCGATTATTACTCACATCATCAATTTTTCCCTTGTTAACGGAGAATTTCCTTTGCTCTGGCGTAAAGCCTTCGTACTTCCCCTCCCCAAAATTAGTAATCCTACGTGTCCTAACAATTTCAGGCCTATTTCTATACTGCCATTTTTATCCAAAATTGCTGAAGCGGTTGCACATAAACAGCTGTCTGGTTTTATTCATTCCCATAATATTCTTAGTCCCTTTCAATCTGGTTTTCGTCCTGGCCATAGTACTTGTACAGTGTTGCTCAAGTTTACAGAGGATGTCAGACAGAGCATGGAGAATGGTATGGTAACATTTCTCATTCATATTGACTTTTCCAATGCATTTAATACAGTTGACCTCGACATTCTCCGAGCGCTTCTTAAGCATCTTAATGTTTCACCTCTTGCTCTTGGCTGGTTTTCTTCTTATCTACGGGGGCGTCAGCAAGCGGTTCGAGTCGATCGGTCTTTTTCCGATTGGTTCGACTTAGCTGCTGGCGTGCCACAAGGGGGTATTCTCTCTCCTTTGCTATTCTCCACCTTCATAAACTTCATTACACCCTGCCTTGGATGCTTCTACCATATTTTTGCTGACGACCTTCAACTGTATGAGCGTTGTAAAGTGACTGACCTACAATGTACTATCGACAAGATTGACGACGATCTCCGACAGATTTTACAGTGGTCTGAAAAGTTTGGCTTATTCGTTAACCCTTCCAAGTGTCAGGCTATTATCATTGGTAGCTCTGGCCAGCTGAATAAAATTAACCTCGATGCTGTTCAGCCTCCAAATTTTAAAGGTATTGCTATCCCATTTATCCAGCGTCAAGGATCTCGGAATTTATATACACAGCTCCCTCAGTTGGAGAACACATGTCACTGAAATAAGTCGCAAGGTCATGGGCTCTCTTCATTGTCTTAATAAGTTAAAGCACTTTTTGCCTATTAAGACCAAGGTATCCCTGGTGCAGTCCCTAATTTTTCCCATCTTTGATTACGGTAACGTGTGTTGTCCGGACCTTAGCGAGGGACAACTTGATAAGTTAGATCGCCTTCTCAATAACTGTATTCGCTTTGTTTTCTGTCTCCGGAAATATGATCACGTTTCCTCTTTCCGATCTCAACTTAAATGGCTACCTATTCGTCAACGTCGCAAAATTAGATTTCTTTGTTTCCTTTATAATATTTTGTACGATCCACAATCCCCCGAATACTTAAAACATCTTTTTAAATTTCTAGGTTCTACTCACAATCGTCAGCTACGATCCACTGACAATCTCACACTCTCTATCCCTATTCACCGAACTGGCTTTATGTCCACCTCTTTCGCCCTTCAAGCAGCACGGCTTTGGAACGACCTTCCCCTTAAAATCAAGCAAGCTCCTAACAAGTATTCCTTTAAAAAGAAAGTTCGGGAATTTCTTAGCGGGTAGAATTGTCATCATCTTGATATTATGATTGCTTTATCTGAATTATTTTTTGTTTATCCTCTTATTATTATATATTATACATTTATATTATATATCCTTGTGTTATTATTTTTACTAGCGCAATATATGTATTTATGTTATTATAGCTTATTGATATGTAAGTGTATGTGTATTAGTTACACCTTATGTTGCACCGTCATCGTCACTACAATCTCTGCTTTGCCCAAAGGTCAACTGGTAGAGAATGCCTTACGGCATTAAGTTCGCCTTTTGTATACTAAGTGTATTATTTTGTGCAATAAAGATTAAATAAATAAATAAATAAAGATAGAAGCTATTTCACGACCCAATTGGTCAAAGCATTTTGAAGATGACCGTTATAGTAGCAGTCCACTTGGGGTTGCGTGTTCGCGTTGCGTCGTTGCCCCTCCTCATTTGCAGTAGGAAGGACAAAGATGCAACACGAAAATTGGGTAAATACCGCTAAGTGGAGTGCCAGTATCACGTAAACAAATTGCGCAAGCTCAAACCTGATGCAGTGCCCTCCTCAAGCCAATGTCTCCACTCAAATGCTTTCGTGAGATATAGTCATGGTTTATAATAAAACTGATAAAGCACTCGCTAGCCAATTCAGCGTACCTACTGTACCGGCAAATAAAATATCATATTTCTACTCAGGTCCCTACAGGTGGTAAACAGTGAACCAGTGGTACACCAACGCTTTATTTTAAACACGCGACCTTGCCAAGCTGTGCTACGAGTAAAAATGTACTTTAATTTGGTCGCGTCAGCGTCCAGCCAGCGTCAAAACCGCACGTGTGACGAGGTGTTTTGTGATTTTCGACACAAAAACAAGAAAAAACTAAGTGTTTTTACCTTTTTTTTTTTACTTAAATGTTGTCAATTTTAGAACATTTTTTTTTTACTTGTGTAGAGTAACTACTTGGCTATCGTTTAAACACACTGTGATGTCGCCCTCTTATTTCGTATTTTTTTAAACTATCCTAAAACAACGATAGGTGTATATGGTACACAGTGTCTCACGAGGATAGGGTACACATTGAGCCAGCAGAATGTGTTAATTTTAAACTAAGATTGTAATTACATGATGGATCTCTGAAAGCCATAATGTTAAGTTCATATTCTTTTGTTTTTGTTAGACTTCTTGACAAATACGCAAAATATTTTGTTATTAAATGATAGATAACTCAACAGTTGTGATATTATAATTTCACATTGAATGGTTAGAAGTTTATTTTTTAGTTTTAATAATATCAGTCCTACGCCTGATTTCTAATTAAGAAAGACTGAAACCAATTTGAATGTTTAATAGATCTCTGTAAGTCTAAGCTAGTTACCCGAGGGTTAATTAGGTATATGATTATGTAGTTAAAAACAGTGATGGTATGATACTACATTAGAACTAACTTGCAATAATTGAAGGCATAACTTTGTGGTCCAAGACAAATATTTAGATTTTTTTATTACGTTACGTTAGGTTATATTTAGTCGCAAACCAGCATCTTCTAATAAAAATAAAAATAACCTTTTCTCAAAATAAATATATTGTTTTATTAATCAGCTTAATATTTTCCGAGATCAGTTCACATAGAGTCCGCTAATTTAAGTTTAATGTAAGCAGTGGTTCACTGTGTACTCGGTAGGTTCATTGTATGCCTACCCCCGGATCATTGTGTACTTATAGTTAGACACAATGAACCATTTCCCATATTTAAAAAAAGTAAAAAAACAACTTCTATTTGCTTTTATACTAAGATTTGAATGCAAAATTAAAGCTAAATAAATAATAAATCGCCGATCAAATAAATATTTTGATACATTCGCATAGGAATAAATGATTAAAATTCAAACTTTTTGTGGTTCATTGTTGGCCACCTCACCCTACATCTCATAACATGCGATTACCTACAAATGTGACACACCAAAATTGACAACCAATCAAGAACTAGTTGACCAATTGTATTGTTATTATCCAATTCGTTAGCCGATTAAATAAGGTTCAAAACGATATATAACAAATGTTTGTTCATATAGGTATTTAACAAATTGGAGTATTTAAAAAACTATTGCTGATGTGTTCATACAAATCTCGTAAATTTCGTATGAACGCGTTGGCTATGGTGTTTTAAATACTAAACTTTTTTAAACTACAATATGTACAAATATTTGTTATATACCATTTTGAACCTTATTTAATTAGATAACACATTTTATTTCAAGCGTCATATAATGACACCTAAAATCCGCCATTAGAAATCTGTCCAGCCGTTTGGATGATACGAGGTAATAAAGAATATGTTATACTTATTTTTATAAAACTTCAAAATATGTCGATATCAATATTATTATTTTTTTCCGTCCCTGGTGTAAATTTACTTAGTGTGAGATCTAAACAATATCTTCACACATAATCGTTGTTTATATATGCAACAGTGTGCAACACTGTACGACCATGACATTTTAGCGTAGCTGTATCTATAGAACTGTCTCTTTTTGGCACACTGATTCCCAATAAGACTATGCATATGAACTATCTGTATGCTGCCTTTTATTTTATCGTTCCTTCTATGCCTTTAGTTCTTATTCTATGCTTAGAGCATTAATTAAACCAACCGGAGGCGCCACTAGAAGACATCCCTTTCTGCCAAAGGTACGAGACCAGCGGTCATTCCGGTTTTATAAAACTAGTAGTAGCCAAATATACCGAATTGCAGCGTATTTGCATGTAAAAAGAGATCTGAATCATGTAGTACGCAAAAGATAACGTTTCTTTCCATCTGTAATTATTATTGTGTCTAAATATTATCAAATACGAGGGGTGATCCATAAGTTTTGATAATCGGTGTGAACCATCCCCATAATGATATTATCTTAATGAGAACTAATCAACCTTAAATTAGAGAAAAAATACATATATGTCGTCGCGTCGCGCTACTAGCGCCGGCGGTGGAAGACTAAACTAGAAATTAATTGTCGTTGCAACACTAGCGCCACTTCGCTACTAGCGCCACGCGGAAGACAAATAAACTACGCTGGGAAACGTCAAGTGGTTAACTTCTTCTTCTTCTTCTTCTTTTTTAATTAATGGCGGTCCACACAGTGATTTCGCCAATGTCAAGTGAATAGAGTAAATCAGTAAACAGAATAAATCAAAAGTAAAAGCCGGGCATTTTTCAATCGGCCATCTTCCCTCCCCGAAGGTTACCGGAATCCCCGTGGTTAACTTTGGTGTAGTCGGCACGAGGCTGGCAACTTTATTATGTTGGCAGACCTGGCTGTCAGGTTAGACAACTGGAATCTATTTGGCGCGAGGAAATACTCGCCAGCCAAAGAATTATTAAATTGAAAGGAGCTGAGAACGGACGGACCAACCTCGTGCTGAAAACGCCACGTTTCCTGAAAGCTTATGCCTGAAACCTTATTAAAACTAGTTGATTGTATCGGTTAGTGAGACATCTGATAAAATCCAAATGTGTAACAAATATTGATTAAACTACAAGTTTCAATTTGGCGTCTTATTTTAATAACAACATCATGAAAGATCCTGACGAGTTTCCCGACGAGATCCCGACATATACATTATTCATTTGTTTTTCTGTGATAGCAAAACAAAAAACATATGTATGAACAATTTTACAAGTCGGCAAAATAAGAGTGTGTTTTGTAATTATTTGGAGCGATGTGGAGGAAGTCCTGATTAATTAATAAAAAATATTGTTACTGAAAATGAAACTTTGGTTTATCTTAAAATTTAGGATAGGATTTTCGGCCTTTTTCAGGATTATTGAGGCCTACAAATAATATAATAACTGACATTAGCTTTACTAATGGAGCTCAAATAATCTATGAGAGTCATTAAACATTATTATTACAAAGTTATGGAAAAATATTAAAACCGAGTTAAAGAAAAAAAGCAGGGTTTTGATTCAAAGCCTTCTAATTGACAAGGGTGCTGGACTTCGACCAAATTTTAGAACTGATAACCGCTTCCCCTGTTATGTAGCCCTTACTTTCGACTCCTTTTTCTCATTCAGTAATGTTCAAAAACAACTATATAAAAATCAACGGCTGATGATGACTTTGTGAAGGTACAAAATTTTACCTCCAAAAGGTTGCCTAATTGCAAATAATCTTTTATACAATTTTCATTTCAGTATTTAATTAAAAACACATTAGTACTTTCGTTTCTTTATTCTTAACGTACCTAACTGCGTACATTAATTATTTTTTTTACCGAAAAATCACTAATGGTCGAACCCTATATTCTAACCTCGGATAGATAAGGCTTACTTCAGGTTGAAATTTGACATTTGCCCATACAAAATGTGTCAAATTTTAATCCTAAGGCTATCTTCCGCGTTTTGAATATAGGGCTTGGCCGTTAGGCTTCGGCCGTTAGGCTACTATCTAGTTCTGAAATTATTTTTTATTTTATAATTATAAATACCTATATTCAGTGTAGTTCCCCAAATCGGGTAAATTTAGTGCAATGAACTAATTAATAACCTCTTCCTGCTTTGCTATCTACTGTTATTGTGTTAATTTGCCTTGTTATTGTGTTCTTATTCTAGATTCTTCTAACCTTTCAACCGACCGTTACTTCATACCGTTACTTTTTTCATTATGTTAATCATTTAATTGTACTTTTATTTAGCTTCGTTTTGTTTTGGCAGCAGTTACCCGACTCTACGCGATCTACTTGGTCGGTGCGGCCTCTACCTTCGGAGCCCATCAACGGCAAGCGGGGAACCGGCGGTGCTACACACCGGGGTGTACTACCGACGACAGGGACCTGTCTCCGTCCTCCGTCGGGCTGCCGACGGGTTCTTTTGCTGCCGCTGCTTCCTATCGCTTAAAAACTACGAGGGAGGTGTTCTATGCTCCACGAAACCAGACCACACCCTACGAACCTACCTACCCTCTTCTGCTCACACTACCGGAGTTCAATAAATTCCTAAAACTTTTCTAGTATTTTACTTACCCGGTAGGACGTGAGAAAGGGATTATTAAATGAGAAATAGGAGTCGAAAGTAAGGGCTATATAACGGGGGAAGCGGTTATCAGTTCTGAAATGTGGTCGAAGACCAGCACCCTTGTCAATTACAACGCTTTGAATCAAAACCCTGCCGCAAATTCGTATTTCAGTTTTAAGACATTTACTACATATGGTAGATGTTTGATAATAATATACTGGCGCTGACACATCAGCGGTAGGCATACCAAGAATGTGTGCGCAAGCGCGGCCCAATTGCGGAGTTCCTGTCCCGGCGGGCGGCTCGGTGCGGGACACAACATTAACTGTTCTATTTTAGGTGCGCGTGGGAATTAACAACCGGCCATTCTATATTTGGGATGATTGCGATTATGATTATGCAGTTGTTCTAACAATACTCGCCACTTCATAAGTTGATACATTAAGAGCATTCACATTATTAGAACAAAGGCTTTTAAAAATAAATCTTTCCATTATGTCTGAGTTATGTCTCAATAGTCGTTATATGCGCTTACATTTGAATTTTTTTTTTCATATTTTTAGTATTTGTAGTTTCGGCTGTAGCCCCCTACAGCCAAAACTACAAATAGGAGGGGGGGGGGGGAAGACAGTTGACTGTAACAAAAATTAGCGCTAAAAAGCTTCATAATTCATAATCCGATTTCTTAATCGAAAACTTGTTTTCACAAACCCATAATACTTTCGAAAGACCTATCCAACGGCACCTCACACTATGGGGTAGACGAGAAAAAAAAGGCATCCCCACGTCACGTGTAGGGAAGATACCTTCAAAAAATATAACATTTATTCACAGCAACAAACAAAAAATAGGTAATAATATTTTATTACATACAACAATACAAAAGTAGTTATTGCGAAACGGTCCTGGCTCAGCATGTGCTGGCTGTAAGGCCAACGCTGATCTTCCGCCGGAACCGTTCGGTGAGAGCACGGAAGGTGACACGAACAATTTTAAAGAGACATTATATTTTTACATTATACTGTACCACTTTGTTGGCGTGATTAATATGAATATGCATGCCAAATTACAGCTTTCTAATACTAAGAGTCTCTGCGCTAGGTTGCGGATAGACGGACGGACGGATGGGCGGACGTGGCGAAATAATAAGGGTTCCTAGTTTGACTATGGAACCCTAAAAACGACTTTTGCTTCCGTTTAAAATCAAATTAACCAGTTTTAAATATTGTAATGTCAGTTTACTTGAATGTGAAATACAATGAGACTACGATAAAAGATACTCGTAACTTACATTTTCTTTAATTTAAAGCAATTGTTCAAAGTGCTTGAAGCCAGCCCTAATGCAGGCTCGGCAGCGTTTCATAAACGACCTCTTGAGTGGCTTGAGTTTGTACTGAGGTATTATCATCGCTCACCAATTTGTCGGTACACGCAGCTCTTCCATTATGGCATGTTCAATATGAAATCCATTTTTCAAATCCAGATTGAATTAATTAGACAAATTATAGTTCCGAAAATATTATTTAGATGTCTGTTATCTACTTTGCGATCTTTTGTTCTGCGTTAACATAATATCCACAATGTGACTCCATTATCAAAACCTTTCAACCTGCTGTTGGCTGCTGTGCTGTTTGTAGAACGAGGGCGGTTATACGACTGGTTTTTGTCTGATGTTAGCAAAAAGATCTTAGTAAACATAACAGACGCCCAATTCATATTTCCTGAACTATATATACATCGTTATAGTTTTCTAATGATTTTGGTATTTTCAGTGACAAGTCCAGCAATTGCATTCAGAAAGTATCATTTAGTGAAGTGGAACTGATGATGTAGAACGCAGATAGCTACCGGAACACCTCAATGGTACCTACTTATTTCACGGGTGGTATAAGATATCTGGATTAAGATGTTAAGCCAATCACATTGAAATGGTTTAAACATTATGCACAATGAATTACCCGTGGCGTTGCTTCCGGCACAAAGTACTTTCATACATAGGGCTGGTCTAATCCATACAACCTATGTAAGTAGGTACTTGTTTGTTTGCACGCTTCAACTTCGTGGAATGGTAGAGGCCATAAAATGTATCACTCTCGATTGTAGTTATACCTACTTTAGAAATTCGGCTTTAAGATATTCCAATCTTGTCTTAACTTTAACATTCCATATTAAGCCAGGACGAATGTTTAAAACAGTTAAGTGATTTAGACCAGTATGCTCTACGTTCTACGTTCTTTCTTGGCTGATACTCGTACTGTAGTTAAGCGAGATACATATTTGTATAGACACACGTTTATACAAATACAATATAAGTGTTGGATGCAATTTATTAACAAGGGCCTGTGTTCGTGTGCGAAGGCAGCGGCGAGATGTACCTGGCAATTTGCTCGCGTGCGGCGTAGAAGCTAATAAGTGTGCTCGAGCAAATGGGTGCTCTTTGGATGCGCGCTGGTGACGCACTTCCCGGCTGGTATTCGTCTGTTTTTAACACCCGCACCTTAACGTGTACTCTCAATGTAGATAATGTTGCCCGAAATAGTCGTCTAAATCATCCATCGAGATACCATATGGCGGCTCTGCCAGCTTCACTACATTGTATAAAACAAAGTCGCTTTTTCTGTCCCTATATCCCTATGTATGCTTAAATCTTTAAAACTACGCAACGGATTTTGATGCAGTTTTTTTTAATAGATAGAGTGATTGAAGAGGAAGGTTTATATGTATAATACTTTAATCCGGAGCGAAGCGAGGGCGGGTCGCTAGTATTTAATAAAACACAAAACTTTAAACTATTTAACTAACTACTAACTTTTACTTTTATTTGTAAAACACGTTACTGAGCTTCTTTCTGTTCTGTCTAGAGGTTAATCATTCTCTTTTCCCTTTAAATGCTTTACGAAATGTTCAAAAAGAAAATATCGAGCCGTTTTAAGCGTACTGTCGTTTTACGACTGTGTTTAGTTAGCCGTTTTTAAAACCTCGTTGTTAGTTTTCTCTTCCATCCATTTAATCCATTGCATAGTCTGCCAACACCACATCTCAAAAGCGTCCAATCTTTTTTATCCGTAGCTTTCCTCTAAACGATATTTGCGACACACCATGAGTACCTAAAAACCAAGTATACTTGTTCTACTGCGCTGTCACTGTCGTTAAAAAAAGAAGGAAGTCAGAGCGATTTTTTTTTTTAGTTTGTCCGCGATTTAACTTATCTTAGAGACTATTGGTACTACAAAGCTGTAAATAGCATGGTTATAAAGGCTATAGCCGGGTTTCCATAGTAAGTCGGCCCTTACATCAAATGGGCTCGGGGATTTTTTTGTGAGTACCTCTTGTAATGAGAATATTTTAGCCGAGTATGAACATACTTCTTGTAATAGTTTTTGACTTATGATGATTTTTTCAAGATTTTTTTAATGTTTGTTTTTTCTAGATGTATTCAAGCATATTGCTTAAAATTTTGAAATGATTTTCTTTAGATAGATTTGCATCAACCCAAAAAACGAATACTAGTTATCGTATAATAAAAAAGAGCAATTTTAAAAAAAAACCTTTTTTTATGTGGTTGTGAAGTAGTGACACCTCTAGATATTTTTCTCAAAATAGGCCATACATTGGCCTACTACTTGCCTAAATATCAAAATTTTCCAGGCGGTACTTCCTACAAAAATCAGCAGAATGAGTGGCCAAGTTGTGCACTAACACAACACACCTATGTACATTGAATAGTTTTCAAACTATTCGATTATGTTTGAGTTTTCTTATACAAACTGATAAGAGTAAAATTCTAATGACAACTTAATAATGTCATCGTGATGCAAGATGTTTATCGCATTATTTATCTGCCATTTATGATTTTAACTAGCGTAATTAGATAATATTTAACTGCAATGAATCCGATTCATGGAAATAATAATAAAAAGTTCGTTTACTTCATGAAAATAAATATACATATATCAAATAAAGTCAATGTTAATAATCGAGGAGTTAGAATACTACATTAAAAAACAACGATTGAATACACAACTTGGCCACACATTCTGCTGATTTCTTGTTGGAAGTACCGCCTGGAAAAATTTGATATTTAGTTAATGTAAATCTGAGGTGTATTATTATTATTACAAGTAGGATGTTCATACTCTGCTAAAATACTCTTCATTACAAGAGGTACTGTAATGAAAGAAGGATGTAGCAGTACATACTCCTTTCATTGTTTTCTTTTTTCTATTTTTGTTATGTCGAAATGTCTCGAAATCTTTTGAATAAAGAAGATTTCGAAATATGGAATGCCCGCCGGTGGTTTTTAGGGGAACGCTCGAGAGTCTCCAACGGACCGCGTTGGCATTCACATGTGAACTAATGTATATTTAAACGTTAAAATAAATGAAAGAATAAAGAAACACTGCAAGACGTATACTTTTATTCTACGTAGATTAGTTAAAAGTGCGTAAAGTATTACGCTTAGGAATAGGCGCCTACCAGGCTTACATGTTGGAGCCAGTACGGGGTATCGAGAATAAGAGAACCGAAGAATCTTCTCGCAAACAAGAAGTGGAGTGCTCCTGACCTGAACCTGAGTGATATCTTTATTAACCTATTCTCGCTTTAAACTGTTCCCATATTGGTATTTTGTTTTTGTGTGCGTGTCCTTCCCATATAGCATAGCAAAATGGCGGCTGGAAAATATAATGGGCTATCTGATACGGAGGATTTTTAATGCAGTACCAGGCCATTGGAATCATCAAAGGATGGTCTGATGAGCAGAAAAAATATGCCATCGCCGCATATCTAGATGGACCAGCCCTTCACTGGTTTAAGACAAATTTTGAGGAATTTCCGACCTACGCAGTGCTAGTGGAAAAATTGAAACTGCAATTTCCTTGCCGAGGTGATTTCGCACAAAAATTTTACTACACAAGGCAGCAAAACAAGGAAACGCTGATTGAATATTTCTACGCCTTAGAAAACTTAGCTGTTAAAGCTAAAATCGATGATGAAAGATTCATAAGGCATTTTATTACATCTATGAACCAGCATCACCAGTGGCTGTTGGCATCGAAGTTATTCGCATCTAAAGAGGAGCTTAGAAAAACAATAATGCAAATGGAGGACGTATTTAATTTCGACAATACATATGCAAGAAATGTAGAATTGCCAGTTTTTAATCCAGATGTAAACTCCGAAGAAATCAGGAACCGCGGTGATCAGCCGATGCACACACCACGATTCGATGAGTCGACACCGTTTGGGACGCCAGCTACAATAGCGCCACGCAGAATGCACTTTGAACCAGAAGCACCACGCGAGTCACACGATCTTCGTCCTCGTCCGTGTCCACGCCCACGCCCTTGGACTCCACAAGAAAGTTCGCGAAGGCAGCAAGGCGCAGCGACGGCCAATGAACGTCATCGATCCGATTATCGAGAGGTTACTCCTTCTTCATCAAGGCAGCACCCAAACTTCACGCCGCGTCGTTAGTAGATCGGGATGAAGTTATGTATTATGGTCATATGTCTTTATTTCATGCGCATTTACTGAGTTGAAAAATACTGATGTAAGAAGTCTGACGGCTGCTGTTAGCAGAAGGAACACTGGCATGCAATCCTGCCTTTGATGTGGAAGTAGGGCTTGCAATTCGAATATTCGAATATTCGAATAGTTCGAATATTCGGTTCTTTCTGATATTCGAATAATGCAGTGAATTGTATTCGAATATTCGAATATTTATGGTTATTCGGACAGACGGATGTAACATTGCCTCGGCACTAATCGGAAATTATGGGGGATGGTCGGCTGTCTATGTCTCACTCCCCATCCCATTCACCCACCTCCAACCTTTTCTTCTTCATCCAGTCTATGCGCGGACGCCATAACGGACGGGTGTAGAAAATATGGCTACCGATATAGTAAAGTGTACACAGTGCAATATCGTTATAAACGAGTTATTATGTTTTATCCAAAACAAAATGAACTTAATGGACGATAAAAGTTTAGTGGGATTGAGTGCAAGTGCCTTTTCCACAACCGAAATAAGTGCTGCAAAAGATTTACTTTTTGCGTCAGTGTCTACGACACTGCAGAATATCTCAAGGAGGGTAGATAAAAAACAAAAGGAAGTGGAAGATATTATCCGTGTATTTAAAAACATAGAACCAGACAACACTCCTATTTTTGTCGCAAGGGAACTTTATAAGCTCCCCCCTTTAACTTTTGAACATGTTGATATCTCAAGAGTGCTAAAAGACATTATCATATTACAGTCTGAAGTGAGAGCCATTAAGGAATCCTATATTACAGTCGAACACCTTAAGGACGTGAAGTCGGAAATCGAAAATATGAAGTACGCGTCTTTAATAAATAATGGTCATAGTGATATGAATGTGAACAGAAGGCGAGGTGCATACTTATTAGAAGAAAGTGGTCCTTTCGGAATTTTAAATTTATCGGCTTCCCATCGTACGGCCAATAGCACCCCAGACAAAGATGCAGTTAATATAGAAAACCGAGCAAGCCGTCTATTATCTCGTTCACACTCATCGCCACCTAGTACTGTGCAAATAAACAACAATGTTATCGCATCGTGTAAGCAGGCACAAACAATCAGTTGGAGCGTTAAATCAAGTGAGGGTAACGAGCACCCAGACCGGTTTAGTCCTACAGAGCGGCAACAGCTGACCGCGGCCGTCTCTCACACCGTGACGAGTCCGGTTAACAAAGTCATTGTCAATAAGAGATCTTTCGCCGAAGTATTACTTCAAGAGAACGAGGTTGAGCGTGACAAAATAAATAAAGAAGACTGGAAATTTGTTGAAAATAAGAAAAAGTATAGGATCAGAAAGGAAAATGTCACGGGTAAAGCGAAAACTAAACCCAGTGACAAGTTCAAGCCGGCAGATGTTAAGATCTCCCTCTTTGTGTCAAACGTACATAAAGACACATCTGTAAGTGACATTGCCGAATATATTTTGTCTAAAACGAAAGAGCCTGTTTTATTACAAAAAATAAAAATGAAGACCGAGAAACGGTACAATTGTTTCAAAATAATGGTCTCTAGACATAATATAGACATGTTTTTGAATGATGAGCTATGGCCGGAGGGGATAACTTGTCGTCGTTTCATGCCGTATCAGAAGTTTAAGCCCGAGGGCGAATAGTCCAGATATGTTACGGTGTAAATGTATAGTACAACACTGGTTACATATAATTGTAAAAATATTAAAAGATCCGTGGAAGGCGTTAAGGATCTTTGTACCTTTGCGGATATTATTGCTCTCCAGGAGACGTGGTTGCTGCCGTGCGAGTTGCCATACTTGGCTAAGATACATGAGGACTTTGGAAGCACCGGGATGTCGGCGGTGGACACGAGCGCGGGCATGCTGCGAGGCAGACCGCACGGCGGGGTCGCCATACTCTGGCGTAAGTCGGTCTTCCAGAATGTCAAAGTGATTCAGTGCTCAAATTCGCGTATAACGGCCGTGCGTATAACAACTAACGATAGGCCAGTGTTGATTTTTAGTGTTTATATGCCTACTGACTGCGTTGAGAATATAATAGAATTTACAGACTGCTTAAGTATGGTGCATGCTATTATAGAAGATAATGACGTAGAATCTGTTTTTATACTTGGCGATTTCAATGCACATCCTGGTGCCCGATTCTACAACGAACTCGCTGCTTTCTCGGGTGCTCAGGATTGGTCTTGTGTCGACATCGACAAGTTGAGCTTATCGTCCGGTGAGTTTACTTTTATTAGCGAGGCCCATGGGAGCAAGAGGTGGCTGGACCATTGCGTTGTCACGACCGCCGCGAGGCAATGTGTTGTCAATGTCAATATTAAATATGACGTATACTGGTCTGACCACTTCCCACTAGTCGTTCACTGTGATCTTAATGTTATTAATCAGAAAACGCTCATTAAAACTTCGGTCCCCAATAAAATACTGTGGGGGAGCAGGTGTACAGAACAGATAAATTCTTACCATGATATGTGTAATAGCCAATTAAAAGATATAGATTTCCCATTAGATTGTTTAAAATGTTGTGGGCAGTGTTGTAACAATACTAGTCATATAAATATTATTAATAAACTGTATAATAGAATAGTAGATATTTTGTGTCAGAGTGCGATTTCTACCCACGAAAATTATAAAAAGAAAAATAAAACTGTGATAGGCTGGAACAAGCATGTAAGCGAGGCGCACGAGAGTGCTAGGCAGCATTTCAATACTTGGGTATGGCTCGGTAAACCATGTAGCGGTCCAGTGTACAATAGCATGATAGAAACACGGAAACGATTTAAAGGAAAGTTGAAATGGTGTCAAAATAACCAGGACCAGATAAAAATGGATTTAATGGCATCTTTTCACACGAAATCAGATTTTAAAAAGTTTTGGAAGTGTACCAACGAAAGCAATGCAAAGCCTGGCACTCCCGTGTGTGTTGAGGGCGTATCTAGCCCTAGCGACATTGCTAATTTATTTTTACACCATTTTAAGGTACAATCGCCTCTTGGGACGCCTAACACGCAGGTCGACACTGAGTCCATTGGTAAAATAAACACAATTATTCTGGCCAAGGATGTCGAGATCGCAATTAAGAGAATGTCCAGAGGTAAATCGCCGGGACACGATGGTCTCAGTGTCGAACACATCCGGTATGCTGGGGTTCACCTTCCGCGAGTCCTCGCCTTGCTTTACAATCTCTGTTTAAATCACGCGCATCTGCCTCTTGACATGGTGAAGACTGTAGTGGTGCCCATTATCAAAAACAGAACAGGGGATGTCTCAGACAAGTCAAATTATAGGCCCATATCCTTGGCTACTATAGTCGCTAAAGTGCTTGACAGTGTTCTCAACTCCTATTTGAGGAAGCATGTTCAGTTGCATGATGCCCAATTTGGGTTTGTGCCCGGCCTGTCAACTGAAGCTGCGATCCTTAGTTTGAAGCACACTGTTAAGTACTACACGGATAGAGAAACACCCATCTATGCCTGCTTTATGGATCTTTCAAAGGCCTTTGACACTGTCTGCTATGACATCCTCTGGAAGAAATTGAAAGATACTGGGTTACCACCGGAGCTTATTTCACTATTTAGATACTGGTACCTGAATCAAGAGAATAGAGTGAAGTGGGCAGGTGAGTTTTCGTCTCCGTGCAGGTTGGATTGTGGGGTGAGGCAGGGGGGGCTGAGCTCGCCCCTGCTTTTCAATCTGTATATGAATGCGCTGATTGGGGAGCTTGGCGCCATGCATGTCGGCTGTTTTGTTGACGGTGTGTGCGTCAACAATCTCAGTTATGCAGACGACATGGTGCTGCTGGCCCCCTCAGTCAGCGCATTGCGACAGCTGCTGGCTACATGTGAGGTGTATGCGGCGTCTCACGGATTGTCATATAATGTGCAGAAAACTGAGTATATGATCTTTAAGGCAGGAACCAAGAGTCCTTTCTTTTTTCCACCTATCACACTCAATGGTGTCCCGCTTAGGAAAGTGCATCAATTCAAATATCTCGGGCATATATTGACCGAGGACTTGAAAGATGATGCTGATATGGAGAGGGAGCGCAGAGCATTGTCAGTGAGGGCGAACATGCTGGCGCGCAGATTTAGGCGATGCACGGAGGCAGTCAAAATTACGCTGTTTAAGGCTTACTGCACATCTCTGTACTCGTCGAGTCTGTGGGTCAGGTATACTCAAAGGACTTACAATGCTCTGCGCGTCCAATACAATAACGCCTTTAGGGTGCTGTTGCGGCTGCCGCGGTACTGCAGCGCCTCGTCCATGTTGGTGGAGGCACGAACAGACAGTTTCGACGCTGTGTGGCGTAAGAAAACTGCCTCATTAGTAGATAGGGTGCGTGGCAGCGGGAATGGCATCTTAAGGATGATTGCCAATAAATTTGATTGTCCTCTGATGTGGAAACTTACACAGAGGACAAAATCTCTGTTATTTATAAACTACTAACATTTAGGTTAAGAGTTACTAATACAAATGTGGACCTTTTACGTTGTCTGTATAATAAATGAAATAAAAAATAATGTTCCAACTTCGAGTAGGGACCAAGTCCGATACGAACCCCTGTCGTTGGAGCAGGTACCACACAGTGTGGAGCCTGGTCCATCGGCGCCCGTAGCGGATCCGGTGGCGCTGCGACCGACCGCGTTGTACGTTACACGTAGCGGCCGCGTCGTGCGTTGTCCCGATAGGTACGGTTACGAAGCCTAAATTGGTAGTATTTTTTTTCTTTCAAATATTGTTTACTTTAATAAAAACTAGCGGCCCGCCAGCGGCTTCGCCCCGCTGCCAATTTCTGACTTTCTCGGAAATTATTTTTTTTTTCTCGCCGTAAAAACCATCCTTGGACTTTAACGAACATTTAAAAAAAAGAATTGGTAAAATTAGTCCAGGCGTTGTGGAGTTATGCGCTTACCAACACATTTTGCGATTCATCTTTATATTATAGATTATCATGGTGTAAAATAAAATAAAATGAAAAGTAATGCATTATTATAATTCGCACAGAGTTAAAAAGTTTTGATGCTTTACCTACATGTGAATGTAGTACTTATTTTATGTAATTGTTAAGCCCAACATGTCCCAAGCGTAAAATGAATAATTTACATTGTTATATTTAGTGAAGGTATAGGAAATATGAACAAGGTTTTAAAGTATAGTTATATGTTATTCCTCATTTATAATTATTCTTTTATTTCACAAATATTGTTAAAGTAGTTAAAAGATAGGCACAATGAGGGAGATGATGTTATAGCTAAATGTGTAGGTACTTATATAATCATAAATATGAGGGTAGACCGAAATATAATCAGTTGCTTGTCACTACGGTATCAGCTTGTTTCATTTGTTAGCTCGAACCAATAACAGGATCGCATGGAGAGAGGCGGCAGAGTGCCGATCGCGGACGGTTGTCATTTAATAAAGTTTAAGTTTATTATTGAGTTTAAACTAATATTTCGTGTTTCTTCTATTCGAAATTTATTGTAAATAGTTGCCGTTCCGTTTTTTATGGTGGTGGTGATATTGGTTTGAGGTAGTTGTAGTGTGATTGTGTGTATAGCAGTAGTATATTTATTTTATTGAATTAAGAGGGTAGTCAATGCCAGCATCCTCATGAACGAGGATGCTAGCCGGGACGATCCTGGTGAAAAAAAAATCCATCCTTTTTTAAAGGGCATTAGCCTTTTTCAACATGAGCAATTTGAAAACCATCAGGTGGGAATTTACAAACTTGTAATGGGAAAAAGAGAGAAAAGGAGGGCTCGCGAGAGAGAAAAAATAAATAAAACTAGATCTATTGGGCGGTCACGTTCCAGAGACACGCTTCCTTCGAGCCACTCGGAGAGCTCGGATGTGGAAGTAGTAACTCAGGCCTCTAATGATACCCAACTTCATCCTGGCCAGCAAACCATGGATACACATAACGACCCAATTTTCTCCTCCGGCTCATTTAGATACTAGCCAACCTGACGTTCCTCAAACTCAGTCACAGACTTCTCCCTTCACGCCAGTCGGACGTGAAAAATATAATAGCAGCGATCAGGGTCTGTTTGTCGTACATATTCAAAAATTGTCGTTATAATGAATACCGGTATTGAAGTATATTATCGGTTTAGCCAATTGAGAATACCTCTTTTTGATACTTTACCCCTGAAAACCATAGCCAGTAAACCTGTCAGTGTCAATATACTCATTTATTTGTTTCTGTAACTGTTTTCAGTGTTATTACACAAAACTCAGACACGCCTTAGACAAGTCTTATTTACTTATCAGGTGCAATGAATAGTGGTATTGAATACAGGTATTTAATACTGTAAATAGTGTATATGTAGCGATAAAAACAAAAGCGGAATGACGATAATACCTCTAATTTGAATATAGGTATTGTTTTTTACCGGTAACAATTTGTCAATTTAAATACAGGTTTTGAATAAAACCGGTTTTACAATCCCTGATTCATGGACCCTCTAATGCAGGGGTGCGAGGAGAGGGAGTATTGTTAAGTTAATAAACGAAATTTCAAATTTAGAATATCAGTAGGAGAGGGGCTTGTTGTCTGATGTATCGCACCTACAGCTTGACAACCCATGTCATCATTTCTAGTGTGACTTTGTGTCCACACGAGAAGGTAAAATAGAAATAATTTGCAACAAAAAACATTTTTTTGAACTCGTTTTACTGTCGTAATGTATAATATTAACGATACAAAATCATATGAAAAATTAATGCACTAATAAAAAATTAACCTGTATACAGCAGCCTAAATATTTACCAACATTTTTCATTTGAAAAATACCGAACTCGCTTATTAATTTCTGCTCCCCATTTCACCACTTTAGAGGTAAGTTTCCCAACTGAAAGTGTTTTTTAAGCTATTGCATAGCTTCTATCGCGGGCCTTGAGCGCGGGGACCGAATCCAGAAATTCCGTAACGAAAAAACCTCACGCTCCCCACTCCGACGGGCTTGAAGGCCGTGCATCGTCTAACGTCGTTTCAGTTCGGCAGTCTTCGACACGGCGTTGTGTGCGATTAGACGTATTGTACGACTCTACGAAACTCGCACGAATCGAGACGAGCTGCTCCGAAATCGGACGAGTTGACAACTTTTCTATCAAACACATTGAATTTGAAAATGAATAATGATCCACAAGAGTCCACAACAAAATATGGGACCACCATTGACGTGGTATTTTCTAGGTATTTAGAGGATATTAAGTCGCAAACTTATGTTTCTTATTTCAGTTATCATAAACCTATAGTTTCAATGATAAATATTCCTGAATAACCATCAGCTACTGTAAGATAATAAAACCCACATGTATTGTAAAATAATAAAAATATTTTAAACAATATTAACTTTTTTTATTTATTTAATAATAGAAAAATTTGTTTTCTTATCGGTCACCACGCTCAAAAAGTGTAACTTGAATTAATATCAAAGAAAAAGAAATACTGCATGAATAAAATAAATAAATAAAATTATAATTGCATAAGTTGATACAAAATGCTATGCAATAGCTTTACCGCGGCAGTCCCCGAGTGCCACACGTCTTTTTTTTTTGGAAAGTAATTTAAATACCAACTATTTACCACATTATCATAATATATAAATCAATCTAGTTATTCTCCTTTTACCACCTTTGGGGGATATTTTCCTAAATTGCCAAAAGTAATATTTTAAAAACACCGAATTGAGAACTTCCTCCTTTTTTGAAGTCGGTTAAAAAGAGACTTGTCTAAGTGAAGTAAGTTAACAACTTCTAAAATTGGATACTTATCGAGATGATATGTTGCTGCAAGTGGCATGCAAGGTCGCTAAATAATGACTAACTAATAGCCTGGGCCTCTATTCTACTGCGTTAAAACTATATCGTGTTTGACGTGTTTTAGCATCGTTTTTAACTCGGTCGCCATTATTATCAATGACATAAGAGTTATCAAAACGTTGAAAATAAGGAAACAGGGCTGGGATTCTACACGGTAATAACGATATCGTATCTGACCTGTTTCCGTATTGTCAACGTTTTCATAACTCTTATGTCTTTTACAATAATGGCGACTGTGACATAAACGATTCTAAAACACGTCAAACACGATATCGTTATAACGCAGTTAAATAGAGGCCCTGGTCAAAAACGATATCGTTATTACCTTGTAGAATCCCAAGGCCTCTATTCAGGTGCGTTAAAACGACATCGTGATTTGACACGTTTAAAAAAGAATCGTTTATGTCACAGTCGCCTTTATTGGAAATGACATAAGCAAAGAGCGGAATTCTTCATAGCAAAAATCAAACTGTCAGAGGGATTGACCTTACTGTTTTATCGACTTATCGATGTTACGGAATAACATCGCATTAGGTATCCATAATCAACTTAAAAGATTATTCTGTAACATTTGACCTCTTTGATAAGCAACTTGCATCTCCATATTAAAGTAAGTCACATATGTAATTTATGTCACTTGAGTTTTCATGAATGATTTCCGTGCCGTGCTACTAAAATGGTGAATCCTAAAAGAAAAACAATAAAAAAATGGATACAGAAAGATTCTTCTCTTAGTTTCAAAGAAGATTCTTCCACAATATATTGCTCTAAATGTGACGTTCATTTACATCAGCTAAAGAAACATTGTGTTGAAAGTCATTTAGTGAGTAAAACTCATTTGCCACAATGCTCAAAAAGTACGAGTTCAGACACATTCTATATAGATTTAATCATATTTTTAGTTTCGTGCAATTATCCATGGAAAAAGATTAACAATCCACAGTTTATAAATTTTTTCCAAAAATATATTTGTTGTTCCTGTACATCAAAATCACTTCCTGATGAATCATTGCTGAGAAAAGTATACTTAGATATAGTTTACCAACAAACAGTTCAAGACATACGCAAGAACCTGATAGGAAAATATATATGGATAACAGTCGACGAAACATTAAATAGGATGGGCAAAAGTGTCACTAATTTGATTGTAAGAGAAGTAAATAAAAATTCTTGTTGCAAATCTTACTTAATCGGAAGTATGTTAGAAATGTCCTTGTTTTGAGCACTGATAGTGCCGCGTACATGCTAAAGGCTGGTAAAATCTTAAAAGCTACATTTCCAAATCTACTACATGTTACATGTCTGGCACATGGATTACATAGAGTCTGCGAGCACATACGATCTCAATATAAAAGTGTTGACGCCTTAATAAACAACGTAAAAAAATATTTTTAAAGTCTCCACATAGAGTCCGCTTATTCAAATAAATTTGTCCATCCGTACCATTGCCTCCAAAACCTATTATAACTAGGTGGGGCACATGGCTTAATGCAGCTATATATTATGCAGAAAATTTGGAATGTATTACAGAAGTAATTTCAAACTTAAATTCAAAAGAGTCGGCTGCAATAAGAGAATCTAAAAGAGTACTTAAGCACAATAATTTGAGAAATGATCTGTTGTACATAAAAGAAAGTTATGGCATTTTACCTGACGCAATAATCAAATTACAAACATTCTGTTTATCCTTATTAGACTCTCTTCTAATACTTGACCAGGTGAGAAGTATTCTAAATTGGTGTGGATCTCAGACAGTGCAAATAAAACTTGAAAAAGTACTAGATAGAATTTCGGACTACGACATGATACGCAAATATGCTGATTTTATAGAAAAAAGTGATTACAGCCAAAACACCGTTATCGAGTACTACAAATATGGTCCTGTTACTTCCACTGAGGTAGAACGCTCGTTTTCATCTTATAAACGGATCTACAATGAAAAAAAGGAGTAATTTGAAAGGTGACAATGTTGAAAAAATAATGACTATTTTCTTTTACCACAGGGAAGATGAAGAAAACATATTTAGTACAGATTTAGAGTTAGACTTTGTTATTTTGAATGAAGATTAGTTACCTACTCTTAGCAATATTTGTTTTTAATTTTTAATGATAAGTTTCATATAGAAAATTTAAAAAAAAGTATTTTCTGTTTTATTCTTTACTATTATACTAAAATACAGTGGCGGTCAGCTAATTAGGGACAACGTTAATTTGTTTGTATGTATATCCAAAAGCCTGATTTCATTACTTTAACTTTGTTTCGTTAAGTGACAAATATTTATCGATTAGTCGATAAAACCGTTAGGTCAATCCCTCTGACAGTTTGATTTTTGCTATGAAGAATTCCGCTCTTTGGACATAAGGGTTATCAAAACGTTGACAATACGGAAACAGGGCCTCTATTCAGGTGCGTTAAAACGATATCGTGTTTGACGTTTAAGAATCGTTTATTTCACAGTCGCCATTATTGTAAATGACATAAGAGTTATCAAAACGTTGACAATACGGAAACGTGTCAAGTAACACGATATCGTTTTAACGAACCTGAATAGAGGCCCAGGGCCTCTATTCAACTGCGTTATAACGATATCGTTATCGCACCTGACCTGACATTTTCCATTGGACATTATCGTCCAATTTGCTGTAATAGTATAAAAAATAGAGCAAATTGGTAATTTTTCTCCAATTTGCTCTATTCGTTGGAAAGGTAGAGCAAATTGGACATTATAGTCCATTTTGCTTAACTAGTATAAAAAAATTGAGCAAATTGGTCATTTTCCTCCAATTTGCCCCTAACATTTAGGGTTTCGTATCCAAAGGGTAAAAACGGGATCCTATTGCTAAGACTCCACCGTCCGTCAGTCAGTCTGTCTCTCCGTATATAACGAACCGTGATTGCTAGACACCGGGCCAGGTGAAACTAAAGAAAAGTTTATAATGTAGTGGTTAATTATAGATGTTATTATACGGTACCTTTTGTGCACGAGTCCGATTCGCATTTGGCCAGTTTTTATTTACACTCCTTAAATCTTTGAGCTTGTTGAGGATCTTTAAGACTAGTGCAGTGCAGCAATGCCTTACTGAAGAAAATTAACACTTAAATACATTTATTTAAAAATAAGATTGTGCGAATTATATGACAGGTAAGTACAAGTATCATAAGAGAAATTAACTTTATTTAACCTATTGACATATTTTTGATTACTATCATCTTTAAAAAGTGTACATTGCAATATATTACGAATGAGGAAAAAAGCGACTGCGAAACTGGGTAAAAAAAACTGTATTAAAATATCGAGTTCCTCTGATCACTTGTTTGTTTGTATAATGATGAACATCAATTATACGTTAATTATAAAAGGTTGTCTGCATGATTTTTTTTATCGCATTTATTATTAAAATATGAAAGTAGCCTAAAAGAAATGGCAATGAGTGAAATTAAATTTAAAGTTCGGCGAAGAATACGGATGATATAAACATTTTTAAACTATTAAGTAAAGAGAGAGAT
The DNA here is from genome assembly GCA_949316455.1 of Acleris holmiana. Lineage (NCBI taxonomy): Eukaryota > Metazoa > Arthropoda > Insecta > Lepidoptera > Tortricidae > Acleris > Acleris holmiana. The sequence continues at coordinate 47,453,333 of OX438762.1, forward strand.
CCGACATGGAATGTGACGGCGGCGTTTTCTACGGCCATTTAATTTCATGTTGAGTTCTTTTTTGCTAGAAAGAGTAAGAAACAAATCTTTCATGGTTCATATCTTGGTTATTTTTTCAGTTATTGAAAATAATATTTTTCTTTTGACTTCCAAATCACGGATCCTGTCGATGAAGGCCTGTACTAGCATGCTGTCCACAAATGAGGCCATCGCGCTTTGGTACGCTTTTCTATCAATTTTTCTATTTCCAGGGCCCACTGTTGTAATGACTCATTACGTCCCTGGGTTCGATCCTTCAGCTGAGCTCTGAATACTTTAGCTCTAGATGACTGTCGCCGTAACGTGCTTCCAAAGCTTCAAGAAGGCGGTCATATATCTAATCTATTTCTAGAGCTTCCAGCACAGTGAGGGCTTCATCTCGAAGTGCCAAGGTTAGAGCCGTCTTCGCCTGGTCTTTGTTCCAGCCATTTGCCTGACAAACCGACTCAAATTGCATTTTTTGCCGTCCATGATGAGGTACCATCAAATGGAGGTACCTTAAACCTTCCAGCTACCGGGATAGATGTCTCAGGTCCACAGGCACCGTTGACCACTTTGATTTCCAGCTTTTTCATTTCGTTTCTTATGGTCTGAATGCGATTTTCGTGGTCCTCAACTTTTTCATCAACTCCATGGAGACGGTTCTCGAACTGAATGTCCAGGTCAGCAATTTTCTCTTGAACCTCAGTCATCTCCTTCTTCCATTCCGAAGTGGCCTCTCGTACCTCTTAGGAGAATTCTCGATTGTTCCTCTTGGGCTCTGGATTGTTCTTCTTGGAATTTCTTTTAACAGAGTAGTTCATTTTGGATAACTCTCGATTGTTCTTCTTGGGCTCTGGCCTGTTCTCTAAATCGTTCTTCTTGATTTCAAGATTGTTTCTTCAAGAGGATTAAGATCGCGTTGATGTCAATATCCAGCTAAGGTGATACTGCTGTAGTAGCCGGAGCAGAAGCCGTGGACGTACCGGCAGTGGATGTACCAGCGCTGGCCGCAGAGTCCTCAGCTGCAGTGTGGCTTCGGGTTTTGACCCCCTCTTGCTCTTGATCTCGCGGAGTTATTGGCATTTTCTATCCCACTTCTGATACCTAATGTTTCGTACGCGGGGGTAGGTAACTGATAGAAATGCACGAACACACCAATAATTAAGAGCAGACTTTAATTAACACACTCACCGTTACAAACAATTATCGCACAATAAACTTAGATGATCGCTCGGTTCACTCGTAGGAACGTACTGTTCGCTCTCCAAGTAAGGAATGACTCGCCGCTCGCGCGCGCCTCACGTTTTATACTCCCAATCGCCGATTGTTCCAGAATGCCTTCTCGAATGACCGATGGGCCTTGACCCGCCGGGGACGTTCGATAATGGAAAGTTCTACTCATTGCGGCCTTGTATTACAATAGCGATGGCCTTGGCCTTGAACTCGATTGTACCCGTTAACAATAGGCATGTCCTTGAGCCGGCGCGGCGCGTCGATTCTAATTTACCTACCTACCTAAGCATACCTACTCGTAACAATACGAAACAAAGGTCGTTGGGATTTTATTAATGATTCTTCATAAAGAAAATTTAAGTTTATGGTTATTAAGTTATTTTTATTGAATTATCATTAGTCATGGAGGTGATTTGTCGGTTCGGAGTGCCTCTTGAAATTCACAGTGATCAAGGCAGAAACTTTGAGTCCCAGGTGTTCCAGGAGACTCGCCGAATCATGGGAATTCATAAGACTAGGACCACGCCATATCACCCACAATCGGGTGGAATGGTTGAGAGATTCAACCAGATGCTGGAGAGACATTTGGCTAAGGTGGTTGAAAGTCACCAAAAGGATTGGGATAGGCATATTCCCCTCTTTCTGATGTCATATAGGTCAGCAACTCACGAAAGCACTGCTGTTACTCCAGCGTACGTGAACTTTGGACGAGAACTTCGTTTACCAGCAGATCTTTTAACTGGACGCCCTCCAGATTCGCCAAACTCGATCTCGGAGTATGCGAGCGATTTGCGGAACCGGATAGATGACGTTCACAGTCACGTTCGTGAACATGGACTTCAAGCCTCCTCGAAGATGAAAACGCGATATGACAGAAAATCTAATCAAGTGGGGTTTGAGGGAGGTTCGTTGGTGTGGCTGCATAACCCCATGCGACGAAAAGAAAAATCTCCGAAACTATCGCCGAATTGGGAAGGACCGTACAGAGTAGTCACTAAAATCAACGACGTTACTTATCGGATACAACGAAATCAGCGAAGTCCCTGTAAGGCTGTCCACGTTGATCGACTAGCCAGATACTACGGGTCTAATAATGCTCGGGACGAGCATGTCTTGGGAGGGGGTAGTGTTACGAGTATGTATGGTTAGGTAGGTAGGTAAATTAGAATCGACGCGCCGGCTCAAGGACATGCCTATTGTTAACGGGTACAGTCGAGTTCAAGCCAAGGCCATCGCTATTGTAATACAAGGCCGCAATGAGTAGAACTTTCCATTATCGAACGTCCCCGGCGGGTCAAGGCCCATCGGTCATTCGAGAAGGCATTCTGGAACAATCGGCGATTGGGAGTATAAAACGTGAGGCGCGCGCGAGCGGCGAGTCATTCCTTACTTGGAGAGCGAACACTGCGTACCTACGAGTGAACCGAGCGATCATCTACGTTTATTGTGCGATAATTGTTTGTAACGATTAAGTGAGTGTTAATTAAAGTCTGCTCTTAATTATCGGTGTTCGTGCATTTCTATCAGTTACCTACCCCCACGTACGTAACAGTATTAACAGGTTCCCTGTCCCGAAGCAATATGCAGCGTTCCTTCGACGCGTCCCCATAGTATATGACATTAAATGCTCATAAAGTCATTTCCCTTCATTTTACGAGTTATGACACTTTTATGTGTCATGGTAATTATTAGATAGGTTAGTTATGCGGTCAGACTCGAGGTCACACCAGGTTGTCACACTAGTGTGATGGTGATGACGAGTAATTTATTTTCCTCGTAGCCACACTGTTTGGTGTGACCAATAGTAAGTTACCAAAACTTGAGACTTGTGGTCACACTACTAGTGCGGAAAAACATCTAGAACACGTAGGTAGGTTTAAAGATTACGTTAGTTTTGCAGCAGGCCCGGAGGGCCAAACCACCCAGAAATCGGAGCTCCGTCGACACCGTCTAGCTTCAAATAAATAAGTGTCGACGGAGCTCCGCTACCGCAGCGCTTCTGTTTCTGGGCGGTTTGGCCCTCCGGGCCTGCCGCAAAACTAACATAACCTAACCTACCTCCATATTACGGCCTTATGTTAAGTGGAAAATTGTAATTAAAATTATCATTGTCGTTGAGCGCTTCACAATACTCAATAAATATAATATTCAGTAAAGTGCGATCTTGTTTAAAGTGATGTGGCTACGAGGAAAATAAATTACTCGTCATCACCAGTGGTCGGAATAGGCAGTGCCTATTTGCCTAAACTTCGAGGGAGGACGTAACTAAGAGTGGTTACAACCACCAAAAATAATGATTTCTTTTTATTAAATAAAAATAAATAAACAAATATCAGGGGACAATCTCACACAAATTGACCTAGTCCCAAACTAAGCTCTAGGCTTGTACTATGGGTACTAGACAACGATAAACATACTTATATAGAGAAATAAATACTTAAATACATAGAAAACGTCCAAGACTCGGGAACAAATATTCGCGCATCACACAAATATCTGCCCTTACCGGGATTTGAACCCAGGACCGCTGGCTTCGGAGGCAGGGTCACTCCAAACTAGGCCACCGTGTCGTCAAAAAAAAAAACTTTATTGAATGCGGGATTTCCAGGATTTTTTAATAATACATAAATGCGGATATTGATACTAAAACTCAATATCAAATGTTAAAAACATTTATTGTATACAATTTTACATGATCATCGATAGCAAAAACATCTTTCAATCTGAGTCATCAATATCATAATTACGACGATGTTGATAATAGTAGTAATTATGATTGTAATTATGATATTGATGATACAGATTGAAAGATGGTTTAGTTATCGATGATCATGTAAAATTTTATACAATAAATGTTTTAAAAAAATCCCGGAAATCCCGCATTCAATAAAAAGAATTTTTTTTTTGGTGGTTGTAACCACTCTTAGTTACGTCACCCCGCGATGTTTAGGCAAATAGGCACTGCCTATTCCGACCGCTGGTCATCACTCTGGTGTGACAAAACGGTGTGACCACGAGTCTGAAGGGTAGTTATGTAAGAAATTAAATATTTACTTTTAACAAAAAATTAATGTTTAGTTTTGAGAAAAAAAAAACTAATTTGAAATTGAACATCCAAATTAAATTTATGTAATTCAACACAAATTCAATGCTCTTAGGTGGTTCGTAGACATACAGCGGCGAATATATCGCTGCTTTTATGCAATAGTGCCACAAATCAAAAACCAATACAATTTGATTTAAAAGTTTAAGTAAATTGCGTTCCGAATTAAAAATGCAACAATGACTCATTTTGATTTGTGACACTATTGCATAAAAGCAGCGATATGGCCGTCTTGTAACTCGTAAAATACGAAACCGAAAAATATTTTATCTTTCTCAAAAATAACAAAAAAAATCTGTATAATGCGCGGCATGTAAGTAAAAACTGCGCAGAAGACGATTTTAGGGTCTCACCTGTGGTGAGAGCGGGGCGGGAGTCGCTTCTCACCTCCCCGCCACCCCGCGCACGCGTCGCTTTCGCCTGGGAGTAGTCGAAACTACCTACATGCGCAGTAGCGGCCATGTTGGTTTTTACTTACGTGCCGTGGATTATACTGTGCGTACTACCAAAGTGTGCGATTTATTCTTATAAAAAATGTACGTTAAAGGGTTAATACACGTTTGGCGTGCGAGTGACCGATTTGTATTTGACGTAAGGCGTTGAAAAGGTTAAGCCCACGATTCACATATTAAAAAAAAAAAACCCATGTATAATAAAAATAAGCTTTTATCCCTGACAAATAAAACTAAGAATATTTTTTTGGACTTTATTTCGCTTACAATAACATGTTCTTAAATCCTGGAAGGATACAGCATCTGAAAAGAAAAAAAAATGAGATAATTACAAAACGTATTACATATAGAAGAACATAGAACACAAGACTGGCACTAATGATGGATTCAGACAGAACAATAGTAGTCGCGCATTCTGCCACGCACGGCGCAATATACAGTGGTGGACACATAATTAGAAACACTTGCGACGTTTTTTACATTATACAAGGCACGTACGTTGCCGTAAAACTTTTGTTTTTGAAAATAAACAAATAAATATCACGGTATAGATAGATAAATTAAAGAGAGCATGGAATTGCATTATGTAGTAGTATTGTATGTTTATAGGCATTCTATATTTGAATTTTCTATTTTCTCGTACTATCAACATAAAAAGAGGTTTTTTATATATTGAAGAAGTGAATACCAAAATAATGTCAGTATCAAATTGTGAATATTATTTACGTTGTGCATACATTTTTACGTCTGATTTTATTGTATTCTCACAATTATCAGAGTAATTTTGTGTCAGCCCGTACGACTAAGTGTAAGTTACATAATTTTCAATAAATATGGCAGTGAGTAATTTTGGTCCGATTGAGAGTCAAAGTAAGCAAATTATTTTTAACTGTTATAAATATTTTAAACTTGAAGTGAAGAAAAATTTAAATTCCCCTTACACGGCTGCCCAGTTAGTTGAAAAAGCTACAGGTGTCCGTCTCTCTACTGTTTATAACATTGTGTCCGAGAGCAATAGTGAGAAATTCGCATCAAAAAAGAAATTCACCTCCCGAGAAATAAAAAGTTACGTACTTGTCCGTCATCAGCAGTAGATTTTGATCAGGAAGTCATCCGGAGAACTATATACAATTTCCATCTGTCCCATAAGCAATTTCCAACCTTAGTTAAAATCCGATATACACTCGGCGTCAAAAATATCGCCCCCCTCGGAAAATAATTACAACCGACTTTAAACCCTATTTGATCAAGGACAACAATATGATTGTTAGGTATCATTTGAAAGGTAATAAAGTGTTTTTTTAGGAAAATTTAAAAAAAAAGGATTTTTCCTTGGGGTCAAAAATTAAAGGAAATGACATTGCGAACAGTTGAAAAATGTTTATTCAAGTTTAAATTTACAACAATAAATGGATAACAAAATTTTACAAAAAGTGCCTAAAATTAACTTAAAACCTAGTGTTACCCCCCCCTTGCCCTTATCACTGCCTCTAAACGGTCTTTCATTGATCGCACCAACTTTACGATGTCCTCTTGTGGAATGTTGCCCCATTCTTCGATGACTGCGTCCTGAAGATCTTGCAGGGTGGTAGGGGCGGCATCTCGTGACCGAACCCGTCGCTTCAGCTCGTCCCAAAGGTGTTCAATCGGGTTTAAGTCAGGACTCCTGGCTGGCCACGGCAAAACGGGAATCCCGACCTGTTCGGTACATTGCATCACACCTAACACACGTGCGTGACGTCACTCGCCCGCGGTCACTCGCGGTGCGTCGGACATCGCGTGAATTAAGTAAATTAGTGTACTTTCGGAAGCCGCCGCGACCGGGTACATTCGATAATACATTTCCATATAACATTCTTAACATTTCATTAACATTTTAACTAACTTAGATCTTAACAACAGTATAACTGTATAAACAGTAGTATTTTAATAAATAAACTTTTGTACTCTTTCTCCGGACTTTAACATTCATTCGCAATCCCCGCACCCTACATTTTGGTCCTTCGAACTGTGGACCTCGCGCGTCGGTGTAATAGTGGTGCGACGGGTGAGGTGTACGAACTAACTGTCTGAACATTTCTGAGGTGTAAGGATTGCAGTGATAACAGTGGATTGCAGTGGATGCCAGCGTTGGTTCAACAGAAACAGAGCGTCCAGTAAGCCAAAGCAAACATCGGAGAAACAAGTAAGATCTAACCATTTTATGTTGAACAAATTATAACACCAACATGTCTAGCATCGAAAATCAATACAGGCTAACAGAAGAAATAGAAAAGAACTTTAGAAACTTTAAAAAAGATGGGGTGAACAGAAAGAGTCAGCCAGAGTATTTTAGACGGCAAATTAACAAGTTAGAAGAATTATGGGCGGAGTTCCAATACCACCATGATCGCATAGGTACAGAGACGAGTCAGACGGATCCGTATTTTACTGAAAAGTGGTATCAGAAAACGAAAGACATCTATTTGTCGTATCAACAACAATTGAAAGATGGTCAGTTGGCCGTAAAGACAATAATTAACGAACAAGATACCGGAAAAGAAAAGACAAGCAGAAACGTGGAGGAAAACAAAGGAGAATCTAGCTATCAACCGGCAAGACAACAGTTGGGAAAGGAAGATGCTAGCAGGAGTCAAGGAGGACTGAGTAAAACAGATGAGTCACTCCGCAGACAAGAAGCAAACTTTAGAGCATTTGAAAGAACTGTCGCGAACATTGATTTGAAAACATTAACAGACAAGTGGGAGTTTGAAGATGCTCTTAGAGCATTAGAAGCCAGATGGAAAATCATTGACAATCTACATCTGGAAATAGACAGCGAGTTGAATGGCAGTAACCTCGAGTATGAGGACACATTTAATGAGTATGAGTCGAGATTTAACATGCTAAAGAAAAACATTAATAAGAAAATGTGGTCAGTCGCTCATAGGGAGAAAACTACCCCAATGTTGGAAACCCCTATTTTTAACGGAAACTATAATCAATGGGTGTCGTTTAAAGATTTGTTTTCTGAGGCCATTCATAACAATACAACATTATCAAACTCTCAGAAAATGCAATTTTTAAAGTCGAAAGTCAAAGGTGAAGCTGAAAGATTGATTCAACATTTGGCGATTACATCTGAAAATTACATAACATGTTGGGAAATTCTCAATCATCGGTACGACAACAAAAAACTAATTTTCACATCTCACATGAACACGTTATTTGCTTTACCTAACATACAACAGAATTCCATTCCGCTTATCAAGAAGTTGCATGACGTGTCTACAGAAACGCTTAATGCCATTAAAAATCTTGGAGTGGATATATCAACATGGGACCCGATTTTGGTTCATATCTTGTGCCAAAAATTAGATTCAGAAACATACACGGGCTACTTGGAGTCTCTGAAAAACTCGCGGGAAATGCCGGTCCTGCAAGAACTCTTAGACTTCTTAGAAAGTAAATTTACAACATTAGAAACATCATCTCGCCGCAAACTTGAAGCTCCACTAACAGTAGGACAAAAAGCTAATAATCAAACATCTTATAACAGAAAGTCATACAATAATTTCAATACCTACAAAACCAATAACACGGGTAACTCAACGATTGCAAAACCTTCCGGTTTCAAATGTCCTTTATGTAAACATGAACATGGAATATACAACTGCAAATTCTTTTTACAAATGCCGAACGACAAAAGATTGAGTACAGTGCGCAGGCTAGCACTATGCGAAAATTGCTTATTTTCGCACAACGGAAATACATGCATTTCTACAAAGAAGTGTCGCAATTGTCGAGCGAATCATAATACAATATTACACGAGGCGCTTGAGGGGTCAACGCCGGGCCCATCTAAGCCAACACAACAGAAGGAAAAAGGGGCAAGCACTCACCACGTGTCTCAACATAAAACAAAACATTCTGAAATCCTATTGGCAACTGCCCAATTAAAGGTGAAAGGAGCAGATGGAAATTATCACAACATGAGAGCCTTAATCGACCAAGGCTCTCAAATTTCCTTAATATCGGAACACGCAGCACAATTATTACGTATTAAGAGAGACAAATGTAAAGGAGTGATCTTTGGAGTTGGTAAACGCGAAAACAATTGTAAAGGCAAGGTGAAGATAACATGCGCTTCTATTTACAACGACTATATATTCAACACTGAAGCTATAATTATGAACAACCTGATAAAAAATCTTCCAAATAAAACATTTGACAAACCTATGTGGTCTAACATTCAAAACATAGAGTTAGCTGACCCAGAGTTCTACGTCAGCCGACCGATAGACTTGCTCTTAGGAGCTGACATTTACCCGCACATTATTTTAGATGGATTAATTAAGGGTGAAAATGAAAATCAACCGATAGCTCAACGAACACAGCTGGGTTGGTTACTTTGCGGGGGCGCTGAAACATTTCATTGCAACGTCATAATTAACAATATTGATGATATACAACAGTTCTGGGAGATGGAGGACATCGTGGAAGACGACAAGTTGACAGCCGAAGAAGCACAATGTGTAAAATTTTACCAAGAAACAACAATCCGCAATGAAGAAGGGAGGTACGAGGTGCGGCTCCCAATGAAATCAAATTTTGAGGAAAGCCTGGGAGAATCCAAACAAAAAGCTATTGCTCAATTCCGTAATCAAGAAAGAAAATTAGAAAAACAACCAAATTTATCCGCGGCCTATAAAACATTTATGTCAGAATACCTACAGTTGAGTCATATGAAACCTGCTGACAATAATAACACGCTCGAATGCTATTTACCTCACCATGGCGTCGAGCGAGCTGAGTCGACAACAACCAAGTACAGAGTGGTTTTTAATGCCTCTTCTAAGACTTCTACAGGATGCTCACTTAACGACCTTATGTACAAGGGTCCAAACTTACAACAAGACCTTCAAACATTACTATTAAAATGGAGAGTATTCCCGTATGCGTACACAGCAGACATCGAAAAGATGTACCGCCAAATACTAATACATGTCAAGGACGCAGGATTACAAAAAATAATATGGAGAGATTCTCTGAAACAGCCATTACACTCATTTCAGTTAATGACTGTAACATACGGAACAAAGTCAGCACCATTCTTAGCGATGATGACGTTGAGAAAATTAGCTGTAGATGAGCGCAACAACTTTCCTGAAGCCTCCAAAATTTTGGAAGAAGCTTTCTATATGGATGACTTAGTACATGGTGCCTATACGGTGGAACAAGGAAAGAAAACAATTTATGACCTCAAGATAATCCCGAACAATTAATGCAGTGTGGGAGCGAGCGTTGTCGTGCATTAATGTGAACCCAGACCCGACGTAACCCGCATATGGCATCACATGCTCTTCCAGGATCTCGGCAATGTATCGGCGAGCATTCAGGGACCCTTGGCCGCGAGTGCCTCCAGTCCTGGAGACGCAGACAAGGTCGGTTTTGCCGTCTATAGACATGCCCCCCCAGAACATGCAAGAGCCACCTCCGTAGCCCACTGTCTCTTCAATACAGGCTTGAGCAAATCGTTCGCCCGACCTTCTGTAGACTCTGGCCCGCCTGTCGTTGCAATAAAGACAGACTCTCGTCTCATCGGTAAAGAGAACCTGCCTCCATTGCTCAAACGTCCAATCGACGTGGTCGCGGGCAAATTGCAAGCGATCTCTGCGATGCTGTGCGGTCAACATTGGGCCTGTAGCAGCCCTGTGAGCCACGATATCCTTCTCCCGCAGTCTTCTTCTAACCGTAGAGATGCTAACTGATCTTGTCCGAGCTTCTCTGAGGCGTTGTTGCACCTCAACAGCACTAGCGAAGCGATTGCGTAGAGATGATGTCACGATGAAGCGATCATCTGTTTCGGATGTGCAGCGTCGCCGACCAGCCCCACGTCTTCTGATGTAGCCCCCAGTCTCCTGGAACCGCTGAAATACTCAGCGGACAGCATGACGGCTTAAATTGAGTTGCCGAGCGACATCACACTGCCGAACTCCTGCTTGCAGTAGTGCAACCACTTAAGCTGATTCAGCAGCGGTGGTCTCCATGTTCGAGGGTTGTTTTCTTGCACGAGTTCCTTAGATGTGTTCTCTTCGACGTCTGGATAGTGAATGATTGACATTTGACCTTGTACAGGCATTTTATACCCCTGGAAAAGGGCACAACTCGCGACCCTTCAAACGAGTATTCGTGCACTTTTTTTTCGAAACGCTCTGATTCACAAGCCACTACGTTTTGTTTAAATTAAACATTATTAATTTAAAACACATTAAACGTGCTTTTAATTGATACTAATATTAATTATGTAACATAATTTCGCTAAGGTCTAGATTAGCTTGAATCTGATTTTCGCGGAGGGGCGATATTTTTGAAACCGAGTGTAGATTACAAATTTGGCATTTCCACCTTACGAAAACAAATACAAAAATTAGGATTTAAATGGAAAAAGACCGAGGACAACCGAAAAATATTAATGGAAAGACACAACATACGACTGCTAAAAATAAACTACACAGCAGTCCTGGAAGAAGTCTTCAAGAAGATGGAGTGGAGTGTTCGGATGACATAGTGGTATTCACTACAACCGCAGACGACTTGCAGCAAATGATAGAAGACCTTGACAGAGCTAGCAGAGAGGTGGGACTCGCAATGAATGCACATAAAACAAAAGCTATTGTATTTTGTCAATATTCACACAGGGCTGTCAAACTTGGGCACTGACCAAGGCACAGTATAAGAAATTGAAAGTCAAAGAGCCATGGAAAGGAGCTTACTTAAGAAGAGAAGAACAGACAGACAGAGTAAGGAATTCAGAACTAAGAGACAAGACAAAACTCGAAGATGTAGCGTACAAAGTCGAACATCTAAAATGGACGTGGGCAGGACATACAATAAGAGGGGACCTGAGAAATGGAGCAAAATATTGACAACATGGTACCCAAGAGGACTGTAAACGAAAGAGTGGTAGACAATATTCAAGGTGGAAAGACGAAATTGTAGAGATGGCCGGCAGGACTTGGACCAAAGACCAACTTATATTGCTGCGCCCAACAGGGTCCATAGTGTACGAATATCACCTATGTAAGTGTATTATGTATTATTATGAATGCAATAAATAATTGAAATTGAAAAAAGTGGTCACAGACAAGGAGGAATACAGGACCGGGGGCGGCCTTTGCCAGAAGGCGCACAGAAATATAATCACTATTACGGTTACTGTAGTTTTAAACATTTTATTGTATTTCTGAATTAGAAGGCTATAAATAAATAAATAAAATAAATATTCCAACTGTCATTCCACAATCCGAAACCAAATTTTCATGTTTGTGAATCATATATCATTTGATGGCATTTATTACTATATTAATAACGTATACAAAAACCAGATATTTAATCTTTATTGTTAATTTAACGTTTATTATACAATATATTTAATTAATATTCGTTAGAGGTAGTGTTACGTTACTTCCATTCGACAATACAGACGACACGGTAGCCTAGTTGGGAGTGACCCTGCCTTCGAAGCTAGGGGTCCTGGGTTCAAATCCCGGTAAGGGCAGATATTTGTGTGATGAGCACGAGTATTTGTTCCTGAGTCTTGGATGTTTTCTATGTATTTAAGTATATATTTCTCTATGTAAGTAAATTTACCGTTGTCTAGTACCCATAGCACAAGCCTAGAGCTTAGTTTGGGACTAGGTCAATTTGTGTGACATTGTCCCGTGATATTATTATTATTATTCCGAAAACCGAAGGTCGGTTTCGTAGAAGATGAGAGAAAAAAGTAACGCGTAATAAAGCGACCTACAGAATAATAGTTTTCATAATATTGTTGTGCCTCGCAGGGCGAGCATGCCTAAGGCTGAGCCGCTCAGATTCGTACCTAGCTTTACGTTTACGGTTTATATAACTTGCGTTTTCTTGCGGTTTATATAACAAACTAACGACCCGCCAGCGGCTTCGCCCGCTGCAAATTTTACTTCTTTCATATCATTTTGGAGTATGAAAAATAGATGTTGGCAGATTCTCAGACCTACCCGATATGCACACAACATTTTATTAAAATCGGTCCAGCCGTTTCAGAGGAGTTTGGCAACAAACACTGCGACACAAGAATTTTATATATAAGAATAGGTATATCGCTGAAATACGTATCTCATTATTTGCACTTAAGAGCATTTCTACTAAGTTCCAAGTGAATTTAACCATAAAAATATATTTTTTCCTATCCCTTTCGGACCCGGTCAATACGATCGTGCAGGATGTCTACATTTAAAAATAGATTTTATTCAGTGATAAAAAACAAATTAATGTAAACTTAAAACCGATGTGCTATAATCAGTTAATTGGGCGTTTTCCAAAAAAAGTGTACATTGGATGTAACTTTTCCATTTCGTCACGAATATTAGCCATACATTTAGATACGTTAATTTTCGTGACGAAATGGAAAAAGTTAAATTTTCTTAATTTTGTCTTTAAGGATGTACACTTTTTTTGGAAAACGCCCAATTACGAAAAAAATATTATTATCTGTCACTTGATACTAAGCTGGGTGCGAAAGGGGAATTTTAGTAATCGCTGAAATATGTGTCTCATTATTTGCATTGAAGAGTATTTTCACCAAGTTATTTGACAAAAAAATATTTACTCCCATTTTAGCCCCTTAAGAGTACTTTTTTTTAAATAGCAGAAACTAACATTTTTTAATTATAAATAGTACTGTAAATACCAATTTCCACATTTCTAACTACAAAAGTGACGAATCTCCCACACAAACTTCAACCCCCTTAGGGAAAGTTTTTCTAAAATTGGTGAAATTAATATTTTTTATTTGTTAATAGTACCCAGCCTAAAAATAAAATTTCATGCTCCTAGCATTTAAACCCCTTTTTGACCCCCTTAACAATTGAATTTCGTAAAATCTTTTTTTCTTCCTCGGTTATATTTTTAAAATCAACACCTGTGAAAGAATTCAGCTTTCTAGGTCCAAGGGCTGGGCATTAATGAGTCAGTGAGTAGGGACTTTAAATTTTATACAGGGTGTTTGGTAGCGGGTTTGACAAACGAAAATGGGCAATACTTGGGTCTAAAGTTGTTTTTTTTTTAAACCTTTTACTTTTTAAACCTTCTTAATTAGATACCTAATTTAAACCGCCCATTGATTTTTAAATGATGCTGTAATAATGGTTTTATTTTAAAATAAAAGCAAAACCCACAAGCAGTGCTTTAAAAAACAAATATGGGCCCTTAAAGCTATGACAAAATGTGGAATATAAAATGACATTTAAGTTTCGAAAAGTATAAAAAAAAAACACAAGTCATAGACGATTTCAAATTAACTCAAAAACTTCTCTGGTTAATACTCTTCACAACAATATGCCACTTAAAAGAAAAAAAAGAAAAATGAAAGAAAGAAAAGATTATGCAGTACATTGATATTTCCTCACGAAGATTTATTAAAGAAATCACTGATACCACCATTATGATGAACATTGGTGAATACTTTAAGAGTAATAATAAAATTTATTAACCACACGCCACACGTAAAATATATTACCTGCCGAAATTGAAAATGCTAGGGTAAATTTAACTAAGTAACAAAAATTCAAATAATAGGAATAATTATGGAAGAAGATAAATGAGAACATTGAGTACTTTATTCATAAATTTTGTTAAAATTTTACACCTCTCCCACAAATGCACGCCCTACATATTCGTCGCGTTTCTGTAGTCGTGACACCCATCGGAGTCTCTTGTAAATGCCGTATTGATTGTTTCTATTAAATCCTTCTTACTGCTGATTTCATTCTTATAAACAAGCTCTTTGGCACGCCCCCAGACATAAAAATCCAAAGGAGTAAGGTCTGGGGAACGTGCCGGCCATACGATAGGGCCCAGCCGTACTATCCATGCATTGCCTAGATGTTGCCCGACAGTTAGTCTGTAGTGTGCCGGACAACCACCATTCTGGTAGATAATGGTTCTATCTTCTTCAAATATCGGAAGATCACACATCATCGATAGTATAGTGTTGTCATATTTTGTTGCAAAGTCATTTTTAAGGATAAAAAGTACCCTACTTTTTACAGTAACTTTGAAAAGTTTTGCAAGTTAATAACAGAAGACAGCCGCTTGAGACGACTTGTTATGCATAACTCATTATCTCAAGATACTTATGCTTGACATGGAAGTATTGTTTCAACAATTACAGAGAAAATGGGGTCTTAGACAAACAAACAGACATGAAAATAAAGACAATAAGTTGTAAAACAAAACATGGAACCTTACTGGACAATGTGGAAAGATAAATAATAAATATGAAAATGAAGGCAATTTGTTAGGGTACACACCAAGGAAACATAGTTACATCAGAATCATATGAAAAACAGTTGCTTTTCTATTCATCACTGAAGTCCACAAATCAAACTGCCCTTATAAGTAACATAACCTCCGTCCATAGGTAATAAAAAGTACCCTATCAATTTAGATTAAAAATACATGAAAACAAAATAAATAATGCTTACCACTCTTATCCTATGTCCCATGGCATGTGCTGGTAGGTTGGACTTGAAACGTGCGCGCACGCCTCCGGAGTTACCATGAGGACGGGTCACCTTGCCCCAGATAGCACGCAGCTTGGTCTTCTTGCCACGGGGTCCACCAGCGATCGGGGTCCTATTCTTAGCACGGAACACATACACGCATCGCTTGCCGGCATAGTAGTTGGCATCATCGCGGTCACGGGCGCCTTCAATCTGAGACAGTTCACCAGTGTCAAAAACAAGGCCAGTAGAAAATTAACTATAACAACAATATCACACTTTATCAGAATAAATTAAAGCCACATGGTTTGGTTCAGGTTTCAAATGTCTGAAGGCATCATTTAGAGATCCTAATATAACCGTTATTCCTAATTGATATAAATATTTTACTTCTTTGCATGATAACTACCGAAAAGGGATCAATAAAAATCTTAAATTCACATTATAACTTTCGCGTAGCTTATTTCATAGATAATCTAAAGTACAAGCAAATACGTTAAGGGGTGAAACTGACATGATATGCAACTAACCTACAATCACGTTAATCGCTAAAGCAGATTTTTTAATGAAACTTACCCGAAGAAGAGCAGTGTTCTCATGTTGGTTTCTCAGGCCACGCTTGTAACCTGTGAACACAGCCTTAGCGTATAGCCTGCCATGTCGTGCTTTCGACGATACTTTGCGGACCGCTTTCGGGGGTTCGACGGGTGCCACTGGAGCTGCCTTAGCGGCCTTTTCCTTGGGCGCCTTGGTTTTAGGCGCTTTCACCTTCGGGGCGGGTGTCGGCGCGTCAGCCATTCCTAAAATATCACTCTCGTATTAAAAGTGATAGGGATTGTACTCGCGACTTGAGTCGAGGGTTATGTTGACATTCAAGCCTGGAGAAATCCTACAATATCGCTGCGAAAATGTGTAATCCAATATTTCTAACGATACGAAAGAATCAAAATCAACTTAAAATAAGAACATATGCGTTTATTTTAATTCCTCACCTAAATTTACTTAAGCAAACTAGAATATAATAGCACACTAACCGGAAATTATTTGTGGAAAGAACGAGCGCTAGTATTGCCAGGATTCATAAGGAATGCAAACCAACAAAGTTGCCAGTTTATCCTCCAAGTTGTTCCATCTGTCACAACTGACCAGTATCACCAGGTTAAGCCCTTTTTACACAACCCAACTTGCTGTACCTCCCGCCAAGCCCTTGCACGAATTGCACGATGCAAAATTATCATGAATAGACTTAGCGTACGTCAATAATTATTAATTATTACTACGTATTTATTATAATAAGTATTTTTGCACCCAGCGAGTGCCCCTACCGCCGCGAGTGCCGCGACTGTAAATAACGCGGAAGTACCACTGAGCGATCGTCCATCGTGCGTGCTTGACCGAGTACAATCGGAAAACAGCTGATTCAGCATGACAGCTTATTTCGCAAGATGACTGCACGTTAACGTCCATGATAAAGGAAGAGAAATGATATGACACGTTGACAATACAAATAATCAGTTATGTAAATACTATGCATTCCGACATCGAACACTCAAAAACAATGTTATCTCTTTTTAACTTAGTTCTATGTTCCTTAGTAAAAAGAGATGACAGTACGTCAGCCAGTGCAATAATGGAAACATTTATAATTTGACGTTCATACAAATACCTAGCGTACCTAGTCAGACATGTTTAGTTAGCTTGTCATAAGTATCTGATGTGTCAACCGTGCCGAATTCAATAAAAAATTTGATTAATATCTTGTTATCCGTATTATATATTGCCAAAAGTTACACATGGATTGTGGAGTTTTAGTGGTGCCAGGACCCTGTGCAGGGTCCGTCCGGATCGCTACCACCATCTTATCCATTAACCAACCGCCAAGCAACTTTGTTCGCATTGTTGTGTTCCGGTGTGGGATAAGACAACCGGTAAAATTACTAGCATAGAGGCATTCCATCTTAGTCCTCAGGGTTGGCAACGCATTTGAGGTCTTAGGATTATAGTCTTGAGAATTCAAATGTCTATGGGTCTCAGATACCACTTACCATCAGGTGGCCTGAGTGCTCGGGTGCCTTCTCCTTAACATAAAAAAAAGAGAAACTTCATCGTAATGTCTCTTAAGTGTAGTTTGTTAGGATGTGGTGCAAGAAACAGCTAAAACCAGAAATATTTAACATTTCACCGCTAAGTTTAAGTATTTGTCAAAATATTGGTCAATTTTGTCTTTATTGGGGGACTTACATTATGTAACGTTCTATATGATACAATTACAAAAAAACATGTTATTTTAACATTAATTGTCATAAGAAATTTCCAAGTTATTTTCGATATTTTAAGAACAGCCCTAGCTGTCAAATTTACCGGTTTGTTTACTTTCAAAATATTGTAAGTAAAAGGCAAATCGTATTATAATCTGTAACTAATCCTGATCTATGGACTAATAATAATGTGCTACATATGTAACTTACATATGTACAGATTACAATACAGTAGTGTAGTTACAGATTATAATACGATTTGCCTTTTACTTACAATATTTTGAAAGTAAACAAACCGGTAAATTTGACAGCTAGGGCTGTTCTTAAAATATCGAAAATAACTTGGAAATTTCTTATAACAATTAATGTTAAAATAACATGTTTTTTTGTAATTGTATCATATAGAACGTATATGGAATGTGCCAAAGAAAGCAAAGAACCATTTCTTCATCGTGGATAACTATTTTTAAGGATTGTGGGAAAAAGTATACTGAGAAAGTTTAATTCAAAAATTATTTAAATAAAATATTATTATTCCAGACTGAGAAAAGACTAAAGTTATAAAAATCATCTATGACCGCACCAAATATTTTTATTTGTTTACTTGACGACACGTTAGCTTAGTTGATCGTGACCCTGCCTACGAAGCCAGCGGTCTTGGGTTCAAATCCCGGTAAGTGCGGATATTTGTTACGGTCTGATAATATAACAAGTCATATTTGTAAAAAAATCTTGCCGCGATGCATGGCGGCACGCGCAGTCATATATACGATAGCACTTCTTTTTTAGAATCTTGTACTGAGCGCCGCGTCAACCACGCGTTCATGTGAACCTAGCCTAAAGGTTTTGGAATGCAAATGCTGAAAATAGCACAATATGTTCGCAATTTTTGAGGAGTTCCGTCATTAACTCATGGATTCCATCATCAGATCACTCCAACTTTTCTATGGGACCATTTACGACCTTTCCTTTCAAGGCGACGTTTGCAAGCCCTTCAGGTATCAAACTGCTACTGCATCTTTATACACGACATGCGAAGTACTGAACGTACAGAACAGACGACGTGAGAACCTCCCACCCATATGGTTGGTTTATCGATAACTTTATTATTACTATCGAATCGGAACAGCACTTAAACATCTGACAGTCCACCATTTTATGTTTGCTATGCTAGTTTAGGTAGGCACGTTTATTCTGTAGGTATGTCATATCCATTCTCTTTCTTTATCATTGGTCAAAATTGATCCCGAAGCACTTAAAGCCCGTCACAACGAGGATAAAATGGGTTTTAAGACCGAGTTATACACTCTGCTTTTTACTTCGATTACGAGGAAATAAAACAGTAATAATATAAAATCTTTTTCTTGGATTTAGGCGGCAATGACTGTTCAATAAGTTATTTTGTATTTTAAACCATTAGTGTGTAAGGTGTGAGAATTATTTCCTCTTAATATAGCAATATTTTAACTTAATTCCGTAACACAACAAGTTTTGTGAAGAAAGCAACTAACTAATAGTCCAAAACGAGACAAGAACCTCTCCCCGCCACTGCTTTTTTTCTTTTTTTTTAATTATTGCATGAAACTTGTAACTTAGGTCGAACGCAATACTGCCAGTTTTGCCAAAAAAACCACAACAACTTGAATTTATTTGCCTACAAAACAACATTGAAGGCAAATAAATTCAAGTATTTGTATTCAAATAACAAGTTTATTTAGTGCAGTAACCTCGTCTGTCTGGCTGTAGGGCTTAATTGTCTTAGTCTAGATGACGACAACACTTATGCACTAGTGCATAAAATTCGATTTTATACCTAGCATAAAAAAGGACTTTACGAGCATGAGAAGTAGTAGGATATCTGGAAATTCATCCCCTAAGAGAGTGAAATGGAGTCCAAAATTTGTATGGGGAAACAAGATTAGTTAGTCTATTTTTTTCGTAACTTCACAGGACTACTCCTATCGATAAATAAGTAAACAGCAGATGTCTCAGGTTTTTTTAGATTTCAACCCATAGAAAATGGGTGACAGTTTGAAAGTTAACATGGGTGTTGTTTATATGGTTTATCGGGTCGTTGATAACGAATACAATGATTTTAAAATCCAACGTGGCGGACATGAACTATCATCATCCCCTGTTAGGGTGCGATGGGGTTGAAATATCTAAATATCAATGGTTTCGGAGCACATCGGCTGTGTGTTACATGCCTAATATTAAGCTTCCGATCATGTAGTAAGCTAGCACTAATTTAACATATGTACGTTAAGTTATTATTGTAGCTGAAGATCTAAGGTAACCAGGTCTCTTTGTTCTTATTAGCTTAATATTATCTACCCTCTTGTCAAAAAAATATAATCTAGATTTGGTCTTTTTATTGTAATTACGTAGTTGTAAATTTAGTAATATTAAACCCCAGCTGCTTCTATTGCTTCGCATCATCAATTGGTATAATTTCCAATATGTGGAAATTATTTAATTAAAATGTTCATTGTGACAATTTATGTCATACGATAGATTTCGAGCTGATTTTGTATGCTGTTGCAACATCATTGATCACTATTTAATGCTTTTGGTAGCCATCCTGCTAGTAGCGCTTCCATCTTCACTTTTCGCCGGATGTTGCAGTCAGTAACGCTAAGTCGGACTTTCCGCTAAATGGCTAAATCGGAAATTTCCAGGGTCCTTGCTGCCAGCTGTTATGTCTTAAGCTGCGACAACCCTTACTGCTGTCCTGACCGGAAATCTTATACCCGTGACGTCATCGAGCGCGCGCTACTACTCGCCGCGCGCCGCACTACAGGGAAGTGGCTGTCCAGAAGACGGTGCTAAGTGTACACGGCCACATGAAATAAGTGAATCTAGAACCCACACCCTAGGATACTAAATTAGTTAACGTTTTGGTGAAATTTGTAAATTCATTTCAAATTAAAAATTATAAAACTACATTTTAGTTTTGTTCCTATCTACAAAAAGCCAAGCGTTACAAGGTATAACCGGTTATAATTGCATTTCGCTATTTATGTCGCTAAAGCTCTGATTACCGGAATAATAAATACCGGTATTCAAGTATATTATCGGTTTAGCCAATTGAGAACAATACCTCTTTTTGATACTTTACCTCTAAAACTCATTAGCAGTAATACCTGTAAGTGTCAATATTCTCGTTTATTCGTATATGTAAATGTTTTCGGTGCTCTTACAAAAAACTTAGACTCGCCTTAGACAAGTCTGAAATTGCAGTTTATTACAGTCTAATTCACATCACACTTATCAGGTGCAATAAATAGCGGTATTGAATACAGGTATTTAATACCGTAAATAGTGTATACATAGCGATAAAAACAAAAGCGGAATGACAACAATACCTCTAATTTGAATATAGGTATTATTTTTTAGCGGTAATAATTTGACAATGTAAATACAGGTATTGAATAAAACCGGTTTTACAATCCCTGATTTAAATATTTTTCACTTCAATTGAATATAGTAAGTAAATAGTTCATTTAGATAATTTGACGACACGCTAGCATAGTTGGGAGTGACCCTGCCTTTGAAACTAGCGGTCCTGGGTTCAAATTCCGGTAAGGGCAAATATTTGTGTGATGAGCACGAGTATTTGTTCCTGAGTCTTGCTATGTATTTAAGGATATATTTCTCTATATAAGTAAGTTTATCGTTGTCTAGTACCCATAGTAAAAGCCTAGAGCTTAGTTTGGGACTAGGTCAACTTGTGTGAGATTGTCCTGTGATTTATTTATTTATAATTAAATAATTTACAAGTTTAATTAACCAAATAAAAGCAAATCTTTAGAGGACATAAACAAAAGTCAAATAACATCATTTTTTACAAATGCTTATATTTTATATCATACTATAAGTGCCCTTGTGCAGGGTTTTAGTTAGAAGTTTTAGAACTTGGCTTGATCACAACCGTGCATTTCGTTTAGAAATGTCTGATTTGGACCAATCAGGACAGACCACGAAAAGTGCCAAATGCCAAAGGAGAGATGAATTGTGGCTCTGTCAACTAATTATTTTGTAATGAAATTACATATAATTCACTGAACAGTCTCATCTGAAATTAATAATAATGATGGACTACCTAGTGAATATTAATTGGAACAAAATATTGCCATGTCTCGTTTTATTAGTGTTAGAAATAGTGTTAGAGTGTAAGTTTAATATTAACCGCTATTGGCCAGATTTACTCCGGTATATTACGTTACGTTTATATGTGAGCGGTGTGGAATAGTTTCAGATTGTGCGACCCCGGCAGAGGTGAATAAGCACCTGGAGCTAGGGCGCGACTTCCTGGCTCGCGGGCAGCTGTCCGACGCGCTCACGCACTATCATGCCGCAGTAGGTGAGTGCCTGCACACGCATTGCCCATTCTCCACAAACAGGAATTTTCATGTAATATCAGAGGATAATATTTAAATAATCAGATAGGAGGCTTTGTGGAGATTTCGTAGAGGGCATACATTTTGTACAACATAGATTTCGCAGTATCATAATTATAGATGATGTATCATAATCATGTTTGCTTGTTTGGCAGAGGGTGACCCACACAATTACCTCACATATTTCAAGCGCGGTACTGTTTACTATGCCCTGGGTAAAGCCAAGTTTGCTTTGCAAGACTTTAGTAAGGTAAGTTTGCAGTTATTGTATCTGACTTATTACGAAAATATTAGTTGTTAGTATATTATGCAAGATCTATAACAATGGTAAATGAAAGCTCAGTGGTTTTCTCCTGCTTCCAATTACAACTGACAATAATGATATTTTATTATTATGTAAAAGTATTGTAATTTGATGTTTTGTCATGAATTTTCCTTAATGCATTTAGCCTAGTTGGTAGTGAGCCCAGCTAAAAATGGTAATGGCAAATGTTTGTTCCTGAGTCTTGGATGTGTTATAAGTATTGGGTAGTTTTTGAAATATTTGTACTTAACAAACAGTAACTTTTACATGTGAAAAATGAAAATTTGTTGTATATTTATTTGGTTAATTGTCATGACTCAGGTACAATTATTTAGAATTTACCCATTTAGTATTTATTTCTTTTATACAGGATGTTTGGTTGCCAGTAATGTGCAAGTAATTAGCAGGGCTCGGACAAGTCATCGCAGAAACTGATATGGACATGGGACAAGACTATTATAGAGTCGCGACTTAAGATTATTATTATCTAAAGCTGATATAATTATTATTGTAATTTATAATTTAACATTTGACCTTTTTGGTCGCATACCTGTCATGGATTTGTCAAAGTGGCTTGAAACAGTTTTGTGGTGACAATTTAAACAAATACAATTATTTGCTTAATTATGGTTATTCCTAAAGATTTTAAATATGGTGCAAATAAATACAATTAATAAGTGGATTAAGGACTACCCCGAGCTCCATTATCAGGAAAATGTCAAGGAAATATTGTGTACAGCATGTGACATTCGTATTAAACAGTTAAAAAAAGATAATATTGATAAACATATTAGGTCAAAAAATCACAAATTAAAGACAGCTCCGCCAGAAATTTCTTATGAAACTTTTTGCATCGATTTGTTGATGTTCCTAATTTCTGTTAATATTCCATGGAATCAACTCAATAATTCACGCTTCAGGGCATTTTTCAAAAAGTATCTGTGGTACCCGTGGGAAATACCTGATGAATCCTATATTAGGAAAAAAATATAATTAAATAATATTGTACATAATGCGATTCTATTGATCTGTTCTATTGCCGTCTTGCGATTGTTTTGCGATGACTTGTCCGAGCCCTGGTAATTAGCAAAAGTATATAGTCATGTATTTTTAAATATTTTAGCACTAATGTTTTTAAATCTTTTTTTACATTCCGTAGACTAAAATTAACAGCTACAAGTGTCAAAAGTAAAAAAAATGTGGCCAGCTATTTAATTTTAGAAACTGCTGTTCTTTGTTTTGGTTTTGTGGTGCCATTATTTATAATATTATGGTATAATATAAATTACTATGTGTGTTATACCATGTAAATTGGAGTAAGAATGAAAATCCTTGGCTGTGGCTACCCAGAACCAAGCCTTTTCAAGGCACTGCCATTGCACTCAACTACTCACTTTCTGGAAGGAGCAGACGCAGTATTAAAAATAATTCTACATTGTATTCAACATTTAACATACTATGGGACAGTTAGCGTTAGCATTAATTGAAAATAACTGTTGTTTTGCTATTGCTCGCATTTGTTTTTCTTTCATCATTCATATGTTGATTGGATGTGTTCAGTGGTTTTTTCTCGTGTTATTGTTGCACTTGTTGAGTTTGACTATTGTTTTGTTATAGTTGCCGCATTTTTGTCAAGTTTAGTATTGAGTTTAAAATCAAATAAAATTTTACCTTCAAATATAAACAATTATAAAAAACATCTTAATATGACAAATGGGTGGCATTTTTACCTAAAGTATTGGAACTTTACGGATCATCTACTCATTGCGTTACTGACTCTTTTATATCAAAAAACATAAGGACTTACCCATATTTTTGTTGTTTAGTACTGATTGTATCACATCACTAATTATGAGTTGTAAAAAACAGGCAACTCATGAAATGTCCATGTCTCATAATGACAAAAATTTCGTGAATTCTTATAATTAACTCCTCTTTTGTTTCTATTTTGATGTATACTCAAATCTTTGGCCCGCCGCAAATGTAAAAATCGAATGAAGTTAAGTCTGGAGAATGTAGCGGGCATGGGGATGGGGAGTGCTCCCTAAGTTTGTTTTTTTTTCCTTAACACAGAGATTTGGCAAGTGATTAAATGACTTATACCTTAAAAAGAAAAAGCTATAACAGGCACGTTTCTAAAAAGTTTAAAAATCAAAGATTTTATTTTATGGCACAGAAAAATGACTGATTCAACTTAAGACACCTAATAATATATGGAGGAAAGATTTGTATGTTTGTAATTAAAAAACTCCAAAAACTACTGTACGAAATTCCAAAATTCTTTCATTGAGTAACTTAAGCTATGTTTTTTTTTCTACACGTATGGAATCGCGGGCAATAGCTATTTTTAATAATTACGAATGTGCTCATTTTATTTTTATGACAACAAAGATGCTTGAATATTTTTTAATTCGGTCATGTAGACATTAAAATATATAAAATAAATGATTTTGTTTACAAGGTAACGCTTATTGGGGCACAAGTAATTATGAAACTCTTGGTAATTTTTGTAAAATTCTCTTTTTTTTTAAATCCCTAACAAACTTCTTTTAACACATATGGCTAAAAATGTTCAAATATACCACAACCCCCTTAAAGATTTGCACCTATTGACCAAACACCCTGTACATCTTTGTCTAGTACCCATACTGCAAGCATAGAACTATTGGGGACTGGGAATATTTGTGTAAGATTGTTCCCTGGTATTTATTATCATCATTTATTTCTCATTAGGTACTTGAACTGAAATCAGACTTCACATCGGCACAGTTGCAGCGTGCTAATGTCTACCTCAAACTAGCTCAATATAGAGAGGCGAAAGAAGATTTTCTGGCTGTCGTGAGTATTGATTTCTTTGTTATTGATTTATTGAACTTTGGTTCCAACAATGTATCCATTTAGGGATAGAGTAATAGACTAATAGTTCATGCACTGGTAGCTTGGTGCCTGGAACATTAAGAGTATTATTCCTTCCTACTTCTGGAAGTACCTGAGATTAAAACACGTAAGGTAGTATTTAAGGTGTTAAGAGGGTCAAACTGAAATTTTCGGGAATATAAAATATGTGCAGTGTTGGGTTCTTCATTAAAACGGCACCACAATTAAACAGTACTGCGTTTATTTTAAAGATTCAAAGCAATATTACATTTTTAATATGGAGCGACATATTTCGCGTCCATCGATCGTCCTTTCGGTGGTAGATAAGAGAGAGAGAGCGAAGATGAGCGAACGAGAGGTACGAATGTACTTGACAAAAGTTAAATGTGTTTTTCAATATAAAACTCATACATACTCCCCGGCCGCATGAATGACTAATGTAATTTAGAAAGGTACATATAGGTATCGACTTTTAGTAACAATAAGATGACTACATTTGAGAGTAAGAACTAGACTAAGTTTAGTAACAAAAATATGATTGCAGTAAGGAGCAAAAACTTACATTGATACGAGCCACTAGGCCTTATACAAAATTAACACGTTACATATTAAGCAACTTTGTAAGTAACAAATCAACAATGAGATTAAGGGATGTGCAATGTGCATAAACAAGAGGATAAGTATATCAATATTTTCTTTGCTTTAAATTAAAGTTCAACTTGACTCAACACAAATTTTATAAAAACAACTCGAAGGACCTTATATCTAAAATGTCATTAACTTATTGCTTAGGTAACATTACAAGTTTATGTATGGGGCGGTGGTACTCGCCAGATACAGTCTTAATAACAACAGATCTAACCAAATTACCATTTTTATTTTTATACACTTGAATTATTTTGCCTAAAGGCCGGCGGAGTATTCTCGTCCTTAATTAACACAATATCGTCAATTGTTAAATTATCAAATTTACCTAACCACTTGCTTCTAGCTTGAAGTTCAGACAAATATATTTTATAAAATTGTTTCCAAAACATTTGTTTAAAACGGGTAAGTCTTTGAAACAATGACAATCTATTTTCAGTAATATTAAATACAGAAGGCTCAGGTAGGTCTACGATAGGCGAGCCTATTATAAAGTGTGCTGGAGTCAGACATTCAACATCATTAGGTACATCATATAGAGGGCACAGTGGGCGACTGTTCAGGATTCCCTCAATCTGAACTAAAACTGTACTTAACAATTCATATGTTAATTTGCTATTACACAATTGTCTTTTCAGGAGTGATTTTACAGATTTAATAGCACCTTCATAAATTCCGCCCATATGACTGGCTAATGGTACAGTAAATACCCATTCAATTTTGTTACTGGAACAGAAATTTAATATTTCACTATATGAAGTTTCACCTTTAAAAGTTTTATACAATGCGTTTAACTCGTTAAGAGCACCTTTAAAATTTGATCCATTATCAGAATAAATATGACTGCATATGCCTCGCCTTGCTATAAATATAATTATTAATGAATGACAAGTTAAATTACCTACTAGTTCTAGGTGTATCGCACGCGTTGCTAGACATATGAACACACAAATATAGCCTTTTGTGTATCTACAGTTACGTTGCATATGATTTCGAACATTTAATGAACCACTGAAATCAATGCCAACATGGGTGAAGGCACGCACTAGAGACACTCTTGGACTCGGTAAAGCAGACATTTGCTGCTTACAAGTAGACGCTCGAAATCTAATGCATCTTACACATCGGTGAATCACTTTCCTCACCTCATTCCTACCATTAATAGGCCAATATCTTAATCTAATGGCTGAGAGCGTAGTTTGTATACCTTCGTGCAACAACCTCTTATGATATAGTTCAATAATAAGAGTAGTAATGTGAGCCTTGCTGGGTAGGATAATTGGGTGAGCATGATTGTAATTAACATTATTGGAATGTTTTATCCTCCCGCCAACTCGCAGAGTACCCTGGTCACTTAGAAATGGGTCAAGTTAACGCATTGGACTACTTTTAAATGTATACAAATCATCAGCAGGTTGTATGGATTTTAATTCTTTAATTTCTCTAGGAAAATAATGTGCCTGGACGGTATGTATAATGAAATCATGTGCAGAGTTGAGTTCTGAAACTGTAAGACATGAACTATTCTTGTCTTTAGTTTTCAGGTTTTTTATAAATCTAAACACATAAGCCATTATTCTGTTTAGTCGGTTAAAGTTAGATACTTTGTTAAAGTATTCAATGAAAGTAATGTCAGTTGTTGTCACAATGTGTGCAGTCTTGTTAGTCTGTAAAACTTGTAGTCTACAGTCTGGTTCATTTATATACTTGGGCTTTGAAATAGGCCACTCACCATTATCTTTGCAAAGCCACTGAGGGCCGTGCCACCATAAGTGAGCGTTTACTAATTCCTTGGGGTTAATGCCTCGAGTAAGCAAATCAGCTGGGTTTTCTTTAGTGTCGATATAATGCCAATCATCTGTCTTTGTCATTTCAAGTATTTCCATCAGTCTATTGGATACATACACATTATACTTTTTATAAGGGGATTTTAACCACTAAAGTACAATGGATGAATCAGAGAATAAGTAGGTTTTTCCTATATTAATCTTAGCAAGGATATTGTGTACCTTGTTAATCATTCGCGAGAGAAGCAGAGCTCCGCACAACTCGAGGTATTGTTACGGGCTTCATAGGAGCTACTTTTGTTTTTGCCATAACTAGTGTACAGGTAGGTATTCTATTGGGATAGGCAGCACGTATGTAAATACATGCCCCAAAGGCCTGTAAAGAGGAGTCACTGAACCCTAGCAGGACAAGGTCACATGGTATATCTGAGAAATAGTAACGCGGTAGTTCCATGCTTCGTAAGGTCTGAAAGCCCTTTAAGAACTTTACCCATTCATTTTCTAAATCATGGGGTAGTGTGGAGTCCCAATCTAGATTTATTTTCCATATGCGCTGCATTAACAGTTTGGCTGTTATTGTAGATGCTGATAAGAGACCAAGAGGATCAAAAATTTGAGCTATTTTAGACAGAACGGTTCTCTTAGTATTTTGTATTACCTCTGTGTCAGGTAATGCAATGGTGAAGCAATCTTTAGTAGGAATCCATTTGAGACCTAGTGTTTTAACTATACACTCAGGGGAAAAGTCGTAGGAAGGTGTGTCCAAGTCAGTGTGTGCGTGTGAAGTCACAAAGTCCAATAAGTTATTGTCATTGGATGACCACTTGTGTAATGAAAAACAACCCTTGTGCAGCAGATCAATCAATTCATTACACAATGATTTTAAACATTGTATGTCATCACTACCAGTCATCAAATCATCCATGTAGCACTGTTCTTTAATACACTGAGCAGCAGTGGGATATATATGTGTGTACCTGTCAGCTAAGTGTCTTAGAGTCCGACATGCCAAATACGGAGCACATTTTAAACCATAAGTCACAGTTTTGAGTTCAAGGCACATGAGAGGGTCTGTACTATTCTCCCTCCACAGTATGCGCAAGAGAGAGCGTTGGTCAGATGTCACAAGGATGTTGCGAAACATCTTGACTATATCAGTTGAAAATACATATTTATGGATTCTAAACCGCAATATAATATCTAACACATTGTTATACATATTGGGTCCTTCATATAGTGCGTCATTCAAACTAAGACCTGAGGAACTTTTTGCACTAGCATTAAATACTGTTCTTAGCTTAGTAGAAATGCTGTCAGGCTTAATGACTGCATGGTGCGGAAGGAAAAATGTGGGATAAGAACCACGCTGTTTAAAGTCTCCCTGTACTTCCTCAGCATGTCCTAAATCAATAAATTCTTTTATAAACTGCTTATATTGTTGGAACAATTGAGAATCTTTTTTAAACTTTGACTCTAATTGCAAGAGGCATCTATAAGCTGTATTAAATGAATCTCCTAGCCTGTCAATTGTCATTTTGTTAATAGGTAGAGTAACAGTATACCGGCCATTGTCATCTGTGGTTGTTGTGTCTTGAAACAGCTGTTCACAGTGATTCTGGTCTGGTGTTAGAACTGGCTTGATGGGCAGCTCTTCTTGTTCCCAAAATCGTGTCAGCAGTTTGTCGCAACTGTTGTCAGTCAGGTGAAGGCTAACTAGGCAGGTGGGAGGGGCTAGGTCAGGCAGGTGAGGAATGGCTTGTGCAGTACAAATGATGGCTTGGGTATCTTGTATTAGTGAACCTGATATTATCCAACCAAAAACTGAATTTACCATGAGGGGCAAATTGTCACCTAAGCTAATGTAGCCCTGTCCTATTATTGTATAGAACAATTGTGCACCTATCAAAATATCAATATCACTGGGCCTGTTGAAGTCAGGATCAGCTAGGATGCGGACCTGCTGTCTAGGTATGTTCCAGTGGTCAGTGCAGACATAGAAATGAGGTAGTGGAACAGTGATTTGATCTATTACTAAACAAGTAAGATTTGCTTTGTAATTACTTGTGCGTGATGCTATGTTTGTAGTAATACATACATTGGATTGCTGTTTGGATGTGCCTATTCCCTGAATAGCACATGCATTAGGTTGCAAGTTACATTTAAGTTTGAGCGCTAACCTGTTGGTTATTAGGTTGATCTCGCTTCCCGAATCCAAGAGAGCTCGAGTGGTGTGCCAGTCTCCAGTTGCATCTTGAATCTTGATCAGGGCTGTGGATAAGCAAAGAATATGCTGTATGAACAGAAGGGTCAGTGTGAGAACAACTAGTAGTATATGTTGGTTGCGAATTATTGAGTGCAGGTGGCACAGTAGGCATAGACACTGTACATGCAGGCACAGGTGGTGGTAGAGGCTCTGCATGAGGAATATTTATTAGTTGCGCAGGGGCTAAAGTAGCAGGCAAGAAAGGCTTTGGATTCATATCCCTAGCAAAAGAGTGCAACACATTATTAGCTTGGATATGTGGGCTTTCTAAATGCAGTAAAGAGTGATGACGGCCTCTACAAGATAGACATTTGTGATTAGAGCATTTATGGCCTTGTCTATATGGTCTCAAACAGTTATAACCAGGGAGCGAAACTTTGGTGCCGATGACAGGCGTATGATGTCAAGCTACATACAGAGTGTTTTTACATAGATTTTACATCATCACTAATAACAACTTATTTGCCTCTTTAGTTTACCGATATTGACACTAGAGATGAGACGACCGACTTAACATAATTTTCTGTCATTGTCATATTAAAAAGAAGTTGGTTTGAGACAATAACAAGTTTACTTGTATTTTATTATTTGTAAATTGATTTTTTTTTTAATTTGGGATTTCCAGTAGTTTTGTACAATTCATTATTTTTAAAGTCTACCATCAGGATATTGATTTAGATGAAGAAAGGTCGACTTTGAACAATATTTGCTCCAGGTGCGGTTATAGAGATTCGACAGTTATAGTGTCCTGGGGCCCTAGCCAAGATGCAAACGCTCCTAACGTTTTTCTTTTCTATCGCTCAAAATGTATGGGATGACCGTCAATCACGTGGTTTATCGAAACGCACGAGAATGTCATCCCATACATTTTGAGCGATAGAAAAGAAAAACGTTAGAAGCGTTTGCATCTTGGCTAGGGCCCCAGAATGTTTGCGTTTGAATTTTAAGCGTTCTGCTTTCTTCGAAATCCAACGAATTTTCATTTAATGTTTTTTATTTAATTGTGGACAGAATATTTTTCGTTACAATTACATTACCCAATAAAATATTTTGTCTTTGTATTTTTTTTTAATATTTACTTTATCATTATAGCATTATTAAGAATCAGTGGGAGTCGCAATTTTGTTTTTATATAAAAGCACCCTATATGTGAATTTGCGTCATAATGACGTCATCGGCACCAAAGTTTCGCTCCCTGGTTATAACCAGTGATCGGAATAGGTAGTGCAATTTCGGGTGAATGACCTTAAACATTATACTTAATATGGATAAGACCCCAGATTCCGGGACTCGTATTATTTCACATAATATTTTCTTGACATGACCTTAATTGAAGTTAAATGGGAACATGCGAAAATTCTAAAAAAGTAATGTTATTTTGAATACTTTTTTACTTTTTGTTATTGCAAGTGTCAACATATTTCCTCAATGCGATATTCTATGCAAGCAAAATAATCGTTTAAATCATATTTTAATAACATTTCTGAATTAAACACAAACTTTAACACTTTGCAAATGTAACCCCAGGGTTACAACCTATATCCATACTAAACTTACGCACCGAAGTCTCGCGAAATTGCACTACCTATTCCGATCACTGGTTATAACACAAGTTATTACTTTTAACATAACTGTTGCGTTGAGGAATTGACATTTCAAGAAACTCTGGGCACTTATACTTACATAGCATGCGCTCCATGCTCAGCATTACACATAGCACACACAACACCACATTCCATTGTCACACTGTGAGATACCTTAAACTTTGAGGGCATCGGCTGTGGCTTGTTGTCAGTCACTTTGTCATTGAGAAGTTCGAAGGCTGTCATCCTGAGATTTAAAAATTCCAATAATTCGTTAAGTGTAGGTAAATTTGTTTCCTTTCTACTTATTTCCCATGATGCATGAAGAGATTTGTCCATCCTTTGCGTTATGATAAATACTAAAAGCACATCCCATCTTGATGTTTTAAGGTTAAGAGCATCAAGAGAGTCTAAACTTTGTTGTAGCTATGTGAGAAATTCTTTAAGGTTATTTCTTGTGATAGGTGTGCTGTTGACAATCGATTTCAGATGATGGTTGACTATGATGACTTTATTTTCATACCTGCTGGTTAGTATTTCCATGGCTTTTATGAAGTTGTCGTTGGTGATTAGCAGTGAGCTCACTAGCCCTGCTGCTTCCCCGCGGAGCGCAGACTTCAGGTACTGTAGCTTCTGGACCGGCGGCAGGTTGCTGTCCCCGATCGCGGAGGAGAAGATTTTCTTGAAGCTTGTCCATTACTTGATGTTTCCACTAAAGTTAGGTAGGTCCAGCTGTGGTAATTTAACATTGGGTTTAGTATTTGTATCGTTGTTAGTTTGTGTCGTCAGGGGTGTTATATCCAGAGTCGCGTAATTAATTAATACAACCATATGATATAACGAAAGACTTTTATTTAAAATACCATTTCACAATGAGTACCACGAGCGAGCGAACACTTGACAGATGACAGGTTATGTATGGCGGCAAAACTTAACCAGTGTTGCAACACATTCAATAATACAGCACTCTCCCCCACTTAAATTAGAAAAATATTACATTTTTCTTTTTAACAATCTATTTACTAACTTAAACTACCCATGCCCAAACCAAAATTCTTATTAACTAAGTATAGAGCTTTTATTCAATACTTTGTCCACACTCTAATATTTGATTGACATGTCGTTTCCATTGTAAACCTTCCACTTCAACAGTATATGTTACTCCTGGAATTAAAACTTCTATTATTTTGCCTAGAGACCATTTCTTTTTGTTTTTTCTTTGATCTTTGACCATTACCTTTTCTCCAATTGTAAATGCTTTAAACATGTTTTTACTATTTATAGTTTGTTTAATTTGTTCGTTATCTACTTTATCATTTACAGGGTTTGGCCTTAGTAATGAGAAACGACACCTCAATTCTCTACCCAACATCAATTTTGCTGGACTTTGTCCAGTTGTTTTATGCACAGTTGCCCTGTAATCAAACAAAAATAAGTTGCATGCATATTCAGGACTATGGCCACTCTCTACAATTTTAATTATATGAGATTTAAAAGATTCCACAAAACGTTCCGCTAAACCATTTGTTGATGGATAATATGGTGGGGTGAAACTTTGTTTCATCCCAACCATTTAGCAAAAATTTCCAAATTCTTCACTTGTCCATGTTGGACCATTGTCTGTCACTAAATGTAGGGGGTAACCATACCTGTCAAAAATACTTTTAAATATTGGTATTGTTTTTTGTGCAGTAATATTATTCATAACAAAAGCCTCAGGCCATTTTGAGTATGCATCAATTATAACTAAATACATCTTTGAATATAACGGCCCAAAAAAATCTGCATGTAATCTATGCCAGACTGTTGGTGGCTGTGGCCACACAGTCAGTTTAGCTTTTTCTGGATTTTTATGATTTTGTAAACATACCATACAATTTTTTGTTATATTTTCAATCTCCCTGTCCATATCTGGCCACCAAAAATATGATCTGGATATTTCTTTCATTCGCGTTATTCCCAAATGACTTTTATGTATTTCAAACATAACTTCCTTTTGCATATTTTTAGGTATTATTACTCTATATCCCCATAACAAACAATCTTTCTCTGTAGTTATTTCATTTTTCCGTGTGAAAAATGGCTCATATTCTTCTCCATGATCATTTTTTGTTGGCCAGCCATCCCTACAATATCTTAATATATCACACAATTTTTTATCTTTTTTTGTCTCTTTCTGAATAATTTGCCAATTTAATGTATTTATATTTGACTTATTTATGTAATTTATTGTGTTTGCTTCAAAAGATTTTTCTATAATATCTGAACTTTTAAAATTTTCTTTTTTATCTTTTTCATTTGTTACCATTCGAGATAAATAATCAGCTGGATTGTTTTTGGATTTGATATGCTGTATGTCATAATCGAATGCGCTCAAGAATATTGACCAATATTGCAAACGCTTTGCTGCCATTTTTGGTATACCATATTTTGGTCCTAATATTTTTGCTAAAGCTTCATTATCCGTCTGTAGAATAAACTTTTTTCCATATAAATATTCATAAAACTTTGTTACACCGAACACAATGGCATAAGCCTCTTTTTCCAAAATCGGATACTTTATTTGGGTGTCATTTAATTTTTTACTTGCAAATGCCACTGGTTTAATTACATTTTTACTATCTTTCACTGATAATATTGCTGCCACTCCACTTTCTGCAGAATCACATGTTAATATAATAGTGGATTCTTTATCGAAATGTGACATTGACGTTGTATTAATGAGTGCCTGTTTTATTTCTTTAAATGAATTATCACACTCGTCTGTCCACTGAAATTTATCTTTTTTTAAACAGTTATACAATGGTTTTAAAATCATTGCCATGTTCTGTAAAAATCTATTATAGTAGTTTACTTTGCCTAGGAATGACTTTAACATTTTTATATTTTCTGGACGTGGTAATGCCAGCAAAGGTTCAATTTTACTTTTTATTATTTTAACTCCAGTTTTGTTAACCTCAAACCCAAAAACATCTAATTTTTCTTCAAAAAATTTACATTTATTCATTTTTAATTTTAGACCTGACTCTTTTAATCTTTGTAGTACCATTTTCAGTTTTTCATATGTTTCTGTTAATGTTTGTCCATATACATATATATTGTCTATATAAACAACAATATCAAGTCCACTTAATTTTTGTGTAATTAACCTTTGGAATGAGCCAGGGCCAGTACTCACTCCAAAAGGTAAGTACAAATATTTGAAAATGCCTTCTTCTGTGACAATTGTGACTAAATTCTGAGAATCTTTGTCTAAAGGGGCTTGTAAGTATGCTTCCCTCAAATCTAATTCGCAAAAATAATTATTTCCTTGTAACTTCACCATTATATTATCAATTGTCGGTAAAGGGTAGTGGTCAATTTTCAGATACTTGTTAATTGTTATTCGAAAATCTCCACACAAACGAACTGTTCCATCTGGTTTTAACACTGGTACTACGGGTGTACCCCACTCTGAGTATTCTACTGGCTCTATACGTTTATTTTCAATCAATCTTTGAATCTCTGCTTTGACTTTATCTTTTAAAGCAAATGGAACTGTTCTTACTGGCATAAATACCGGTTTAACTCCTGGCTCAATAGAAAGATGGATTGGCTCTCCTTTGTACATTCCCATACTAGGCTCAAAAATTTCTTTATACTCATTTTTTTTTTTTACTAAATCATCTTTTGTTACTTTTCTACAGACCTTTTGTTCAAACTTTGGTGGCCATAATTGCAACAAAGAGAGCCAATCCTTACCTATTATTTTTGGCATTCCATCTTTTACAACAAAAATTCTCTGTTTACTTAGGTTCACTGATTCATATCTGACATTTAAATTTTCAATTACACCTAAAGGCGTTGAAGTTGACTGATCAAAATTTGTGAAAATTATATATTTTTTTTTTATTTCCAATTTGGGAAAATATTTTTGTTTATCAGTCAAAGTGATAGTACTTACATCAGCTCCCGTATCTACTTCAAACTCAAGTACCTGACCATTTACTGAAACATTCAATGTAGCTGAAGGAATTTTCTGCTTATTGCTGAAAAAGAAAATATCAAATACTTCCGTGTCCGAATCACAGTTTCCTTCAC
This sequence comes from Acleris holmiana, assembly GCA_949316455.1. Lineage (NCBI taxonomy): Eukaryota > Metazoa > Arthropoda > Insecta > Lepidoptera > Tortricidae > Acleris > Acleris holmiana. Next base: position 47,488,862 of record OX438762.1, read on the forward strand.
TCTGTTCGTCTTCTTTAGTTTCCTGGTCACTTGGTTCCTTAAGATTTAAGTTTTTCATTTTCAGACCTTTATTTTTTTTTGCATACTTTGAAAATATGTCCCTTAATACCGCATTCACTACAATATTTTTCACGCAATGAGCACTGTGCTTTAATATGTCCACTTTTCCCGCAGCAATAACAAGTTGTGGCTTGTTTATTCGAAGGTGTTGTATCCTGCCGAGAACCATTATTCTTGTTTCTTGTATAAGTATAATTTCTTCCTTGTACCTTGAACATCTGTGATTGTTCCTGTTGTTTTTCTTGGCTGTACGTCAAATTATAAGCCGTTTCCGCAGTCTATCCAATATTGGTTAATGTTTCTAATGACTGATCCGCCTGTTTCAATAATTCAAATTTGACTGAGTCACAATAAGTCCCATTCAAGAGTCTTTCCTTTATTTCTTCATCTATATTTTTGAATTTGCAATTTTTTGATAACTTTTTAAGTTCTACTATATATTGTTCAATATTTTCTGTTGGTTTTTGACATCTCTTCCGAAATTCTGCTTGGTGTATTGCATAATTTTTAATAGGATGGTAATATTTGTTCAGTTTTTCACATATCTGTTCATACTTCTCATTCACTGGTAATGTAGGTGTGCATAATGTGATCAGCAAATCATACACTTTTGTACTTAGTTTTGTAATTAACAGCGGCACTTTCTTCCCCTCTGGAATGTCATTTAACAGAACAAAACATTCAAATTGTTGCTTATATGCTTCCCAATTCTCACCGGTGAACACTTCTAAACTGATAATTGAGGTCATATTTGGATCTGATTGGTTTTCTTTAACAAAGTCACGTAGAAAAATTCTGATGTCTTTTACAGTATGTTCTTTGGAAAATAATGTACTTTTTGCCAAATAGTTTGCTATATCTATTAACTCTTCCTTTGGTTTTTCCTGTATCCAAGCTTTTTTACCTTCTTTCACTAGCTTCTCGATTAACTCCATCAATATAGACCATACAGACAATACCACTTTGAGGTTATATTTTCACAAGACGGAATTTCATGGCGTCCACAGTTTATTTTATGGTCCGGTCCGTTTCGTCGCCAATTGTTATATCCAGAGTCGCGTAATTAATTAATACAACCATATGATATAACGAAAGACTTTTATTTAAAATACCATTTCACAATGAGTACCACGAGCGAGCGAACACTTGACAGATGACAGGTTATGTATGGCGGCAAAACTTAACCAGTGTTGCAACACATTCAATAATACAGCAAGGGGTACGAAGGCCTTGGAGAGAGCCGCACTGGCTGCATAGTACATAGCCTCGACCGCGCTGCGATCGGTGTCGTGGGCATCCGAATCTTCTGGATCGTGTTGTTCGATCTTAGATTGGACGTCATCATACTTGACGAACAGTGTTTTTAAATCGTGGAGGCGTACCTGGACTTCGTGATTTTATTTCACCTCAAGTTGACTGAAGTCGAAAATCCGTTGGATTCGTCCCTTTATTGTGTTGTGTTGCAGAACAAACTTAGAAGCGTCGACAGGCATGTTTCTGAACGGCGGTGGCGTGGCGTGGGGTCTCTTTTTTGTTGTAGTCGTCGGTGTAGTGGTCGGCGTGTCGATATTTAATCCGTCGCTGTTAAGTCCATCCGGCTCGATGTTCGACCAAATGTTGGGTTCTTCATTAAAACGGCACCACAATTAAACAGTACTGCGTTTATTTTAAAGATTCAAAGCAATATTACATTTTTAATATGGAGCGACATATTTTGCGTCCATCGTCCTTTCGGTGGTAGATAAGAGAGAGAGAGCGAAGATGAGCGAACGAGAGGTACGAATGTAATTGACAAAAGTTAAATGTGTTTTTCAATATAAAACTCATACATGCAGGTAAATGAAATAAAAGTATTTTTATTGTTTCGCTATGTCCGCTATGGCTTGAATATGCATATTAGTCACGCCAGCGAAGTGGTACAATAAAATGTAAAAATAATAATTTAGGGTACCTCCCCTACACGTAAAGTAAGGATGTATTTTTTTCTCATCTACCCTATAGTGTGGGGTGTCGATGTATAGGTCTTTCAAAAATATTACGGGTTTGTGAAAACAGTTTTTCGATTAAGTAATCCATTTATGAAATAAGACCCGCAGGCGAGACGATTCGTAATGACTATAGAGAACAGCTTGTAAAAATGACTTAGGAGCGGGATGACAGTCAATCACGTGGTTTATCGAAACGCACGAGAATGTCATCCCATACATTTTGAGCGATAGAAAAGAAAAACGTTAGAAGCGTTTGCATCTTGGCTAGGGCCCCAGAATGTTTGCGTTTGAATTTTAAGCGTTCTGCTTTCTTCGAAATCCAACGAATTTTCATTTAATGTTTTTTATTTAATTGTGGACAGTATATTTTTCGTTACAATTATATTACCCAATAAAATATTTTGTCTTTGTATTTTTTTTTAATATTTACTTTATCATTATAGCATTATTAAGAATCAGGGAGAATCGGGAGTCGCAATTTTGTTTTTATATAAAAGCACCCTATATGTGAATTTGCGTCATAATGACGTCATCGGCACCAAAGTTTTGCTCCCTGCTAATCTCAAACAGGCTAACGTCCGGGATGTCTTCGGTGTAGTGTTGAGACAACCTAGCTCTTGGGCCTTCTGCTATGTTACTGACAGGTAGGCGTGTTGTCGTGTACAGCTGTCTGTAGATTTCTCTATCTCTTCCAAAAGTTCAGGCTTCGACGATATTATCCTGCTGTCATCGGTCTTCAGCCGCATCTGCTGACACTGCCCAATACAACAAACAAATCTCTTTCAAAAACTTTTGAGCCCCTGTTTCGCCTCTTCAATATTTTGGTATTGAATCGGCGTATGTCGCGAGTCAGGGACTTAGAGATCTGTTTATTGAGCCGCCTGTAATGAGAAGCATCTTTTGATGAGTGCAGAAGAATGGCACGCCTGCTCTCCATTAGGTCTTGGGTAGACTCAGAGATTTTCTTGGTTCCTTTTGAACGGTGAGTTTTGAAACACGTTGACCCAACCGTTTGGAGTTTCCACGAACCTGTTGCGGTAATCATCCACGTCTACGCATTTGCCTAGGCTTTCGAAGCGGTTTTGGAGTTCGAGCTGAAAGATTTCGGGGTTTTGTATATGGATTGGTGCTGGACGGAGCGTAGATTTCATCAGGCGTGACCTTTCCAAGCGTAAATCGATATTCAATGTGACTCTGAACATTCGGTGATCGCTACCGGTTTTGACTGCATTGATCACGCAGACTTCATTGAATATTTGGCTTCTGGTCGACATGATGAAAACAATCTCATTTCTGGTCGCACCGTCGGAACTTACCCATGTCCATTAGCGGCATTCATTCTTCTTGAAGAAAGAGTTCATCATAAAGAGTCCCTCTTTCCTCCATAAAGCCCGCCAGCAGCAGGCTACGGGAATTCCGACTTTCATTTTCAAATTGCCCCACTATCAACTCATTGCCGCTTCGTTTACCCAGCTTTGCGTTAGTCTCCCATGACAATGGTACAGTGAGTTTTGTTGGAATGCATGGCTCTGGAATTATCTTCATACATTACCTCCACCTCATCATCGGAGTGCATCGAAGTTGGAGCGTACACCTGTATGACCTTCAGCGAATACCGTTTGGTGATTCTGAGTATAAGGTAAGCCACTCATGGCGACAAACTTCTCGACTTCTCTTCTTCGCGATCTTGACAAAGTTGTTTACAAGAGACCTGTGGACGATAAACCCGACATCTCCCTGGGACAGTTGGTCGCCTTCCTGGAAAAAGGACAGGTTACCCGACTTAATAGTTATCGTGTCCTCCGCCTGTCGGACTTCTGATAAACCCACTATGTCCCAGCGTAAGCTGCTCAGTTCTTCATCAAGTTCCACGATCTTCTCGTCAGCCCTCAGCGTGCGGGTGATATAAGTTGCCAGGGGCAAGGGTCATCCAGTAGTAGTAGTTTCGTACTGTCACTGTGTACAGCATAGTTCTGCTATTTAATTAATTTAAGCCTTACCTAGAGACTGCCGCTCCCACAGTCAAACTGTTAGTCCAGTTTTGTGGGGCAATGTATGTAATTTTATTTTTAATATTGTACTTATTAAATAAATAAATAAATAATAATAATAATCCTCTGGTTTGATTCCCGTTTATTGTATTTTTATATTAAATTTTACATATAATAGATGTATTATGTTAATGAATTATAGATGATCTGATTTTATGATCAAGCCATAACAAATGGAAAAGTAAACAAACTGAGTTTTTTTAAATTAGGTGCAGTGACAAGGACAAGTTTTACAGAAAATAGTTGACCCATAAACGCGCTTCGTCAGAGTGAGCTTGTGATTACGTACCTATTCGAATGAAAATAAATATCAGGTCGATTCAAATCAATATTTTTATTATTTCGTACATTAAAATTTCTTTAATATCATAAAAAACTTAAGGGCACTTTCACTGGCCTGGTTAATTTCAACAATTTGATTATTTATAATGATTACAATGTAGCAACTGTTTTTAAAATTGAATAGATTAAATCGGGATGAGAAATTGAATGATCAATAATAACTTTCAAAGGTTGCGTTATTGAGATGATTCCCAATTTTAGGACAATAAAATGAAGTATCTTTTTTGAGTAGTGAATGTGTAATGTCTGGTTAATGATAGTGTTTATTTTGATTTCAGACATATGCGGATCCGTACAACGAGGAGGCGATAGCGCAGTACCACAAGATTGCCGAGTACATGGAGGAGATGCGGCTGGTGGAGGCGTACTACCGAGGCGGCGACCACCGCGCCGCCGCCGAATTGGCCTCGCGCCTGCTGGAGCTGTCCCCCTGGTCGGCACAGCTGCGCCAGCTCCGCGCAGAGTGCTACATATCCTTGGTACTGACACCACAATTACGTAGCGGTATCTCAATTTTGACTATATAAAGGCCAAAGAGGTTAATCACCAATATAATTGCTACCTTATACTAAGATCTCCCGATGCACGTGTTACACGCAATTAGGACCCGCCAGCACGAGCATCCATGTTCTTAGCCCCGGCGGTATTAGTCTCCAAACTACACAGAGCCGTGTAATACCCGCGTTCAAGTCCTTGTTTAGGTTCATACGTGGACACTTGTTCGGGCGGGTCTTAGTTACGGGTGTTTGATTATTAAATTTATACTAGACCCTGAACACAAACAGTGCTTCCCGTTTTATAAGAAAATAAAGAAAGTTGATAAGTTATTGTTGGACTGCGAAGAGAAGAGTGAAGCTAGGGACTATGTCAAGTGTATGAGTAGTGCAGAAAAGGTCCTTAAAATTTAAGATGAAGTTTCTTTAGTTGTGTTTGAGGCAAAACGATGGCTCTGCAGTTGTGCGACCAAGGTATTACAGTCATGTCCTAATACTACTAAGTATAAAAGCACGAGCATCCGTGTTCTTAGCCCCGGCGGTATTAGTCTCTGAACTACACAGCCGTGTAATACCCGCGTTGAAGTCCTTGTTTAGGTTTATACATGGACACTTGTTCGGGCGAGCCTTAGTTACGGGTGTTTGATTTAAATTTATCTACACACATATCATAAGTCCTCTATTACGCGTTCAAAACCCGTAGGAAATGACCTGCATTATTACAATCAATTTTACTATGAAAACTTTCTTGTCTGTGGTAGTAGGTAAAATCGGTACTGTAATGTTATTACAGTATAGATTTTGGTAAGGTTATGTTATGAGTATAAATTTGGAACAGCTGTCAAAACTCAAGAGGGTCTCTATTCTAGTAAAACTGTTGTCGACTCGAGACGTCATTCAGTATGTTTTTTAATATAAACCGCACAACGTTTGATCTGGAGTGAATTGAGATTGGGACTTCATTCGTTTGTCTAAGATTTAAAAAAAAAATGTGTCTTGACGGAGGATCGGGTTGCCGCCATTATTGTTGTCATTTGTTTTTTGGTTTTTTGCTGTTACGAAAGTAGGATAATTCTAAACTTATGATATGTTTGTAGATAAAGTAGTGTATGCAACTGTACATAATTAGGCCTTAAAACACTCGTGTGATCACACTCGTGTTTTAAGGCCTCTTATTATTTATCACTTGCATAAACTACTATTACTACATGTGTACAATTGTTATTATTTCTTTTTAATGGGACGTTGTGGTTGTAGAACGATCTCTTCTCGGCGGTGTCCGACATCCGATCTGTGAATCGGCTGCAACAAGACTCCACTGACGGCTACTACAGACTAGCTACTTTATTGTACCAGTTAGGTCACGTCAGCGATGCTCTGAAGGTAAGTTAAAAGCCACCAAATTAAATTAACGTTGAAGTTCTACATTTTGTATTTAAAAAAAAAATGTAAATTATAAATGATTACAGGAAGTCCGAGAGTGCCTTAAACTAGACCCTGAACACAAACAGTGCTTCCCGTTTTATAAGAAAATAAAGAAAGTTGATAAGTTATTGTTGGACTGCGAAGAGAAGAGTGAAGCTAGGGACTATGTCAAGTGTATGAGTAGTGCAGAAAAGGTGCTTAAAATTGAAGATGAAGTTTCTTTAGTTGTGTTTGAGGCAAAACGATGGCTCTGCAGTTGTGCGACCAAGGTATTTCAGTCATGTCCTAATACTACTAAGTATAAAAGCTTTGCGTGTTAATTATTTAAAAAAAAAGATGTATTAATGTTTAGCAAACTGATAAGTGTGTGTTTTGAAATGAATGTTGGTCGGTGTTGTTCAGGATGAGCAGTACACGGAGGCGCTGGGGCACTGCGCGTCGGCGCTGGCGATCAAGGAGGACGTGCGCGTGCTGTGCGACCGCGCCGACGCGCTCGTGGGGCTCGACATGTTCGACGACGGTGAGCGACGACGTGCCTGCGCCGCACGCACACTTAACACCTGCATACATAATGACAACTAAGCCACTCTGCACACCCATTTTTTTTTATTAGAATTTAAATTTAAACTGGTATGTATGTAATTGTATGTGCATGTACATTATACCACATTTATCGAGAAAGTTAGTTTTTGCAAGGAAAATTAATAATTTTGGTAACTGCTTAAATTAAATAGCTTGAAAATAAAACCTTATAAAATTATTACAGGGTTTAATGTTAATTTTCGATAAATAAAAAATAAAGTAACTGACTGTCGATTCCACTCTGCTACTGTTGGAGACGCAGACTAAGTTTTGTTAATTGTAAATGAGAGCTCTCTTATCTAGAATTGCGAATTTAAGTTTAAGCTCCAATATTCTCTTAATATTATGAATCAAAATACGCCACAAAGATTCTACAAAATAATATTTATGTTTACATAACATAACATTTTAATCTGATAAATCGAATCATGTTTCGTGGTTAAAGGTATAATAATTGAATTTGTTTGAATTTTCAGCAATACATATGTACAAAGAGGCTTTACGTTTAGATGAAGGCTTCCAAAGAGCTAAAGATGGTATGAGTCGGGCGCAAAAATTGCAGAAACAATCCGAACAAAGGGATTACTATAAGATTTTAGGAGTTAAGAGGTAAGTTTTGATTACTGGTCATGTGTTTGCTATCTTTTTCTTGATTAAGTTAATTGTTGCGTGACATTTCGTTTGAATCATTTCATTATGACATATTAAACATTACATTTTCCCGCTGCGTTATGGTCATATCTTTTGTGCATGTCTGTACGTAGTCCGGGCAGGTCTATTTAAAGTACTGGTAAAGTAATGTTGAATAAATTGCACAGAACTGCAAATAAACAAGAAATTACCAAGGCGTACCGTAAAGCAGCGCAGAAATGGCATCCCGACAACTACCAAGGTGATGAGAAGAAGGTTGCAGAGAAGAAGTTCATCGACATTGCTGCTGCCAAAGAGGTACCTACTTACCCTCTCTTATAGTTGTAATTAGATCTCGTTATCTCAGGAGAGTGAGGTAGTTGTGGCCAATTGGAACAATATTATACCTATTTATTATAAGCAGGGAGCGAAACTGGTGCCGATGACGTCATTATGACGCAAATTCACATATAGGATGCTTTCATATATAAACAATATTGCGACACCCACTGATTCTTAACAATGCTAAAACTATAATGTAAATATTAAAAAAAATACGAAGACAATATTTTATTGGGTAGTGTAATTCTAACGAAAAATATTCTGTCCACAACTTACAACAAAACATTAAATGAAAATTCGTCGGATTTCGAAGTATGCAGAACGCTTAAAATTCTAACGCAAACATTCCATCTTCTTTCTTATTAATATACATTTAACACGTACATTCAGGATAATGTAACTGTCGAATCTTTATAACGGCACCTGGAGCAAATATTGTTCAAAGTTAGCCTTTCTTTATCTAAATCAATGTCTTCTGATGGTAAAGACTAAAAATAATTAATTGTACAAAACTACTGGAAATCCCAACTTAAAATACCATCCACGAAAATTTACCATCTACAATTTACAAATATAAAAAAATATAAATTACAAGTAAACTTGTTATTGTCTCCAACAATCTTCTTTTTAATATGAAAATGACAGAAAGTTGTGTTAAGTACTGGCCGTCTCATCTCAAGTGTCAATATCGGTAAACTACAGAGGCCAATAAGTTGTTATTAGTGATGATGTAAAATCTAGATAAAAACACTCGCTTGACGTCATACGCCTGTCATCGGCACCAAAGTTTCGCCCCCTGATTATAAGTTTATTAGCAGTCTGAGCAGTATATGGTGGACAAAGAGTGACAACATCATTAGGAAACTATTTATTGAAATTTAATTTAATATGTGAAGTATTAAGCACCTAAACATAAAATTGATGTCAAATTGATAAAAACCACCTACCAGCAGTTATCTCCACTTTTCCTTAAAGATTAAAACTTTCTTTTAAATTACTGCACTTCATAACCTATACCACTGAATTATGTCAGTCAAGTATGAAGAGTTCTATTTCCAAGTTGGCCGATATGTTCTCAGTCAAGATGGCCGAGTTTCAGAGTAACTTGGACAGGGCTGGATCAAGCAATGTTACAGTTGCTTCCATTGCTACAAATTTTGCCGAGTTTAAACTTTTTGTAACCAAGTCGTTAAGCATCCTGCAGCAGCAAGTGGAGCCTCTGGCACAGCAGACTGATCAATTGGAGATGCGTTCCCGCCATAATATGCTCCTGGTGCATGGCCTAGTGGAAGTCGAGTCTGAGGATACTTCAGAACTAGTAGCGAGCACACTCAAAAAGTATAAAGTTGAGGTGGCTACTAATGATTTCAGCCGCTGTCATCGCACGGGGCGGCCTCGCAGTGGTAAGTTGAGGCCCATTCTAATCATGTTCTGTGATGCTGCCAGTCGGGACAAGGTGTGGTTTGGCAAATCAATGCTGAAGGGCTCAGGAATCACGGTGTCACAGTTTCTGACCAAACCACGCCACGACGCCTTTATGGCTGCGCGCGAACACTTCGGTGTTCGGAGCTGCTGAAAGGGGGACGGAGTTGTGCACATCTTCGGATCTGACAGTACGCGTCACCGCGCCGTCTCCGTCACAGAGGTGAAGGCTATCCGGATTGTGCCGGCGGTGCCGGGCGCTTCTTCTCCCAGTACAGGGGCCAGGGATGATGCTCAGTCTGCGCAACTACCAAGCAAAAAGCCCAGAAGGGTAGGAAGGAAACCCTAGTTGACCCGCGGCTTATAATAAATTCACCTCAGTCAATAATCTAATCGCTATTTTGTTTAATCTTTCTCTTTTGTTTTCGGTCCTTTTCATAAAGCTGTGTTGTAATTTCTAGAGTAACTTCTTCATTTGGTCGAGTTATTCTCGATTATTTCTGTTTATATACCCCTTTTCTTTAAGTTAATTCTTCTTTTTTGTCACTGACTGACACTTTATTCTATTCTATTTAGTTTTACCTTAGGTGAATTGTGATTGCCGAGGTCAGTCTGACGTTGCTTGCATGTTGACAGTGTTGCCAGGTCCAATCTGAAACATTCAGTAGATATAATAATAATATAAGGTCAAAAAATCAGAAGATTTATAAAAAAATCAGGAGATTTTATTATAATACCTGAATAACCTTTTACAACAGGTTTTGTATTATCTTCTTATCAAATCGATTTTAGTCATATATTTCCCGTAATTTCGGCTGTAAAGAAAATAAATATAAGTTTCAGAAATGTACTTATATATTAAATTGAGTCAACAATAAAAAACACAGTACATTTTTTATTTGTAGAACCTACCTTTCAATCAACTTTTGTAGGGTTAAATCATTTCTTTTTATAAATATGCCATAAAGAAAAAAGTTTTATAATTATTTTCAAGTGAAAAAAAAAGTTTCATAACTGAAAAAAGGGGTTAGTTTAGTTAGTAAATGTGCATTTATATTTACTAGGATACATTATTTGTGAAATTTAATCAATAAAATGATAATAATGATAACACATAATTGAGCTCAAAGAGAGTGAGTAAGAAGTTCATACAAACCACATGCTCATGCACCTTTAATCACTACTTTAGTCATCTTCGTACATGTTAGTATTGAATTTGGGGAAGAACTTTGTCAACTCATGATTATAACAAAATTTATTGTTAAAACACCTTTTCGTATGTAATATTCCACAAAGAGTCTTGACTCCAAGTCTGTTTCTTTGCTTGGTTTTGTTTAGATTAATTGTTGAAAACACACGCTCAACACAGGCACTAGAATGTGGGAGGCACAATAAATTCTTAATGAACTGGTTTAGTTCAGGAAAAGCTACCAAGTTTTTTTTTTCAACTTGTATCCAAAACAATTCTGGTTCAAGATCATACTCTAAATCAGTGTTCATAAGCAATCCCCACTCATTATCCAAAGCTTGAAGTTGGGAATCATTAATTAAATTTGGAAATTTGGCTGCAAGTGGGGCAATAGACCTATATTTTTCTTCTTTAACTATTGCGGGGTCAAGAATCTCCAGTTGTTCAAAAATAAAATTGGAAAAGGAAAATCTTTTAAGGATTTGAGTGACTGCCTCTATATAAAAACCAAAATTTTAAGTCTGAATGTGTTGACATGACAGTAACTTTAGCACCACAGTAAATATCTTGAAGTGGAAGAAAATTTCTTGGATTTCTGTAATCTACTTCAGCTATTGATGTTGATTTTAAATAATTCCTGTTAATAAAATGTGTCAATATGGTTCTTAAAGCTGTTTCCAACTTTTTACGTAGGCAATGAATTTGCGTTGACTCCGATTGCATCAACTTATTTAGATTATTAAACAGTGGCAATATAAAATCTAAAAACTCCAAGTATAATTTAACAAATGGGTTATTGAGGTTCTCTAAAATATTTTGGGTGCTTTGTAACCTTTCTTCAAGGACTATATCTGTAAAATATAATTTCAATGCATTGTAATGCTCTAGAATTCTAGTTATTGCAGCATGTAAAGAAAGCCACCGAGTTTGGGCTGGGTGTAACAGTTTATGTGGTTTTATTTCTAGAAACTTCTGAAATTCTTTAAAAAGTTCAATTCTTTTTGGGCTCCCTTGTATACAGGGTGTTTGGCAGTCGGGTGTAGGGGTTTTAAGGGATGATAGTTAAGGTCATTCTGAACATTTTTGACCACATTTACTATTATGCTAAGTGTCACGGTTTTTGAGATATTGTCATATTTATTTATTTTTTGAAATATCACTGTTTGCCAGTTTTTTTTTATTTAACACCCTGTATAGCTTGTATTGAGTTAATTTTTAGTGTTTTGCCATTGCTACACCTTGGTTCTTTAAAATCAATTCAAACAATTACCTTCTACTGCTACAATTATTAATAAACCCTATTTAAACATGACGATAAAGTTTTTTTTAGATAATTTTACAACTTTGCATGTCTACAAAAAAAAAGTAACAGCGATTTACGCGTAAAAAATACTTAATAAACTTCTTTGATTTACGGGCTTTCTAAGCATGTGCCATTTAAAACCAGAAAACTAAAAATAAATAAAAAAATAAGGTATTTCCAAAAAAAGAGACCTCGAGTAACATTCATGCTATTCTTGTTTCTGAATCTTGGCTTAAACCGTGTTTGACTACTACTTCGTATTCTTTACCAGGATTTAGCCCTTAAATTGGCAAAAATTAAAAAAGTCGTCAAATCAAACCCTATTTGATTTCGAACCAGCATAAAAAAATATCAATCAAAAAAAAAACAAAAAGTGAACATTATGGTATGTATCCTGTGGTGCACACTGCCAAGTTAAGGGTTAATTTAATACGTAATGACCAGTGATCGGAATAGGTAGTGCAATTTCGCGAGACTTCGGTGCGTAAGTTTAGTATGGATATAGCTTGTAACCCCGGGAATTACATTTGCAAAGTGTTAAAGTTTGTGTTTAATTCAGAAATTTTATTAAAATATGATTTTAACGATTATTTTGCTAGCATAGAATATCGCATTGACGAAATATGTAGACACCTGCAATGACAAAAAGTAAAAAAGTATTTACAATAACATTATTTTTTTAGATTTTTCGCATGTTCCCATTTAACTTCAATTAAGGTCCTGTCAAGAAAATATTCTGTGAAATAATACGAGTCCCGGAATCTGGGGTCTTATCCATATTAAGTATAATGTTTAAGGTCTTTCACCCTAAATTGCACTACCTATTCCGATCACTGGTAATGACCGACCCGACAGAGGTGGAGGTGGGGTTGCTATTTATCTTCGTTCCCATATCCCCTTCTCTATTGTCAGCATGTCTGCACAATCTTCTGGCACTGCGGAGTATCTTTTCATTGACTATACATTGTCGCATAATAAAGTTCTTCTTGGAGTTTTCTATTCTCCTTCTATTCTAGTAAATTTCTTTCATCCCCTTGAAAAACTCCTGGAAGACCTTATGCCTTCTTATAATCATCATATAATTATGGGTGATTTCAATACCTGTCTCCTTAAAGATGATTATCGCTCTAAATCCCTTAGGTCTCTAGTCAATGCTTGCAACTTGACTATTCTTCCTTACGGTCCGACTTATCACTTTACCCATTGCTCCCCCTCTCTTCTCGACTTATCTATGATTTCGTCTATGGCCCATGACATGTAGCTAAGCATGGCCAATACTCCGCAGATGCTTTTTCTTATCATGATGCTATCTGATCTATCTCTCCTATAAAATCCGGCCTCCAAAAGCAAAGCCTACAACTCTCCTTCAGCGCAATTCAGTCGGGTGGATGTGGAAAAGCTTCGTGAAGGTGCGCTTAGCATTGATTGGAATGTGATTACTAGGGCTGATTCTGTGGACGAGCAGGTTGCTATTTTTAATTCCCATCTGACTCAGCTCTATGATATTCACGCTCCGGTCCGACACATTAAAATTAAGCACCTTCCTGCTCCTTGGCTCTCTGAGGATATTAGATCATTGATTAAAACAAAGAACTTTGCCAAATGTAGGTACAAAGGTTATTCGGATCTAAATCCATCTAGATACTATAAGTTGCGCAATCTTTGTGGCACAGTTTGTCGAGACGCTCAGAGTCGCCACACAAGTCTGTTGAAAATGGTGATACTGCAACAGTTTGGAAGTTTCTAAAGTCAACGGTACCGGAAGTTTGCTGGGATTTTCCCCAGAAAACGCATTTAGCATCTTCTGCCACATTTGATGGCCCTGCAAAGGACAAAACTTTAAATTATCTTTCCACTATACCAACTCCTGACACTTCTCCTTTTTATTTCAATCAATTCGACAGTGATGCTAAGAAGTGTTTACAATCCATTACCTCTAATGCTGTTGGGGTCGTTTGCGTTAGCCGTAATATGATCCTCCCTTTACTTGACCTACTTGTCCCTATTATCACCAGCATCCTCAACAGTTCTATCTCGTCTAGTGTTTTCCCTCTACTGTGGAAGGATGCTGATATTATCCCTTCACCTAAAAAGTCCATTCCCTCCTCCTTTTCCGACTACCGGCCCATTTCTTTTCTTCCTTTCCTATCTTAAGTGCTAGAGCGTCTAGTACATCAACAGCTATCTTCTTTTTTATCGAGGAATTATCTATTCAATCCCTTTCAATCCGGTTTCCGCCCTGGTCATAGTACGGCTACCGCTCTTGTTAAAAACTCAGACGACATTCGGATAGGATTTGACAGTAGAAAGCTAACTTTGCTGACGTTGCTAGATTTTAGCAATGCTTTTAATTCGGTGGATTTTGATGTCATGCTTGGAATTTTGCGCTCTCTTAACATATCCTGCGGTAATTGAATGGTTTCATAGTTACCTGGTGGGTCGTCGGCAGCGCATTAAGGTGAAAGCTTCCCGATCTTCTTGGTGCAGTACACTGGCTGGCGTTCCGCAAGGCGGTGTGCTGTCACCACTACTGTTTTCTGTATTTATTAACTCTATCACAAAAAACCTTCTCTCTTCTTATCGTCTTTATGCCGAAGATCTACAAATTTATTCTCAGGGTGTTCTTTGCGATCTCGACACTGTCATTAAAGTTGCCAACGATGACTTAGCTCGCATTTTGGAATGGAGCAACAGTTACGGTTTAAAAGTTAACCCAGGGAAAACACAAAGTATAATCATTGGTAGCCCAAAGTTAATTAGTAGAATCGACTTTAGTAACATTCCATCAGTGTATTTTGATGGTGTTCTTATACCTTTCTCGCATCAGGTCAAAAACTTGGGTGTCATCATGGACCGTACCTTCTCGTGGATACCCCAGTTAGTGAGATCAGCAGGAGGATGTTTGCCGCAGTGTGGTCTCTCAAGCGACTGCGCAACTTTCTTCCTCTAGCGACTAAAATTGCGCTCGCTCAAACATTACTTTCTCCCTATCCTAGATTATGCGGATGAATGTTATCTTGATCTTACCGAGGAGCAACTTAACAAGCTTGAGTGTATTCAAAATCTATGTATTCGGTTCATATTTGGATTACGCAAGTATGACCATGTCTCTAATTTTCGTTCTGAGCTCAAGTGGCTCCCTATCCGTCTTCGCCGGCACTATCATATTCTTAATCTTCTTTACAGCATTCTCTTCTTTTCAGCTACCCCCGTTGTTCCCAAAATTTCATCTTAACTGTTCCTTTTTCTTCTTCCAAATTTTACGCTGGCTCATTTACTTTACAGGCTATTGGGTTGTGGAACTCTCTTCCCTTAGAATTAAGACGCGCGAAATCGCTTCCTATTTTCAAAAATCTCTTGAAAGCGCACCTGTTATCTCTCCCTTAGCGAGCTTCCGTCCTTTTCGCAGTATTATATTATATTTATTTATGTATATTTATTTATTTATCTATTTAAGTTTATATATGATTTTTTTATGTATATTATACGTATATGTCGTTTTTTGAATGTTTTTACTTGTTTTTTTTTTAATCTTTTTTATATATTTCTTTCTTTTCTTAGTTTAGTTTGCACCGCCTACCAATTTATTTCTGTTTCTTTATAATTTCTCCTCTTTGTAAGGTTGTCTGGAAGAGATCGCTACTTAGCGATAAGACCGCCTATTGACTCACTTAGTAACTTTTTATTTGTATTTTACTTTTCATGCTGTATTTGTATGTGGCGTTCAATAATAGTAGATTATACACCGAGGGGATAAAGCACAGTTTTATGTCACGGGCGCGATATTGAATCCTGAACGTAGCGAAGGACTCCAGATTTAACTCGCGAGCGCAGCGAGGGTGTTACGAGTTAATTCCCGAGCGAAGCGAGGGAATTAAGAAGAGTCCTGAGCGCAGTGAGGGGTTCAAGCGCGCCCAAGACGAAAACAGCTTTATCCCCGAGGAGTGTACTCTACTTTTCTCACCTTTTGCGAGACAATAAAAAAGCGAGTCTACTAAAAACAGCGTTTTATTATAGTAAATTAAAATTAAAAGTGAAAATTGATATTTGAGACATTAGTCCAGTTGTGGAAAGACAATATTTATTTAAAACTTTGCAGTTATCACCAATGTATTTTATTGCAGCGTCTTACAATACTCGCGGCTTTTGTTTAATTTCAAATGTGTTCCATTCAGCTTGCCGTGGCCAGTTCGATTTTAGAAAATGTTCGATTTTCAAATTAGGTTCGACGCGGCGGTGGCGGCGGCGCCGCGCCCGGCCTTCGAGTATTAGTTGATCTTTTATTTCGAAATTAGACTTTAAGGCCATTGTAATAAGAATTATGAAAAGTTAAAATATTACAACCCAGCGGGTTATAATGAGATTCAGTACAACATTACACCCCGGCTAAAGCCAAGGGCTTTAATGAGTTGGTTTGCGTAAGGTTTGCATGATATGTAATTTGGCATTGTCGAGCAGGTGGTGTGAAAAGAATATTTGTGTTGTATTGTACTGCTCAGACTGCTAATAAACTTATAATAATGTAGTTACGTCATTAATGTCAGGTAGTTGTGTCTTGTAGATATAAATATGGATAAGGTGTATCCATTAAGAAATATTAAAGAAATACACAACTGAAATTATTAAACTAAAATGAAAATGCATTTATCCCTCGATGTGTCTATGAACATTACTTTTTTTCTTGTGATACTGGTTTTACATTTTGTACAAAATATGTTTTTTGATGTAATATCGGGTTAGTTTTCAATCCACTGTTCCTTCCGTTTTTTCTTTAACTTTCAGCATACTCAAAATCGCAATAATCTTTTTCGAATTAATAAATATTAAAAATATTTACGCTTATACACTTCTAATTGACGTCGTCACGATATTTCACCCAGAGAGCATCCTTAAACAGATTTATTGCCTATCTGAAAAGGTTTGATATCATATTATTATGATATATCACTTGATTAACCTTCATTGTATCATATACAGGGTGGTACTCGATAAACTGTACATATTTAAAGGGGTGAAATTTTAGGTTAATTTATCGGTAAAACAATTTTTTTTTTTTTTAGCCAATGGTTTTTTTACGGATTTTTAACTTTTTAATAAAAGGATAAAATAAAATGCATGGTATTGACATTAGTTAGGTTTATAATAATTAATAACAATATTAGACCAATAAAAAAAAAAAAACTGAGTAACTGCTTTTTTTGTGGAAAATTACTGCAAAAATGTCATTTTGTTTTCATAAAAACACGATTTTCTCAAAATTTTGCAGATATTTTACCACTTTTTTGTTGCTTATTATTATTCCTCGTTTAATTTTAGATCTAAAAACGTTTTCAAATTATTTCAACTAATAAAAAAAGCTAATCTAAAACTTACGAAAACAAAAGCATACATTAAAATTAAAAGTCACATTTGTGTTAAGTAACAAAATTATTTATTTAAATTAATAAAATTATCCTAATGTTGAAAAGGACGTTCCTTGTATGGAATTAAATGTTCGAAATGTCTTCCTCTTTCTCGGAGGCAAAATGTGGCCCGAACTAGAATTTGCTGTGTAGCGCGTCGGACCATCATCGGGTTATTTTTTATTTCTTGCGCAGCGCACAAAATCCTGTCGTGCAATTCGGCTTCTGTATTGACACAGGTGCGGTAAACTCTCTGTTTCATTTCACCCCACAAGAAATAATCTAGAGGTGTCATATCCGGCGACCTAGCGGGCCATTTGACGGGGCCATCCCTCCCAATCCATCTATTGGGATAGTCATCATTTAAAAAATGTCTTCCTCTTAGGGCCCAATGAGCTGGGCATCCGTCCATTTGCAGGAATATGCGTTGTCTGACATCTAACATAACATCTTCCAAAAGTTCTGGGAGCTCGTCTCTTAGTAGGACTAAAAATCGATCGGCACTGAGGGTATTTGGTAAGATGACTGGCCCAATAAATTGATCGTCGAGTAACGCTGCCCAAATGTTTATCACAAATTGGTCTTGAAAATTGGACGGTCTTACTAATTTAAGATTGTCATGGGCCCATGTGTGTAGATTCCTAAAGTTGCTTATTCCCGTATGAGTAAATCGAGCTTCGTCCATCTATACAATTCTTCTAGTGAATTCCGGATCTCTTCTGAGATTGTCAAGTATCCATGTCGACATGACACACCTAGGCCGGGCATCACCTACATTTAGATTTTGTACCCGTTGGTAATGAAATGGGTGCAGGCCTTCTTTTTTCAAAATTCTCCACACTGAAGATTTTGAGATTCCATGTCTTAATGCTAAGCGTCTAAGACTTGTGGTCGGGTCCGCGTATAAGTCTCTAAGAACCGCTTCTTCTATGGCAACATCGATTATGGTTCTTTGCTCTCGGCGAACGCGGGCATTGTTGCCGAGACCAATTGGCGATGAATTTCTTGAAAGTGGCGAGCGGCAGGCCTTGGGACACTTTCGGGATACTGTTCCAAATAAGCGATACACGCTGCTCTTGCAGACCCATGGGATAATCCATAAAAATAGTGCATATTGGCTATTTGTAAAGGCGAAAAATCTCGTAAACGCGGCATGATGACTCAAACCGAAAAAAAAAGAGGTACTTAAATTGAAAACGACAGAGTAATTAAATAGTGGCAAGGGTGTAGGTATGCGTATATTCTTTTAATGCGTTTAATCAATTATTTACTTAGTTTTACTATCATAAAAAAAAACACTTATAAACTGCAACCAGATTTGGGCGATTTAAAACGTCACTTTTAGCGCGCTTTCTGTGACGTCAAAGTTCATGTTCAAGCAGAGACAAACCTATACAAACTTATTAACGGCTACAAACTCGTTGATTCATGTCCATTAAGCACAATAACACACAACGAAGGATCCGTAAAAAGTGACATTTAGTGTAGATAGCTGAACTCTTCACTTTATTTAAATGTATGCTTCGGTTTTCGTAAGTTTTAGATTAGCTTTTTCTATCAGTTGAAATAAGTTGTAAACGTTTTTAGACCTAAAATTAAACGAGGAATAATAATAAGCAAAAAAAAGTGGTAAAATATCTGCAAATTTTTAAAAAATCGTGTTTTTATGAAAACAAAATGACATTTTTGCAGTAATTTTCCACAAAAAAGCAGTTACTCGGTTATTTTTTTTTAATTGGTCTAATATTGTTATTAATTATTATAAACCTAACTAATGTCAATACCATGCATTTTATTTTATCCTTCTTGGGCTATTAGATCAAAAGTTACACCATCACAAGTAAGTGTACTACCCAAAATTTATTAAAAAGTTTAAAAATCCGTAAAAAAAAAACCATTGGCTAAAAAAAAAAAAAAATAGTTTTACCGATAAATTAACCTAAAATTTCACCCCTTTAAATATGTACAGTTTATCGAGTACCACCCTGTATATATTAATTAAGGAAGTTTGCTTTAATACTAGTTGAAGCTGTTTTCCCACTTAAGCGAAAAGCTGTGCCAAATAGATAAATCAAATAAAATTAATTTGTTTCGATGGTGACGTAAATAGGGATTGCAAACCGGACTGATTTTCAATCCGGCCGGATCCGGCCGGATTTGGATTCGACCGGATTGGTACCGCAGGGTTAAAATTAACTGAATGTTCTATTTTCTCAAGTTTTTTAGGGGAAAATGGGGAAAGAAGAAAATACGGTAAAGAAAATATCATTTAAAGTTTCAGAAGATCAACTTTTTATTAGGTAACCATAACCATATAATCATAACCATAAAATTATAGTCTCCATTTTATTTTCTTTATTTACATAAGCGTCAAGAGATTTTAGTCTCTTCTTTGGTACTTCGTGCTGTAAAACATTTGTAAAGGGTCCTGGCTCTGGTTCATAATTTGATGTGGATAGTTCATCATTTTTTGATGCTGTGGAACTTGTGGAACTTGTGGATGCTTTAGGAACGGAATTAGGAAACGAACGCTTTAGCAGTCTATTTTCTGATGAAATTTTATTTACGTTGATGAAGTGCTTTTTTTCTAGGTGTAATTTTAAGCCTTTGTATGATCCTTTACTAATTTTCAAAACATTAAAGCACAATTTGCATTTTGCGTCGTTCCCGATAGCAGATTTTGTATAATACTGCCATATACATATGTTTTTTTCACCATCTTCACCGGTTTGACCTAGCTCTTGACTCGGTTTTGAAATCGACATTTTTGAATTTCAGTTTACCTGCAAAGTAAAATAAAAACCAATACATATAAGTTTAACTGTTTATTGTACCGTATTAAACAAAACCAAAACTCGTAGATTAATGTTACAAACTAGAATTTATTAAAAAATGCATATAAAACGTTCACTATTAGTAGGTAGGTACTTACGGTGCTCGAAAAACTTCTCATGTCTCAACTCCACAAGTCCACAGTGACCACAGTCCACCCACACTCCACAGTCTCTGGCAGAATACTGGCGTCGAGTCGATCGACCGACGCTGTTTGCGTGTGCGGGTGGGGATTGGCGGGAAGCGTAAGAACGGCAACGTGGCGTCGGACCGATCGCACGACACGACACGAGCCAAGCGAAGCGACGTTCGAATATTTCGTTGATAAAATGCAAACGGGGCTCCAAAATGAGTCACTATTTCTCGTTTAAAAATAGAACATTTTACTTTACCGGATCCGGTCCGGATCCGGTGATTATTGCCGGAACCGGTGGTTTCCAAAAATTGCCGGATCCGGCCGGATTACCGGATCCGCCGGACCGGATTGCAATCCCTAGACGTAAAGCTCGTAGCAGAAAGGCATAAAATAATTTCATTACTTTATTATAATTACACATGAAACAACCATTGAATGATAAAACAGCACACTCCCGTCGACCTATGAACATCATGCAGTCGAAGCTACATATGTTGATTTTTTAGAAGCTGACTGGAACAAGGTAGCAGTGGAGTAGAAATGGGCTGATAATTTTAGGGTTCTGAAAAACAATTATAGTTCCGTTTTTTGGAACCCTAAAATTAACAGCCCGTATCTACTACCGTTACTACTAAGCTCACTCAATGACTGTCCGTCTGTCGGTTCGAGTTCGAATATGTTTATTTTTACATACATACATACCCAGCCTTAGTTTCCAGAATGGGTAGGCAGAGCCAATACCAACAACTGTAAAAAGGCTTGTTTATAATTATTTAACCACATTTTGCACGATCAGGCCAAGAAGTTTACGAGTGTAGGTATTAGTGACAGATTGCAAACCCATCGCCTAACAGTACTAAAAGCCCTTATTTCCTTAGTCGCCTCTTACGACATTCACGGGAAGACATGGTGTGTCACTATTCTAACCCGGCAACTGCACAGGGCATATCTTTTTATTAATGAAATATATTTTTATGGTGTTGTTTTACTTTGTTTTTTTCATGTTGTTGAACGTTAACTTTACATTTCATCGAGAGCTATCTTCTTCTGCAGCCGTGTCGATTTCAGGTTTTCATTCACGTAGGTTAGGTTAGGTTAGACTTGTGACCATTAAAATATGTTAACTACTGTGCCTAGAAATTGCTGTCGATTAAATAAAAATTCTGCGATACATTCTATGAAATGAGGGTCGACAAAAGAAGGATAAACCGGTTTTTATAAAATTTTGAATGTACCTACCTATATTTTAATTTCGTTTTGTTCATGGGTTATTTGACATTTATGCGTCATTACCTAAGTTATTACTACGGTAACGTCACCGTTCGGAAATAAGTTTGGTCGTCGAGCTTTCCCGACGCTCCGTTTCCTTAGCCACCAGTGTAGGTAGGTGCCACCACAATAAAAAAAAAAGTGATCCTGGTATTATTGTTTTTTGCTTAGTTCATGATCATAACCATTACAAATCGAATGTGTACCTCTTCGACGCAATATTTCCGGGAAGGTCCCTCGTGTCCTTCCACTCTGTATATTATAACAAAATACATATTGGCTATGTAGAACACTGAAGCAAATCGAAATAATATTTTCTCTTTTATTATATTAAAGGGTAGGCAAATAAGCACTCGGACCACCTATCGCTACGTGGTCTCAGAGGGATGAGTAATCTTTTGTCAAGTTATAAAATAATATAGGTCTTCGTGTTATTCTCATTTTAGTAAACTAATTTGTATGGAGAGATATTTCGTACCTTTTTTATCATCGACCGCTGAAAAGAGTAAGTATTATCAAAAAGTGCGGATTTATTGATTATTTTTTTGCCTATCGTACGTTTTAAAAAAAAAAAATATTTAAAGGTTTTAATTAAAACAAAACTTAATTGATTCCTTTGTGTAACGAAAGTTACCCATATAGTTTGTATCACTAACTTTCGTTAGACAAAGGACGCGATCGTGATTTTATTTTCATTAAGCCTTTAAATATGTATTTTTTTTTGATAACGACCCCTAACACATTGATAAACAGTAGCGTTCTCTCCCTACAACTTGTCAAAAGCCACCCCCAAAGTTACGGGCCGTTTTTAACGAACCTTAAGGTAAAAAGGACAAGATGTTAAAAATTAAATGAAATGTATATTGGTCCACCAAGTCCCAGCCGCCGGCGTGGTGCCGCAGCACGACCTCCTTTGTATTGTGAAAAGAAAATAAAAAGTTATTTATCTACGCACATATCTTTAGTACTCTAAAATGTGTTCAGAAACCTTAGGAAATGACTAGCATTAATACAATCAATTTTACTATGAGAACTTTCTGGTCTGTGGTAGTAGGTAAAATCTGTACTATAATGTTATTACAGTATCG
Organism: Acleris holmiana; assembly: GCA_949316455.1. Lineage (NCBI taxonomy): Eukaryota > Metazoa > Arthropoda > Insecta > Lepidoptera > Tortricidae > Acleris > Acleris holmiana. The sequence goes on from OX438762.1 coordinate 47,511,417, forward strand.
TTTTTTGTAAGGTTATGAGTTTAAATTTGGAACAGCTGACAAAACTCAAGAGGGTCTCCAATCTAGTAATTATCGAATTGCCGCCATTATTTTTGCCATTTGTTTGCTGATTTTTGCTGTTACGAAAGTAGGATTGTGAAAAGTTTTTGGTTTGTTGTGTATACGTGTGTGTATAAAGTAGTGTATGCACTCTTGTGATCCTATAATGAAACTCGCTGACGCTCGTTTTATTATTATTATTTATTTATTTATTAATCACAAATATACAGTACCTAACTTATAAATAATGTCCCGCAAAACCGCTTGCACAGTTTGACTGCGGAATCAGTATGTTGAGTCTCTACAGCTTAACTATGAATATGCTCGAGTAACATTCTATAAAGACTTAAATAGTGGATATTTGTTTTTACAATTATTATGCTTTTATTTAATATAATTTTATGATTATGCTTTTATAATATTAAATGAAATATTACTGCCCTATTATCAGCATAGTACGTGTGCTAACTCGGGGCATGTCCTAGGGAAGATATCGATAAATAAGATGTCGATATACATGTTTAATTTACTTATAAAATTCTCTCCTACTGTATAAAAACCATTATTACCCTGTTTTGTTTTTCTTAAATTATAGATGGCGTTGTCAATCAACTTGCTGTAATTTGCACGCAAGTTCGACCCCTGCGAATCGGGGCGTATTCATTTTCTGTAAATTCCGCTGCCGCGCTGTACGGCGTGCTAAAATTAACAAATATTGCTGGTTGATGGCGCGCTCATTTTTCCTTGATATAATTTATTTGTTACTTTTATATTTTATTTCTTTGTAAGTGTAGTTTACAGCAGAATATATGACTCGAGGGTTAGTACAGATTACTAAACTTGTGTGGTGTGCGGCCCACTCCTAAATGCACACCCGTTTATAAATACGTGCCTTCTAGTATTGTATGTATCACTGCTCTGATAAAATGTAAGTAATCGTTGGAGAAACTAAAAATATTGTGTTTGCGCGCAGGTGTTGACAGATCCGGAGAAGCGGGCGCAGTTCGACGCGGGCGTGGACCCGCTGGACCCTGAGGCGCAGCGCGGCGGCGGCGGGGGCCCCTTTAACAACCCCTTCCACCACTTCCAGCAGGGCGGCTCGCCCTTCCAGTTCAAGTTCCACTTCAACTAACGCACCTCTGACAAACAATTCGCCATAGTACAATTCTGACGTGGTTACTCAACTACGGACAAGTAATAAACCATTAAAGTCTGTTATCGTATCATATGACCGATTGTAAAGAATGTCTTTCCATATGTAAAAACAATAAGACTTAAGAGTTCATTTTTGCTCAGTCTATGCTTTAAGTCTTCCACGAAATGAACCCATTTTGTAGTTTCTGTTAATTACGCCTTACACTTGAACTTGTTCGTATATAAACAATATTGTACAAAGCGCAAAATCCTACTGTTAAATTTATTTATGTATTGTTATTTTGCGTGAATATTATATGTAAACGGAATGTACATTAAAAAGTACCTAACATTTCTGCGCGGTCTGAATATTGCAAGAAGCATAGATCGGTCCTATATGTTTTTTTTATTTATTTACCATGTCAAACTAATTTATTAGTATGAGAGTTTAAAAAATGTGTGATGGATTTATCTTGAGAATTTATTTGAAATTAATTGTCAAAACGTGAAATGCGACTATAAATGAACTTTTACGTGGCTTTTAGTTCAAACATGTACAGGAAGTGCATGCTGTTTTTGGCGTGTAATCTGTGTAATCTTGTAGGATTGTCTAGGTCTGTAAAGAGCCCCGTAAATCACATAACTGATTATAATATTCGAATTCACATTGGGTTTTGCCTTGTATAACACGCTGATTTAATTAAATTTCAAAGTACAAATTCAAAGTCGTAAGCTAATTCCGGAGCTGCGTCGACACGGACATACGCGCCGCAAATGGACGTTCGGGAGCCATTGTCGACGGTTTTTAAGGAGTTTTGAACATTGTACAACATTTTAACCGATGGCATATAATTCGTTAGGGTGTTTATGCTAAAAAAAACAGCTGAGTTCGGGACTAAGTCTTATTTCTTTCATATTGTTTTGGTGATTTAACTTGTTTTGGTTTCCCAGCATTTGTTGAAAGGAGGTATGTTAGCTTTGAGATCTCTTAGTTTAATTCAGCCATGATCACGTTCATCAGAATTGTTCATGCCATTTTAGACTAAGTGGTTTTATATTTATAGTAGCCTGGTCAATTTTGATGGGTGCAATGGCTGGGGGTCTGCCGTCTGGGCCGCATAATACACTGGATCTGTAGCTCGGGTCCAGGATAAATATTGTAGCAGACCATATAGTGCCTACGACAACGGCGCTCACTGGGTGGATCATACTCGTAATTACACCAAATTTCGGCTAGTGAATACCGGAGCGCGGTCTTAACTTTCACTAACGTGTAATAATTTATTTTTCTTAAGTTATTATGTTTTGACTCCTGTATCTTTGTAAATATTCTAGAATAATAAGTCATTATGATATACTCTGTGTTTTATTAATATTTATTATTAGTATGGATATTCGTAAATAATATGTTTATGGATATTCATTAAATAAACCTGATTCTTGGAAACTTTATAATTAATTCAGTCTTCTTATTTACGGGAATAATTTATGGAAGCAACAAAACAAAATTACGTCAAAGGCAAATATTTGCTAAGGGACGCATTATTACTTCTCAGTTTCCTCGAAACTCTTTCTATTTCGTTGCTGAGTGTGGTTTTGTCCTCTGCCTTTTCGCAGACGTATCTGTGTTTTAGCCCACAGTCCTGTCCTCTGTAGCCGAGCGCTCGGAGCGCGGGCTCGTAGATGAGCGCGAGGCAGCGGCCCTCGCCTACGACGGAGACGGCGCCGCCCGCCGCCGCCGCGGCCTCGCCCGCCGCCGTGGCGTTGCCCGCCACCGGCCGCGCAGAGTTCGACCAGATCCAAAGTAAACCGGGGTTGAGGCCTCCGGTCCACCAGTCCAAAGCTGTCGGTTAACATTTAAGTGAGGAGTCCTGTTATTATTCTATTAATCTTATCGTTCCTTCGGTTTGGCTCGAATAATTGCGGTTAATACGCACCTTTCAGCTTTTTATCAGCGAGCAAGTGCGCGAACACTTTACGGCGCTCAGGCTCCGCTTCCAGCTCGAGCAAGTTGGAGCGGAGGCGTCGGCAAGCCAGGTTAGCAGTCTTCCAGTCCGAAGCCTCGGGCGAGAAATGGTAGCAGCTCTCACCCACACGCGTGAAGTTAGTCACACACGGATCTGCAAACAGAACATGAAGACAATAAGTAAACATTTAAGAGCCCTTTCAATTAGGTGGTGCAGCGCCATCGTCACACTGCAGCCTTTAGTAGGTACTGAATATCGCTGTAACAGAAGTACTAGCAGTAGTAATATGTGAAGAATCTGCTGCCCCGCGCGATTAAACCGCCTAGTGTGAAAGCGCTTGTAGTCCAGTCAACTAATGGCTAAAAAGGGGTATCATAGAGTGCGTGAGCAGGAAACCTTAACAATTTCTTCAGAAATATAATCTGGATGCGTAGGGAGTGACATACTAAAAGTCCCACTTCTAGGAGGTGAGCCAGGAATAGGGGGGAGCAAAACGGGTGCCATTTTTAGGTTTTCTTCTTACCTATATCTCGAGAATGGTGCGTTGTAGAAAGAAATAATCAACCTTATAAAAAATTCTACACCTTCTATTTAGTACTCTTTTCAACTTCATAAGTTGCATAACCTTTTTTGAGCTACACGCTCCGGAAAAGTGAATATTTTTGAATACCTCACGTTTTTCACCAAACATTCCTTGATAACATTTTAACTATTAACCAGATAATTTATTTGGGGCAAAAAGTTGCAGATAAATTGTATTTGAGAATATATACATAAGTCAATTAATCAACAACCGGTCAGCACTTACGGCAGTTTTAAGCCATTTCATAGAAATTCGCCATATAAATATTTTGACTGGTTAAGCGTTAAGCGGTAGAAAAAGCTCTAAAAATGTACCCAGAGAAATAAGTATGCAAAGTTAGTTGTGTATCCAAGGTGGTTTTGGGGACATATTTTAAAAACTTATTTCCCAATTTCTTTTTCTTTGGTGAATAGGTACCTACAATGTTATCAAGGAATGTTTGATGAAAAACATGAGGTACTTATACAAAAATATTCAGTTTTCTAGTGCATGTAGCTCAAAAACGGTTATGAATTTGAAAAAGTATGAGGAATCAAAATTGTAGAAACTTTTATAAGGTTTCATCTGTTCTTTGTTTTTCTTCTTTTCATTCTCGAGATATAAGTAAATAACAAAAAATGGCACCTGTTTTGTTCACCCCCCCCGGCTCACCTCCTAAAAGTGGGGACTTTTAGTATATTCACTCTCTAAGCATCCTGAACAAATTTCTGAAGGTATTGCTTAGGTTTCTGCTCACGCACTCTACACTTCCTTTATAGACTGGACTATTATCATTATCACTAAACTTTGGAGCCGGTTTTCCCACTTTTAAACATCTGTTTTGTCAATTGAATGTAGAATGTATAAGACACATTTTTTAAGGAAAATATAATGTCATAATACCTATAAGAACAAGCAATTTTATTACTGTTTAGAAAAAAACACCTGGTTGATGAGTATCGCCAGCGACTAACAGAAGCATTGAGTTCTCTAATTTCCGTAACCTCTTTTCCATCAGATCTGCGCGGTATACCAGTTTCTCAATGGCTGTGAGCAAGTATAAATCGGTCTCGGTGACGTGCTTTCGCGGAGGGTCATCAACCCGGTCTATGGAATTAGGTCGCTGGGGCTGTTGAGGATAAGTGGACTGCGGTTGTTGTGAATAAGCTGGTTTGTTTTGTTGTGGTGGCTGTGAAATGAAAAATAAGCATTTAATAAGTTTTAAACGGTAAGGATGTCAAAATACACCGTAGGTTTTTCGTCAGCATTGTTTAATAATACTTACATAACTGGGTTTGAACTTATCGTTGTAAGGGTTAGGGGGTCGATTGACTATCTTCCCTGGGCCAGGCGGTGGCGGCGGTGCGGGCGACCACTCCTCGTAGGGCCGCGGCTGCGCGGGCGGCGGCGGCAGCGGCGGCGGCGTCAGGGGGCCGTCGATGCGGTCCGCGATGTAGTACCCAGAGGACGGCGGGAGCGCCATTATTCTGCCTGTTCAGCACAACAACTTATTATCACGTCAGATAACACCCCTCAAATAATTGACGTGAGGAAACTTTCCTATTGTTCTTACCCTACTAAGTATTGGCACCATGAAATTTATTTCAAGGCAATAGAGGCGGTAATTCAACAACCAATAGGTGCTTATAAATGATATATTAGAAATCGATCATTGGGTGTTCCACTCTATTTCCCTAACAGCTGGGATCGATATTTTACTAAGTACTTTACTATTATAACTTTGCAACCATTAAAATGTGATTAATTACCTTGTCTGTTGGAACGCGTCTCCAGCCCCGCGGAGGTGGCCCATTCCTCCAGCAGCGCGCCCCACGGCCCCGCCTCGTGCTCGTTACACGTGTCGCCCAGGTCCGTCGTGTTCGATGTACACGTGGACTTCAATATGGATATCGTGATGGTTATCAATATATACACTTTCATCTTGCCTGTAAAAAAAATACTTACCCGATTTATGAGAAACCAAATAAAAAATGACAATCTAAGGTGTGCATTAGACAAGAAACCATCTATCTCTTCTCGGGATGTGTCGAAAAAAGTGGGTACTTAAGTCAGGCAAGGATTAACTCTATTTGGCATAACTAGACCCCGTACATTTGGTACCGTTTACACTAAATCGACGTCACGCTGTATATAGGCCAATTCATTTTTTTATTCATAATCATTTATTACGTACATGTCAACCACTTCAGTTAATCTTTATCGACATTAAAAGAAGTGAAGATAAGACACAAAACGTCTTTGATTGACTTTGATCGATTGTCTTCTCCAACACAGCAAATTACCTAAGTAATATGTAAACGATACATTGAAATGCAACACCAAATACAACAACATTCTGTATATGAAATTACGTCACTTTTACGTCAGCATCAGTTTTATCCAGTTTTCGCCAAATTGTGCCTCATGTGGCAGAAACCTTATTTGGCATAACTAATATGTAACATCTCGAAAATAAATTGGTGCGATATGAAGTTCGCATAAGTACTTAGGTAATATTATTATGACCGATTATTAATACGCATACGAGGGCTGTTTCATATCATAAGTACCCGCTTATTAAAAAAAAACAGTTGTTTTTGTATACATGCATTTATTTTTCTACATCACCTTTCACCTTTTAACTTAATTATATTCAAGCTTCAATCAACCATTCAAAAAGTATGATTTCGGAAAGTCTTTAAAATAGGCCTTTGTAACGGCAAGGAATTCTTCATTTGATCCAAATCGCTTACCACCGAAGCATTTTTAGAGTTCCTTAGTCAAACTAGGAACACTTATAGTTTCGCTATGTCCGTCCGTCCGCAGCTTAGCGCAGAGACTTTGTAATAGAAAGCTGTAATTTGGCATGAATATACATATTAGCCTTTTTTTAAGCTACGTCCCCTACACGTTACCTAACGGATGTATTTTTTTTCTCGCTTACCCCATAGTATGTCGTTGGATAGCTCTCAAAAATATTGTGGGTTTGTGAAAACAAATTTTAGATCAAGGGATCCGTTTATGAAATATTAAGCTTTAAAGCGCATTTTTTTTTAGAATCGAGTGTCCACCCTCCTTTAGCTTTTGGCTAAAAATACAAATACTAAAAATCTGAAAAAAATCTTAAATTAAAGCATATATAACGAATTTAAAAGTAAAACTGTCACGATTAAGTAGACATCATTGGTTCTTGAGATACAGGCGATTAGTGTTTATACCTACTAAAATCATGTATGCGGGCACCAAATGACTAAATAGAAAATTAGTTATTACATTTTGATTTTTATGTTCGTAGTAAGACTTAATGGCTTCGGAACCCTACGATGAGCATGGTTCGACATGCTCTTGCCCGGTTTTTATTTTTCAGGTTGGGAAACAAAAAGAAATTGTATGGGGCCAAATCTGGAGAATACGGGGGATGATGCCTCACCGGGGGGTGATAGTTCGTAGAGTAATTGTGTTAATTTAGGCATCACAACTCTGGACGAATGAGCTGGGGCGAAGTCGTGATGAAACAGTAGGTACCTTTTTATTTTTAATGGGGTCCTACTTTGTCCCTCAACACCGTCAAATTCATCCAATAAATTGAAATGGTCGGGGTAAATGCAGACAAGGCCTCCGGCGTATTTACAGACGTCCGCAATTGACCTGAGTTCTCTTCACTAGAAAAACATTAACCAATTACTGCACATTTTCAGATGCCTAGAAACTACATAACATAAAACGTAATTTCAACAAAGATACAGGAATGGCAGGAATGGATTGGTACTATTATTTCATGGCAAGACATCCAAATATATCACTACGAAGGCCTGAACCTACATCATTAAATAGAAGAAGGAGAAATCGTCAAATTTCTTTAAAATTTAATGGTAGTCATGATTAAACATCATTTTAAATCAGATTCCATTTAAAATGTAGATGAGACTGGGATTAGTACTGTCCAACGTAATTCCAGGATTCTAGCACCAAAGGGACTAAAGCAGGCTGGAAAATGTACCAGCGCAGATCGCGGATCCTTAACTACAGTTGTGAATTGTTTTAACGCTGGAGGTAATTACATCCCACTGTTTTTTTATATTGAAAAGAAAGAGAATGAACGCCTTGCTTATGAGAGACAGTAATAGGAATATGGTAGCGTGTGTCTCAGACTCTGGTTGGATCAATGAACCAATAGTTGTTGACTGGCTTCAGCATTTCAAAGAATTTGCAAAACGATCGGCTGACAGTCCCATTTTGTTAGTCTTGGACAATCACGAGAGCCACGTTAGTCTCAAAGCTTGTGAGTTTTGTCGTAAGAATTTTATCCATGTTTTGACATTGCCTTCTCATACATCGCACAGAATGCAGCCCTTGGACTTAACCTTCCATGGACCATTAAAAACAGCATACAACAGAGAATGTGAAACCTTTATGATCAACAAACCGGGAGCCAAAATTACACCATAATAGGTATGATGTTGTAGGTCTTTACACAAAAGCTTTTAACCGAACAACATCCATCGATAAAGCTATAAACGGCTTCAAGAGTGCGGGAATTTTTCCGGTAGATCAGGACAAATTCAAGGGCACTTTCGAAAGTTTTGGTGACATTAATAGACCAATTAGTAGACCAGAAATGAGCCAAAGAGAGTCCCTTAATGAATCTCGACTCATCGGTGACACAACTAATGACAGCATTCCAAGTGAAACAGGATCTCAAGAAGCATCTCAAAATTCTTAACCCTCTAGCGACATTCCTATGGTAGATGCTCCAAATGTAACTGAAAAAGAGGTAGTAGGCTGATTTAAGCTAAAGTATGACGAGACAAACTAAGTAGTCAATCTTCATCAGTACCGCTTACAGACATAGTAAAGGTACCAATTCTGCAACCTCATCGCAGCAAACGTTCAGTGAAGAAAAAACATTCGGTCATTTTCTCCAATACGCCGGGAAAAGCTAACCTAGAAAAAAAGAAAATAGAGAATTGACAGGAAAAGAAAAGCAAAGAATAAAGAAGAGAAAAAAACTGTTAACAATAAGCAAAAGAAACCGAAAAAAACTAGAGAAAAACGCTTAAAAGGAGTCAGAAATGTAAAGAATTTTGAAACTGAACAAGAAGATGACGAATATTTTTGTATTTATCGTCAAGGAAAGTAGGTACAGCGACCCACCAAGCGAAGACTGGATTATGTGTTCAAAATGTAAGAAGTTGGATCATGAGAACTGCACTGCTGGAAGTATTTCCAAAGGTTTTACTTGTGACTATTGTGTATAATGTGGGACCTAGTCCGTAAATACCCCATGATGGCCGTAATTAACCCAGCTACCCTCCGTGTTTACCCCAAAAGCTACGAGTAATTACAGACAGACAAGTTTTTGTTTTTGATTAAAAGTGTATGTTTTTTTATTGATCTCGTATAATAATTAATGTTGATTTTATAGGTGTATAACCTCAGTTTAATAATTAATAAAGTCGGACTGATTATTGCTAAGAGTATAGTAGTGGTGTATGATTTACTTTCAGCGTCTGTAATTCCCCCATCCTCCCTATCGTTTTTCCCTTTTTCTAAGTAGTTAATATGTATGCGAATTCCATAAAACAGCCATGACCTTTCCAGCCGATGGGACGGTTTTTGCTTTCTTTGGAGCAGGTTCACCCGGTAAAATCCACTGCTTCAACAGCTCTTTCATTTCCGAGGTGTAGTGGTGAATCCACGGATCGTCTACGGTCACGAAACTACGCAGAAACTCCTTCGGGTTATGTTTGAACATGGCCAAACACTGTCCCGAAGTAGTAAGTCGGTTCCGTTTTTGCTCCTCCGTGAGTAAACGCGGCACCCATTTCGCCGATACTTTCTTCATATCCAATTTTTTACCCTGGGCGATCCTCATCAAGGACGGTTGTTCTTAACCCCTTTAACTCGTTATACCAGTATAAAAATGGTTTAAAACGGTGTTAGGTATACATATTTTCGGCCAGTGATATTCATATATTTCGAAAACCGGTACTGATCAAACGGATTGTAAATAGGTATGCCAAGTTAGTTTCGAAACTAAATTGGCATACCTATTTACAAACTTAACTGCTACCAGAAAAGTAGGGAGTAAAACATTTTTAGGGAAAGCCTGTATGTGACGAAGCAAAATAACAGCTAATGGTCGTTATTATACCATTTTCAGTTAAGGTTTGTTTTGTCAAGCACATTGCCTCATCGGCCGCTTTGTCAGCTGGGGCCGTGAGGTCGCGGTGGCGGTCACGTCCGTCCGCGTGGCGTAATGTTATGTAACGCAACATCGCGCGGAGAGAAAGTGCCCGGGCGGCATCCGGCACCGTGCACCAGTGTAAACAAGGACTGCAAGCGGTTTCACGATATCCGTTTCGTGGTAATCCGAGTCGTCGGTATTTCCTTGGTAGTATTTTATATTCACACAGAAACGGGTAAGGACCAAAACGTTGGCCACGCTAACACTCAATTAAATATGATTTTGTTCCGTTGTGACACGAAAATAAGACATACTGTAGGGATAATTTTCGTGTCACAGCAGAACTTTACTCACTTATGTTTGTATGGTTAACTACGCTTAACTATGGTCCAACAATGTGGTCCTTACCCAAACTTAAGAAATAAAATAAATGTCTTAAAAACAAAAGACCGGTTTCAAAACGTTATTTAAAACATTTATTCAATCTATACGTTACTGAGTTATCAATAATAGGCTGTTGTGCACCTAGTCCCACATCTCAATCAATAAGCAACTGAAAAATGTATAAATGGTTGGTAACCAACATATATAGATGACATACTTAATCAAAACGTGCAGTCGGGTTTTTAAAACTTGCTTTTTGTTAGACTTGTTGACCTTTAAGCTATGTATTTAAGTATGGTCCTTCGTTTCCTTGTAGAGGCTGGATGGATTGGCCGATTTGAATAAGCTTATAGATTGCACCTACAACTATTTTGTGAAGACGAGTTTAATGACCCCTATTAAAGTTTTTTATCCAACTCACACACTAACTGAAATTGCCAGGTTAAAAACAAAAAGTCCCAATCAGAAAGTGTGATGGATAGACGAGTCCAAGCTTCTTGGATGAGCTAAGCAAGATTTCACAATTTTCTACGTTCTAATCAAGTTATATTCTTGGTTTAGTGGTTTATAATGAGTTTTGATAAATGAACTAGGTAAAGCTAAAGTCAATAAAAAAACCTAAGCAAAAAGTCGGCACTTCAGGCTCTTTATTACCCTGATTGTTCGTAGCTGCAACAATGACCGAATAATCACTACATAGTATAAAACAAAGTCGCTTTTTCTGTCCCTATATCCCTATGTATGCTTAAATATTAAAAACTACTCAACGGATTTTGATGCGTTTTTTTTTAATAGATAGAGTGATTAAAGAGGAAGGTTTATATGTATAATACTTTAATCCGGAGCGAAGCGAGGGCGGGTCGCTAGTAATGTAATAAATAAAAGTGTACAATTGTTTAATTCTCAATTTATACTATGTAATGTGTTGTGCAAATTTGCAGAAGTGTTTGGGAACCAAATTCTAGTACTAGATTTCACAGGTAAGTCTTTTTTTACTCAAATTCCTGTATGTTACCATAAGTATTCATACATTTTTACGTTAGAACTTATAATATAACGTTAGTATTTAGGTATACTTTTATTGTCCTGTGATTATACGAGGGCGGGATGATCAGTAACTAGCGTACACAATTTAAAGAGATTTAATTAAAAAATATACGACCTCCTTTTCATGATGGTTTTGTCTGTGTTCTAAATTTGAATTCGAAAGCGTCCATATTTAATTGTTTATTGTCATTTCTAAAAATATTCTGTTGATTTTTTCCAAAATGGATAAGATTGAACAAAGAGTTGTGATAAAGTTTCTTCATAAGAAAGGTATGAAGGGGGCGGATATTAATGACGACTTTTGGGTGAATGTATTCTCTCTTATGCTACGGTTAAGAACTGGGTGGCCGAGTTTAAACGAGGACGTACAAGTGTCCAAGATGAACTCCGTCCCGGACGTCCAAAAAGCATCACGACTTTGGAGATGGTTTCCGAAGTGCATGATATGATATGATTTTGCCAGATCGACGGTTCAAGCTATCCAAAATAGCTGATAATACAGGTATTTCATTAGAACAGGTACATCATATACTTAGTGAAGAATTGAATATGAAAAACTCGCCGTCCGGTGGGTGCCGCGATTACTTACACTCGATCAAAAAAGAGTTCGAATGCAAAACTCTCAACATTGTTTGGACCGTTTCCAAAGAAATAAATCGGATTTCTTACGGCCATTTGTAACAACAGATGAAACTTGAGTTCGCCACTATACACCAGAATCTAAAAAGCAATCGAAACAGTGGACAGAATCCGGGTGCTCGGCTCCAAAGAAAGCTAAAGCAGTGAAATCAGTTGGAAAAGTTATGGCATCAGTCTTTTGGTATTCGAACGGAATTTTGTTCATGGACTACCTCACAAAAGGTCAAACTATAAACGAGGAATACTATGCTTATCTATTAGATAAGCTGCAGGAATGCATAAAAAAAAGACCAGGTTTAGCTCAATAAATAGTTATTTGTGCAACAAGAGAGCAAAGTTGTTTTTTGCTGCGAGTGTTGATTTTGAGTCGAGCAAGTGAAGGATTCTAGGTTAGAATCCTGAGTACAGCGAGGGATTCAAAGACACGAGATGCAAATAGCTTTGGTCTTGTGTTGCACATACAATTTTTCACCTTAGCAGCGAGAAAATATAACCTATATCTACACACATATCATAAACCCTCTATGATGCGCTCAAAAACCGCAAATTACGACTAGCATAAAGATAAACTGTTTTGTTAGAACACATTTCTTATTTGTGAAAATGTTGTTATTGCTTAAACATCAAAATATTACATTCAAATTTCGAAAATCGTTAAAAAACAGCAATTTTATTTGACTTTTTTTTATTCGAAATGGAATGTCAATTGCATACAATTTTGACAAATCTCGCTTGTTACTTGATATCGAACGATATGATAGTAGAGGCCGACTCTAGTTTGTCTCTGAATTTAAAAAAAAAACTACGGGTGCCGCCATTTTTGACGTTCCATTTGTCTTGTCGCAAAAATAGTTTTTTTTTATTTTTTTTTATAATAATATAATTATGTATGTACATTGTAACTGTACATAATTAGGCATTATAACACTCGTGTGATGTTATTATGTAACAGTCACATAAACTACTTTAAGGTAAAAAGAAAACAGCATGATAAAAATAAAACGACATCCCCCAGCCGCCCGTGCGCGACACCACGGCCACGGAACAATAATTAAAAAGTTACTTTGTCTCACGCTCGCAGCAAAATCGTATTTTGCTCACTGTTTTTAAACAGCAAAATCACCCTTTTCGAGGTGCTGAGGTGAAAAAATATTTTTTCATCAAGGCAATGTAAGAGTTCACACTTGTCTTAAGGCCAGACCCACCTTATTCACCTGATCTTGCACCGTCAGACTTCCATCTGTTCCTCAAACTCAAAACTTTTTTGGGGGGGACATAAATTTAAAACAAATAAGAGGTTAGAGCTGCTGTAGAAGAGTATTTTACAGGCCTTTAGAAAAGCCATTTTATGGAGGGTACCTCTATAACAGCGTTGGAGCGAAGGTGGACCAAGTGCGTAGAGCTTAGTGGAGATTATGTAGAAAAATAATAATGAATAAATTACACTAACTGTAATATTTAATTGTTGGGCTGGTTACTTATCATCCTGCCCTCGTATATTAATTTTATACCTACTATTTTATTCTGTACATTTCGTACCACATTTATCAAGTTTATACAATTTAAACAATAAACATCTTACTTAGGTAGGGTGATCATTATCACCGCACTTGAGATTTTCTGAGTAAGATAAGATACCTACTTAAGTACCTACTAACTATAGTTAGTATTATTACCGAAGTTAAAAATATAATAGGTATATAGAAGATGCGTCCAAATAAAAATAAATTACTTACGGCGGGCGATAAATAAAATACTAGTTGTACCGATTTATATTGTAAAAACTAGGGCAGAGAATTCAATCAGGGCTACAGTTATTACAGTAATAAAGATTAGTGTGGATTCAGACTTGTTGCTTATAAGTTCACAGTTGAGAGGAGAGACAAACAATCAAAGTCAAAAAAATTAAACGATGCCACTTATTATTCACCATAAACAATAATTGCCATACGCATGAATGTTATAATAAGGATTACAGTTCACTAACAATAAAAACAGTTATGTATCTATGAAAAATAGGTTGGTTAGGTATAAACAAATCAAGCTCCGATTGAAATTATGGTACCTACTAAATTATTAATAATACCTACAGTCTTGCCAATTTCGGTAAACCAACCGGCTTACTTCGAGTTCAGGTTTTTCGCTCTCATTATGATTTACTGGACAAATCTATTCCTCTAACATGTAAGCATATGTACTTGTTATGTACGTAATTAAAACCCAATAAAACCCATCCCACAATCCTTGAACCTATAATGTTTACTAATTAAATGACAAAAACAACGTAAATGGAGCAAAATACTTACTTTTTGGTGCCCAAAACTTTTAATGCATCCACCGGCGTCCGTTGGTTTTGGCGAACTATGAAATCTTAGTGGGTGACGTAGGGTAAGCGTACCAGTGAATATGATACGTCTGTGCTATTGCCCCAAAGGATTATATTGTAGCTTAACCGAGGTGTAATAAATAGGTGGCGAGTGCAGTCTTTGAGTCAGTCCATATTTTTTTCACGGATTTCATATACAAATGATGATATTTTTGTTTTTTATTTTGAATATGTGTTTTAAAATTTACACGTGTATCCGTGCGCCTTTTACTAAACATGATTTATCATATTTTGTACACCCCTGAGCTGAGCTATCTAGCCCTGTAAGGTTGGCCACTATCTCCCGGACACGATGTATAAAAGAAGAAACTGGCTGGCTGATCCACCAACGCACAGCCGGAACCGCTGAACCTAGGGACTTGAAATCAGGAAGGAAAATTCCTTGGATATCCTAGGGGTGCACTGAGAAGGTATTTTTGGAAATTCATTCCCTAAGGCGTTAAAATGAGGGGAGTAGCGGAAAACTCATTGTAGCTACGCGTACGAAGTCGCGGGCGTCCTCTATTTAATATAACTTTGATGTTCAGTTTATATTGTACATATGGTAAATGTACAACATAAAATTGTAATAGACTGTCTGCACTATGGCATATAACGATGGAAATTAATAAATAACTGTTGACTACTTAAGTCGGCTGGTCCTTTACAGTGTCTATATTGTGAATGGGTATTAATTCAAACGGCCTACCGTAAAATGCAGAAACCACAAATTTCAAAGCGAAATAAACTCTAACTTCGTAACCCGATATTAGAGATATCACTCCTTTTTACTGTCTACTTGTACTAGGTACAGTCATTTTACGATTTTCAAAACATTAATTTATAATAGCTTGATTTTTTTTAATATTTTTTTAAAAGATGTTATTATACACTATACCTACTCGTATTCATGAATCCTACAAACTTTTCACCCGGAAGTAGGTATATAAATATACTAAATAAATAAATAAATATCAGGGGACACAAATTGATCCAGTCCCACACTAAGCTCTAAGCTTGTACTACGGATGCTAGATAACGATAAACATACTTACATAGAGAAATACATACTTAAATACATAGAAAACATCCAAGACTTAGAAATAAATATTCGCGCTCATCATACAAATATTTGCCCTTACCGGGATTTGAACCCAGGACCGCTGGCCTCAGAGGCAGGGTCACTTCCAACTTGGCCAACGTGTCGTCAAAACACGTCAAATAAATGCATTTAAAAAAAAAATGTAATTGTAAATTTTGTGCCGAAACATAATAATATTTATAGTTATTGTCTATAACGAGTAAGAAGGTAAATTCTAACAAAATACGGAAATAAGCAAAATAAAAACAATATTCTGTGTAATTGAATAAAAGTGAAACATTCTTAAGTAATTTTGGTGTGATTCATCTTGAATAATATAAGATCAACCATCAATTATTTTTAACAAAACTGTTTTTTTTTTTAACTTATGAATATTTTTAAATTTATTCTTAACTCATATTTAGTTGGATCATGTAATCTACCCAATTACAAAATTTATAATGTTCCGATACACAAGAAAAATCAGCTAGGTATTTCGGGTCTTATGTAGATTCCACTAGCCATCAGGTGTCTTCTCCTTAACATTAAAAAAATCACTATGGGGTAGACGAGAAAAAAAAATACATCTCCACCTTACGTGTCCTATAGGGGAGGCATAAAAAAATCTTTTTTTTTTCATTATTTTGTTTTACCACTTTGTTGGCGTGACTAATATGTTTAATATGTTCATGCCAACTTACAGCTTTCTAGTACTAAAATTCTCCGAGCTAGGCAGCGGACGGACGACATGGTGAAACTATAAGGGTTCCTAGTTTGACTACGGAACCTGTTACAGACATAGATAGTTTAGAAGTAAAGAAGAAAGCGTATCAAGTTATTTAAGTCATAAGAACGAAGAAGGCTATCGTAATAGGTTTAATGTAAGCAAATATCAAATTAGAAAGTAACACTTAAGCTTACCTATAATTTATTCCAATAAGTAAGTAGTCGAATAACTTCTCAGAGCACAGCTAAGCGTGCGATCGCAGGCCACTTTTACCGTCAATCGGGGAAAAGTTAGTATACGCGGGTATCCGTGCGCTTGGCGCCACTCTCTCGTTATATTTAAAGACATATTACACGCGTTGGGCCCTGGTATTGTTCGAAGTGGGGATCTACCGAGTCGTTATAGCAATGAATTCATTTTTGAAAGTTGAACGTCATTTCACGTCACTTAAACGATTGGACGCACTATAGTGCGTATTTATGTGGAACTGCGGAAAGACGCGGTTCCACACAGCCTAATTTAATTGGTTAACAGGATCTATTATAATATGTACGAGTATACATACAATAAACCTGGGCCTCTATTCAACTACGTTATAACGATATCGTTTTTGACCTGTTTCCGTATTGTCAGCGTTTTGATAACTCTTATGTCATTTACAATAATGGTGACTGTGACATAAACGATTCTCAAAGGTGTCGTCAAACACGATATCGTTTTAACGCACCTGAATAGAGGCCCTGTATACTCTATTCGTGTTACTAATAAAAACCGGGCAAGATCGTGTCAGCCCATGCTCGGTGTAGGGTTCCGAAACCGTTAAGTACCTACCTACTACAAACACAAAAAAACACAAAAGTACTTAATAACTAAGTTTCTATTTAAAGTCATTTGGTGCTGTCTTTGATGATTTTTAGTAGGTATCAACACTTTAATTGCTTTTATCTCGAGAACTAATCAAGTTTACTTAGTCGTGATAATTTTCCTTTTGAATTCATCATATGTGCTTTGATTTAAGATATATTTAAAATATTTTATTAGAAATAACTTTCTATATGTATATATAAGTAGTGTTGTAACGGCTAATTATAGTCCCTTGTTGAACATCTACTATTTAAGTGTTATTCAATGATACATCACTCAATTTATTATTTTACCTTTGTTTTACTTTGCCCGGAAATCAATATATTTTCAAGATTTTATTTTACAACTTTTTCAGCGTGTTGAACTCGTAACTGTATAACTATGCCAAATTACAGCTTTGTAGTAGATTAACTAATAGATTAATTAATAGTAGATTAATTTAGATTTTTTTATTAACCTACCAAGATTCTCTGAGTCCAAACTTCAACCGCGGACAGACATGGCTAGTCTCCTTCCTTGTCGACTACCAAACCCTAAAAAGGGCCTTTCGTTCTATATGTAACTTATACTCTAGTGATTCCTTAAGATAACTTTTTAACATGCGTCACAATTTATTTATGAAAACATTAATTAATTAAGTATATTAATAACAACCTAGACTCATTCATCGAGAATACTGATTAAAATTACTGAACACAATTTAAATAATTAAAAGAAATATTAATAATTGCTATAAGAAAATGTTGTCTCCGTTAAGTAAGCATTTGTAAGTTAATGCATTAATTTCTATAAAATTATCCGACGTAGTTTTGAAGTCACAGGGTTAGTCAGGGTTAAGTCAAGGTTTTCAGGACAAGAAAAAGTATGACCAATGAAGATAACTCGGGGCATCCATACGAAAGTGATGTTGCAAAATATTTTATCGACAAAAAGTATATCGATGTTACTGCCAAAATCTAAATGTTATTCGACATAAATAAATATTAATTATTATGTCCTCATTTTGAAATAAAAAATAAACAAATTAAATCGTGTATTTATTTGTTTATGGTTATTTTTAAATCATTTTGTTAATATACGATCAATGTTTTTTCCATATTGGTCAGTATTAGGTAATGATTGCCGTCGAGATTAAAATATCCACTTTGAACTGCTAAACGCTCTCTCAACGTCCACGGTGGTTAACGGGGCATTCTTAAAATATTTATATTGACTCAAAACCAATTTCTCATTCATGTTGGTTATTGAAATTTCCTCACCTTTTATAAGATTGTTTACTTTTGTTCATGGTGTCATAAACAGTATTTAATTACATCGACATCTTTTTTATCGATATCAAATCACTAAAACTTGCCCCGAGTTATCCCAGGTATGTTGATGACTAAAGCTTAGGTACTATACTCGTAATGTCGAGGACTCTAACAGACAAAAATGCTAAACCTAAATAACTTTGCTAGTAGCTTGGTCATAAAAACATGTAAACACTGTATTTAGTTTAGTGGAGCCGTTTATGTAGGAAAAACACGAAACGTTTTTATGCAGATGTCTTGCTCCATCGTATTTACATATGTACCAATAGGTATATTATTTTGCCAAAAGCTTCGATGCCCTGTATAAAGTGAGAACTGTCGATCTCCTCAAAATAGCCATCAACCGCTTACTTCACATCTTCACTGTCGGAATATCTTTTATCCCCAAGCCATTTTTTATCCTACTGCGCGACGCAAAGGAGGGAAATGTGTTACACAGCCTATATATGTATGAATGTTCCTTTGTGGCGCTTTAAAAACTAAACGCGTTGTTCGATTTTAATGATTCTCATGTCAATCGATTTGTCTTAATTTGGTGAGTATGGCGACATTTTTGACAAAATCTTTTTTCCTGATAGCAATCTTTCCATTCGCAAAATTTAGGTAAGTACAAGTCGTTTTTTTTTCATTTGGCTTATTTAGCCGAAGTTTATTTTATCGGTTTATATTTTTACCGAATGCAATTATTCCATTCGCATATTTTACCATTTTTTTTCTTGATAATAGCTTAGCTTCTTTTCGATAGTTTTTCGAATATTTCTTTTTCTATGCTATTTTTTCCTTGACGCACTTTTTATAAATTTGGTGACATCTATAGTTAGTTATTTATTAACACCTTAGTAGAATGTTAATAAGTCGATGACAGTCAAAGCTATTTTCTAATGCTTAGTACAGAATAGTTATCCTTGAAGTAAGCTACAAAACTGCTGTATAAATAATTTATTTGTCATTTATATTTTTTTATAGATTTTGAACCAAAAACTGTAAAAAAACAATTTATGTTTTATACTAGTAATTTAGTTTTCTCTATGGCAACCCCAAATAAGAAAACTATTTAAAATAGAGAATTCCATTATTTTTAAAATGAGGTATCAACTGTTTGAATCAGGGACGTAGTTTTCTAGTTATTGCAGAGTTTTAATCCCCTACCATAGTGAACTAACAACCAGTTTGTATGGCTAATTTGTCTCGGTGCAAAAGTGAACCCGTGCACCGAACTAATGTTGCCAATAACTGCCACCAAAAGTATGTCCGATTTTAATAATTTTCTACGTATTTTAAAAAGGTTTAATTTCTTTAATTTTATCAGGGTCCTTATTTTGGGTTGCCACAGAGAGAATTAAAATATTAGACAAATAAAAAAAGTGAAATTCAACAGTTTTTACGATAAAATTACTTAAAAACTGTAAATGTCAGGTAAATCATTTGGTAGGAGTATTTGTAGCAAATTTCAAGGAGTACTTGTCGTATTGAACATTTAAAAATACCTTTAACTATCATCAACTTATTTACATTTTACTAAGGTGCTAATATTGACCAAGTTTTGCAACTAACTGTATACTTACTTTCTACCGCAGTTACTGCAACTTCAATAGTTATCAAAGAATATAATCTGTTGTAAAAAGCCTGTATATTTAGTAAACACAAAATTAAAACAAGAATTAAAGAAACATGTGTATTAAATACTAGGTACATATCGTAAAAAAAACAGAGATCTTCTATTGTTAACTCTTAAATAAATTACTATTAATATTCTAAATACAGAGCATTCCTTCGTCATAGAAGTAACAAAAATTAGAATAGATGTTCCTTAACACACATCCACCCGTAAATAAATTGCTATCAATATCTGAAATATGATAATAGACCAATGGTCTTTTTCATGTCGTTTATACCTTGAAAATAACTATGTAATATTTATCATTTGCACTTTGATCCATTGTGACTGCATGTATGCATTATACTCGTCAATCTTCGAAATTCTCGGTAGCTGTGATAAAATAGTAAGCCATGCTTCATGTATTTTTAAAGGCGCAAAATGTGCTAAGGCGACACATTTGGCTAAGTACTTAATTGTTTCCTTCGCGCGTATCAGTGATACCAAACTTATCGCCTTTGGCAATAATTGTTTGTGCATACTGAAAAAACACCCTTTTATTTCGGCGTTTGGGTAAATATCTTTTATGGCGTTCATTGCTCCTAATTCCAAATCCACTTTCATCAATTTTGGTTGAAAGTTCGGAATAAATATGGTCCTTAATGGAGGACATCATTCTAGTGTAGGTATCCTGTAATTTATTCGGTAGCAATGCGAAGATGCAAGGCACTACCTTCGTCAATTCTGCAGTGGATCCTGTCCGCATAAAAAGTATACAACTGAGCGTATGGTTTTGGCACAACTCTAAATGTACCATCTGCAAAATAGGTTGTGCAATTTTGAATCCACTCCTTTGCCATAGAAGTAACAAAAATCTTTCCACCATGACTGCTCTCCATAAAATAACCTCTCGAACTTGCGACGAGCCTGCCGAGCCTGCCTGCTTGTGTCGAGCTTGGTCTGCGAACTTGGTGACGCCAAATCTACGTTCTCGTTGGTAGGTGCATGTTTTATTAATGTTTTACAAACCCGAAAATATTTATTATAATGGCTAATGACTGAAGTAATTGTCAATGTCACTTATTGAATAACGGCCAGAATGTTACTAAATAGTTCCAGTACTCGTGTAGATCCTGCATAATACAATCTAAAGTGGTTGTTGACGACGCATTTTCGATAATGTAAGTCTTTCCTAAGTTATAGAAAGTCTAAACCCAAGTTTACTTATACACCTACCCCCTTACTTATGAACGTGGAATAAGCTTGGAATAGTTTATGCCATGCTTTGTCCTTATCTGTAATTGTGACATTTGCATCTGACAGAAAGTGACAAAGCATGGCATAAACTATTCCAAGCTTATTTCACGTTCATAAGTAAGGGGGCTAGTACTTAAATAATCATAAGCGGTGCTTGCAAGAAGGCACCCAAAATAAATATAATACTGGGATACAATGCGAACAGAAACAGGGCTTCTAAGAACAAAGAGAATGGGAAGATTATCTATTCGGATACATAAAGATTAGGAAATTATGAGAATGGGATTGATACTACTGGGAAAAAAGAAAACCGGGGAATAAACTACAGAAAAATAAACGACTGGTAAATTTTGCGAATGGAAAGATTGCTATCAGAAAAAAAAGATTTTGACAAAAATATCGTGAACGATATGATAGTAGAGGCCGATTCTAGTTTGTCTCTGATTTAAAAAAAAAACTACGGGTGCCGCCATTTTAGACGTTCTATTTGTCTTGACGCTAAAAATAGGTTAGTTCGTTTTATTTTTTTATTAATTTATGCATGTAGATAAAACAGTGTAAATGTATCTGTACATAAATAGGCATTAACACACTCGTGTGATGTTATTATGTAACTGTCAGATAAACTACTGTAAGGTAAAAAAAAAACAACATGATAAAAATAAAACGACAATTCCCCGCCGCCCGTGCGCCGCACCACGGCCACCTTTATATTGTGAACAAAAATTAAAAAATTACCTTGTCACACGCTCGCAGCAAAATCGAATTTTGCTCACTGTCACAGAACACCCTTTTTGAGGTGCTGAGGTTAAAATGGAATTAGTGGGAATAGACCAAAACTAAAGCCATGACTTTGCCAGATGGAACCAGATGGAACCGTCTTGGCTTGGTTTGGAGCCGGTTCTCCCCTTTGAGTCCACTGTTTTGTTTTTTTTTATTTTCACATGTCACAGTGGTAGGTGATATCACCCAGGGACAAAACATATCAAAATATGTTATATTTACACTTTGAAGTTTAAAAAACAAATAGAAATAGTTTTAACTTTTAGATTAACATAAAACATCCCATACTGTAACTGAAAACATGTATTTCACATTACGACTAATACATAAAAATACGACAAATAACAAATACCCGGTATTCAAGTAAACATTTTTTTTTCTACTGTTTGTATCACTATATTATGTCCTCTTGCGAAGAGTATACGTACCATGGCTTACTTAATTCCGATCACTGTACGTTACTTACATATACACACAAAAACCGATATGCGAAGTAGGAGTATAATTAGTAAGGCCTCAAAGAAATAATGTTTCATTCCATCAAAATATAAGTAATCGCTTCCCGCTATTCAAGAATAAATATATATTTTTCTTCCCGGTTGTAACCACTCTATATTATGTCGTCTTGCGAAGAGTTCTTCTTTTGGCTCACCTAATTTAATTTATTTTAGGTAATTCTATAAAGATAGTGTGTTTGTTATATTTTCAGTGTTTTTGATCACAATGCCACCCAAACTTTTATAATAACATAATAAAACAACCTAACACAACCTTTTTTTTTTTTTGTTGACGGAGTGGGCATGCATTTACGCATGCTCCCAGCCTGGGGATGGCTGTGCAATGGGAGGTATGACGGACTCTCAAAGAACTACCGTCTAAAACCACTTCGGCGTTTAAACCCCTTGGCCGGTAGTGAGGCACCGCGGTACCTACCGCAAAAAGCGTTGACCACTGACGCGCCTCCCGGCTTGCTCCGAAGAGCCCACCCCCGTGTCTCCGGCAAAGGAGGAGACGGCTGTGAACAACCCGCGACCATCTCCCCAAACCGGTAAAGCCGTGCAATGTGGGCCCCCCACCCACTGGCTCTAAAAGAAGTTCGGGCGAGCAGCGAACCCCTGTCCGCTGAGTTCGCCTTCTCGCCACGTTCTGCCTGTGGTGTAGAATGCTTTCCGTATATCCAACCCAAAGTATTGCTGCTATAGTACCTTTATGACTCGTTAAGTATATACAGGGTGGCTCATTTAGATCGGTCAGTATGGGAAAGTCAGAAACTATAAGTCATACGAAGATCTGTTCTTAGGAACCATGTCATCGATTTTAATAACAAGTATAACTGCATTCATACATTTAAAATAAACCTATACCTACTCATCGCGGGAATTGAACCCGGAAATTAAGAAAAATAAAACGAACACTATTTCTATTTAGTTATCGATTGTGTTCGTCTAGAGCTGCAAATGTTAGTATGAAACATGATGACTAAAATTAATAAAATGCACTGTTTTCATACCCTAAACGAATTGAATGTTGTATTGAAAAAATGGTAGTCATTTCGAACAACTCCTAAAATAAATTAAATGATATGAAAACAATGAATTTTAATAATTTAAGACATCATGTTCTGTAGTAACATTTGCTTCTTAAGACCTACACAATCGGTATCTAAATAGAAATAGTGTTAGTTTTATTTTTCAAAACGTCCGGGTTCGATTCCCGCGTTGAGTACATGTTTTTTTTAATGTTTGAATGCAGTTATTCTTGTTATTAGAATCGATGACATGGTTCCTAAGAACAGATTTTCGTACGTCTTACAGTTTCAGAGTTTCCCATACTGACCGATCTGAATGAGCCACCCTGTATATAACACATCTCTAATTGACGCCTAAATGTTTGTTGGGTAGGACCTTCCAGTATCGAACTCTAGAACGTCCCCGGCGGTTCAAGTAAATCGGTCATTTGAGATTCGGCATTCTGGAACATTCGGGGAGTATTAAAGGTGAGGCGTGCCCGGCGTTATTCATTATTTTCCTTAGATACATGGAAAGCAAATAGTGTGAACGAAAGTGAACCGAGCGATCATCTAAGTAGGTACTTAGATGATCTCATTGTTCGTGACGGTTAAGTGACTGCGTTATTAAAGTCTGCTATTCATTATCAGTGTATTCTTGCATTTCTATCAGTTACCTACCCACACGTACGTAACATTTTGGTATGAGAAGTGCGATAGAAAATGCCAATAGCACCGGGAGATCAAGAGCAGGAGGGGTTCAAAACCCGAAGCCAGTCTGCAGCTAAGGACTTTCCGGCTGCCGACGGTACGTCGACCACAACTGCACCGGTGTCAACTAAATAGACAAAAGTGCATCAGGCACATTAGTACATGCCTTTATTGACGGAATTCGCAATTTGAAGGTTAGAGCTGCTGTGTGACTAGGACAAAATGGGAGCCTAAAAGATGCAGTTGCCCATGCCTTGCAAGTGGAAACTACGCCAGTTCCCCCACTATCACTGTCTTGCGGAGAGAAACTGGTGCTCGTAAATATTTCGTAAGGCTTTTGGTTTATAGCTAGAGGAGGATCGCACCAAGTGCTTAACCCATTCATTGCCGACGCCTCGTATTTTTACTCATCACGCAGTACAGCCGCCTTCCACGCGACACGACGCGAATTCGCGTCCCCGGCTTTAGGTTGTCAAGGACGCAATTTCGCGTTTTCGGCATCGTAAGTGAAAATTTTGCGTCTAAAAACAGTTTTTGACGAAAACTTATTCAGTATAGACGTGACGGCCGTATACTTCAGACGTAAGTATATAAGTTTTTTATGGTTTTTAGTTAAATTATAATAAAGAAAGTGTTTAAAGCAAGTATTTAGATAATGGACAAAAATGGTAAGTATTTTGATATTGTTTTATGAAATATTTAGCAGGGCAGTTATTGATAGGTATATATTATTAGTAATTATACACTTATTAGACTAATATCATGTTTTTGCAAATGAGTACCAATATTTAAAAAAATCACTGGCTGGCTAGTAAAAAAACGAGGCCGCGAAATCGCGACCCCGGAATTACGATCAAATATACATCGGACGTGAATTCGCGTCTTCGGCATCCGAGATAAGAATTACGAAAATTTCAAGCTTAAAGAAAAGCTCTTATACTCGTACGGAATTAATGCGACTGAATTCAGCGTGCGGTGTCAAGATGGAGTTTCAACTCAAGGTATAGGTACATACAAAACGTGTCAACGCAAAAAATCTAATAAAATTAAACCAAATAGGATGAAGAGAAAAATACTTTTATGAGGCAAGTAATTAAGATTTAATCCAGACAAGTACTACCATAGCGTAAAAAATATGCAATTCCATGCACTCCAATCCAATAGGTACTCTGTTCGTGTCTCCCGTGGAAAAGCACCTTTTAAACTACTATTCGGCCATACTTATAATAGGTATGATTTTAATGACGAATATTTATATTTAACCTTTTTAATTAAATCATTGGTAGTCCGAATAGGACTCCACTATAAATACGTATTTATTTCCAATTTCGAAGTTTTAATATCATCGTACCTACTTGACAAGGAAAATTTATAATACAATTAACAACAGAACATTTTATTTACAGTTATTACAAGTAAAGTCAAATATGATTCATAGAATATTCATAGATAATAAATTAAACAACTAGCTAATGCAATGATTAACAATTTAAAGTTAATAAGATAAAATATAAATGACATTATACGTTTAATTTTAAATGGTCGACCATACGTTTCTCTTTCAAAATACCTACAAACCTCTAAGCCGCAGAGATAAACACAACTAGGACCACAGTGATAAAAATAAGTAATAACGTTATTTGTTTGTGAACATTGTACCTATAGGTTGTTTTATAGTTTCAACCTAGATGAACAACGCACAGAAAAAGACTTCTTACAGATTAATGTTTTTTATTGTTAGCGTTGGTATAATATAATTTGAGCGTTATACTTTCCAGTATCTAACACATAGCCAGTGAATTGACAAATATATTGCGTGTTGTAGGCAGGTTCCTAATATATAAAGTTTACGATACACGTGTCGGACGCCCGCCCAGGTACCAGTGTTAGCCTTTGCGCCATTAAGCGTCCCAACTACACGGTACCGTGTAACGGTCGCGTTTAAGCCGGTGTTTAAGTCCGGACACGGATACCCGTAGGGGTGGGTGTTAGTTAACCGCGGTTATACCCGTCCGTGACGTTATGAGCCAGGCACGGGCTGCTGTTGAACAATACATATATTCGTATTACATACATTAATTCGTAACTTGTATACAAAACGTCCCGGGTATAAACACGGACTAGCTACACGGGCCTTCCAGACCCACCGTACCCCTCGGCCGTACCACTGGTGGTACTTAGACCAATTATTACTATTAAAATCGAATGTAACGGAGTCGACGGAGCTCCTATTTCTGGGTAGTTTGGCCCTCCGGGCCTGCTGAAGAACTAACATAACCTAAACCTACCTCATATTTATGATGCTAATTTTGGTCAGTGGTACGGTTTAGTGGTACGGTGGGTCTGCACCCCTACACGGGTAGGCAGGTGCCCGAGTCTGCATAAACACGTATGGTTACCCAGGACCAATCGCCCGTAAGGTCATCTGCGATTATTATCATTTTATGTATAGTATTCATCAAAAATCTCAAAATTAACTACAGAAGGTAGTTACATACATACATAACATCACGCCTTCATTCCGATAGCGGGGTAGGCAGAGATCTGTAGCTCAAAATACAAACAACTGTAAAAAGACTAGTTGATTCTGTAACCACATTTTGCACAAGTAGGCTAAGATGTTTACTATAGTGTACTAGTGACAGGCAGAAGGTAGTTAATATCTACAAATAATAATAAATCCAAGTATCAATCGCAAGCGGAGCATAAAATGGTAATTATACTATCGCTGCCTGTGAACTCTCACGATAATTCTCTCCATAACTTTTACAATACAAATCAATATCACCTTGCAATACTTAAAGTAACATCTTAAAATCACTAAAGTACTACAATCCAAGTTTTTATTAATATAGTTTCAATACGAATCCATCAAGTTTCGGTATTACTCGGTCTACGGCTCGATTTCGGACAGCAGTTACTATTTTTCATCACACTTGCTCAGAAAGGGTTTTATTACACGTAGAGCAGAGCAGAGCAGAGAGAGCAGAGCAGTTATAGCCGATTTACCTCCCGCGGGAGTTATGGACTTTTTTAAACATTTTGACCTGCGAATTAATACAGTATATTGTGTAATTAATTACGAGTCCATCTATTGCTTTTTACAAATACTCGCTTTACAATAATGTGACATACACTACAATGTCGAGGGCTTTGACGAACTCGAAACTTTGTTGAAATGCACATGTAGCATCTTTTCGGACAACGGTTATGTATTTACTTGGATTTTTTGCAGCAAATATCAATCTGGCAACTACTGTTGTATTGTAAATAGATATAATTCGATTTATATTTTTTTTTAATATTTCCGAGCGACTGCATTAATGATTAACATTTTAACAAAATTCTACTCTTATTTGTAATTTCAAGTCTACTCTTGATAAAATATAATTACGGTGGATTACGTACCTACATTACTTCAAAATTCAAATATACTTAGATATTAGTTACTAATAAGTAGTTAACTTACTTAATAAATATCTTGTTGCCTTCGATTTCCGCGATTGTTACTCATTAAATAAAACGATTTAAACGGATTTTAATCGCGTATATTATTTTGCTTGAAAACGAAACCTGTAAAAGTCTCGAAACGTCCGGGATGTTAGTTAAAATAATATACGCGATTAAAATTCATTTAAATCGTTTTATTTAATAATAAATATCTTGTTTATTTTTTACTTCTTACATACTAAAAAAAGACACCCATGCCAAGTCCCAAACTTCACAAGTGATCGTATGTACATTTTATCTTATAAACCCTAACATATAAGGCTAGCTCCAGCCATATCTGTAAAACCTTTAGAGCTCTTTAGAGATGTTCGTATGACATGGAAGACTGTGTGAGCTAAAACAACCGTTAATTTATGAATATTTTTTATCTCCTAAGGTTTTATAGCGGATCTGCTAGTATCTGAAAAAGTAAAGTGAAGACAGGTCGGTTTAAAAAAAAGGTACACAGTTGAGGCTTTAATTAAAACAAAACTTAATTGATTCCTGTGTGTAACGAAAGTTACCCATATAGTTTGTTTGACTAACTTTCGCTACACAAAGGACGCAATAGTGATTTTGTTTTCGTTAAGTCTTAAATACTATGGTTATTTTTTTACGACTCAGATTGCCACCTGTTTGATCTACATAAAATAACTTTTTCACTTCTCATGCTCGTAAATTTCATTATGCTGGGATATTAAAAACAAACATTATCAGAAACATTACAAAATCAAAGTATATGGCTTGGCAGTATTGCTTTCGACCTAAGCTAAAAATGACATACATATAATAAAAAAATAAAACTGTGCCGGGAAAGAGGTTTTAATCTCGTTTTGGACTATAAATTAGTTGTTTTCTTTGCAAAACTTGTTGTGTAACGGAATGTAATTAAAATGTCGTCAAGTGAAGAGGAGATAATTCTCACACCTAACACACTAATGGAAAAAAAATACACAAGAACTTATTGAACAGACCTTGCCGCCTAAAACAAGAAAAAGGTTTTTTAGAATCTAAAATTTAGATTGTCACTGTTTTATTTCCTCGTAATCGAAGTGAAAAGCAAAGTGTATTTATAACTCGGTCTTAAAACCCATTTTATCATCGACTTAATTATCCACCCTAGCCGACCGGCTGGGATGGATACCATAAGTCTTGGATAAAATGTATTGTTTTATGCCCTTGTTTTACAATCACTATAAATCAATTAGCAAGATAAACAAGATAGTAAGGTATGCTACCTACTTGTGCCAGATTTGTACAATAACTGGTCTTATGGGACAGCGGTGCAGGCTGACAGAAATGTGATATACACACAGTTTATATGTGAAACATCGCTTAAACTCTGTAAAACCTGCTCACTTATTTCGACGAAGTAAAACATGCGTGAAAACGTCAAAAGTTTAAAACAATCGTACCTACTATGATATCGTGAATGTCCGCTGTGAAGATATAATAACTTGCGTATTCGTTGTTTTAGTTACGAATACGGACATCCTACAGCTCAATCACTATCAGTCGCCTATAGGGCTAGTAAGTATTGTAAGTCGTGATGCTTGCAACCACGAAAACGAAAAGTCAGTCCGTGCTGAGCTGAGAGAGGTGCCTTCTCTCACTCCAGAAGATACACACGCTTCCACATTTAAGCTTCATATTCACTAGAAAAATGTCCCGCGACGTGCCAGCAGCGACACCCGTCCTAAGTATTAACAATTAAGTATTCTGCCGTTCGTCATGTTAACGTAATGAAATATCATTTGCATACAGCTTTTAGGCCATTGTACTAAATTAATTTGTATGAGATTGCTGGCGAGTAGTTCAATATATTTAAATTGGAGCAGGTTGCTGGCGTGGGCGGGACCGGGTCAGAAGTAGACTGTGAGGTTCATGTGCTCGGCCAAGGCGGGGTTCGTCGCCTCGTTCACTTCTCCTTCTCCGCATCCCTGTCAAAATAAATTGCGATTATAATCAATCGTACTCATTTCAGGGTACCGTACCTAAAGGGTAAAATCGGGACCCTATTACCAAGACTCCGTCAGTCTGTCACCGAGCTGTATCTCATGAACCGTGATAGCTACCCAGTGGAAATTCAAGAACAGAATAAAATAAATATTTAAGTGGGGCTCCCATACAACAATAGTGATTATTTTCCGATTATTGCTCGACTTTAGTAAAGGCAACAGGTAGACACCTGAAATATTCACAGAATATTAAATTCCGGATAAGTTCGAATTCCGAAAATTCCTTATTTTATTTTGTCTCGTGATGTAGTAATGGGTGAGAATAATTTGTACAGAAAACATTCGGCGCTCACAGGCAAAACGGAAGCCTATATTAGTATGGCTAGCACTCTACTGTCCTTTTATAATTAGGTTTCTTTTTGTGATTTTATTTAAAAGTGTATTTTAGTTTTATCCTATGTCGTACCTATTTATTTTGAATTTAAATGGTATTGTGAGAGATGTCAATGCCGATGGCGGCAATGTTTTTTTTTCGATGGTAATTTCGATACTGGCGCGGAAAATACAGATATGCTATTTTTTGGTACAGTGTGTGCTATAGGGATGAAACTAGATGCATTTTCACTGACATTTTTGATGAGCAGTCAAAGATACTACCTATGTCATATTCATATATTTCATATTTCCTTTATTTGCATAACCATGCTAGGTGCATAACAAGGTGGTCTTAAAAAAAAAGTACATACATGGAGGGTCCGCACTAGGGCATCGCAAATTGTTTAAAACATAATTATAAAAGGGTAGTTCTGAGAATTACTGATATTGCGTTTTCTTATCGTTTGGTATGTAGTGCTTTTTAACGTATTTTTTGTGTTTGGCATGTCTCTGCAGTAATGTACTATTATTACGTGTTGATGTTGATAAGGCAATTCATTTTGTTGCCACATTTGCTACTAATACAGGAAAAACAACATTTATGCACGTCCGCCTCATCAAAGAGATGTATGATGATGGGAAACTACTTATTCAAGGATACAAATCGTTAAAAAAAAAACTGTTCAGACCCATTCCCAAGGATATTTCGATAATTGAACTTCCCCTACCAAGAGCGACCGAGCGTGAGACTTTGTTTTTCTCAAACATAGTTAATGTTAAAGAGATGTAATTTGAAGCTTTCAGTTATAACAGTATTTCTCATAAAACTATTTAGAATTATTTTATACATTTCTGAGAACTATTTGCAGATGTGATAAAATCATAAGCACAATTTGATTAAGTGTATGAAAAACCATTAACGGCACGGTGGCCTAGTTGGGAGTGACCCTGCCTCCGAAGCCAGCTGTCCTGGGTTCAAATCCCGGTAAGGGCAGATACTTGTGTGATGAGCGCGAATATTTGTTCCTGAGTCTTGGATGTTTTCTATGTATTTAAGTATTTATTTCTCTATCTAAGTATGTTTATCGTTGTCTAGTACCCATAGTACAAGCCTAGAGCTTAGTTTGGGACTAGGTCAATTTGTGTGAGATTGTCCCCCGATTTTTATTTGTTTATTTATTTATTTATTTTATTAAGTACCTAGTTAGAAGTAAAAAAAAGTTATATGAGTTTACTTTTGTTAAATAATTACTGCTAAAGAAGAAGACTGTTTTTTGTGAATTTAGTTTAAGAATTTATCTTAACGGTTTGCCTAAATAGCCATGGACATTTAACAACTACAAAGAGTAGTCAAACTACTTGTTGTTCCTTTACAAATATATACAAAAATGTTCGTAATTATATAATAAAAAAACAGACGAAATCTGATGGGTGATTCTTATTCTTACGTGTTTTTCTGTGATTTGTAAGAATTGAATATTTTTTTTCAGAGAAATCAATAAATTTTATATCAATTTACTTAGTAAATTACCTGTAACATAATGTCTGAATATAATTTTTAACATAAAATGATTATTAAGTTGTTTAAAAAAAATTACAACTCCAAAATGTCACGGACCGTGTAGTGTGAGATTGCCAAATTTGGAAATAATATACTTTTTTCTGAAGAAATGTGATTTTGTTTCGCGTAACATTACAGCAATTCCGCAAGACTAATCTATGTTCTACGTGGCTGTAAAAAAAATAAAAAATAAAAAAAGATCCTTATAATCGTATAAAGTAATTTTTGTGTCACGACCATGTGCGATACTTTAAAAATGTGGGACTCGGTAGAAAAGTATCTTTGATGCTAGTAACCCTTTTTAATATTTTTTAGAACAGCAACACAGTCTTCATGCCAGTTTTGCTAAGGGCTGAATGTAGTGTGTGTCTCACAAAAAAAAACATCTCATTTATTTAAAAAAAGGGACAACCTTAACACGTCAACGCCGTGTACGATTTTTAAAGGCAAGTGCCAGTCCCACGCTATTGTTTTAAACATAATTTGTACCTCATACAGTGCTTTTTAAGATAACTACTTATTTAAGATTTGCTAAATCATGGCTAGTTTATAGGTTATACCGAACACGTTTCAAATTGTCACGGCCATGGTATGTAAAAAATGACACCACCTGGACTCTTTGAGTACATGGTCGTGACATAACAACGCGTGGTCGTGACATTCTATGTTATTTCAATATTTTTTTATTTTTTTTTTGTTTTGTTATGGCTTTCACTCCTTGCTGATTTGGCAAGGTTTAGTTGTTGACATAACACACGTGACGAGAATGTTCGGTATAATTTTGATTTTTGTGGGACGGATGATCAGACGGGAATCCTACAACAAATAACAAATGTTATGGACGACACAGACAAACACAGGACATCTGACAGTTAATATTAGCAGGAGAGTGGATGATAGAAAGTTATGTGTACCAACATAGAGGATAGGGGTAAGAAGATATATAACACAAAATAATTGTACCTAATGCATCTGTAGAAGCTAGAGTTTTATATTATAAACATGAATATACTTTAAGAGAATATCAGTGAGGGGAGGGTCCATGAAAGAGAGAAGGGATGGATAGTTGATGGGTCGCGGAACCTGTTTTGGTAACATATCGTACAAGGATGTACTGAACCTATTGCAATTGAAAAAAATGTGATCCAGGGTACCTTCGTCCATGCCACATTCGCAAAGTGAGTTATCCCGTACCCTAATTTTAGCTAGAAAAACCGGAGTGCAAATGTGTCCTATACGAAGCCTACAAATTGTAGAAGTAACCTGTTTACTTGCAGAGCGAAAGCGAAAGAACCATGGCTTGCGAGGGATGGTTGGTTGAATGTTTCCGTAGTAGCGGCCTTTCTGGAGTCTGGAGCTATCCCACAGACTCTGCCATGCGACTTTCATGTCGGACCGAACCTTCATTGTTAAGTCTGAGGCGAAAATATTATTATGCACCTGGGAACCAACTTCAATAGCCTCTTTGGCCCACATGTCAGCAGACTCATTCCCTTCAATACCGCAGTGTCCCGGGATCCAGGCAAGTGTTATTTGGAGACCTTTTTTTTCACAACTATTAAGTAGCTGTTTGATTTTAGGAATCAATGGGAATTTAATTTTCATTTTAAAATGGTTGCTTACAATTGCTTGCAGGCAACTTTTGGCATCTGAAAAAATGATCACTTTGGCTATGTTGTGTGACTCTGCATATGCTATAGCCTCCAAGATGGCTACAGACTCTCCGGTGGAGACAGATGACATATGAGGGCATTTCTGTGATAAGAGAACATGAAATTTGGGGATCCATACAGCTACTCCTACACAACCATCTGAATCTAGTTTGGAGGTATCAGTAAAAATAGGTAGCCAGTCCTGCCATTTCTCCAATTCCCTTTTAAATTTGATGTTAGCAGCTGGGTCTTCCTTGTCTATGCCATAATCTAAAATTACTCTGGGAGTGTGAACCAAGTCCTCAAAATCAGTTTGAAATAAGGGGTTTTTGTCTGTTGTATAAAGAGGGGAAGGAAGGTTTTTTAATTTTAAGAAACTATTAATAATAGGAGGACTTGTTTTATGTGACCAATATGTTTTTACAGATACTTCATGGGACAATGATTCTAAAAGAGGAATGATTGGAGATGGAGCATGCCTTGAGTATAAAACAGTCTGCCAGATACTGCCTGCGGAGGAACAGTGGAGGTGGAGGAACACTCAACCTGCATAACATTTTTTGGTGAAGATTTCATGGCACCTAATATAATTCGCAGGCACTTAGCCTGGATTAAATCTAATTTTTTTAGCGCTACTTTACTGCATGGTTCCAATATAAAGGAACCGTAATCTAATTGACTGCGAATTACAGCATTATACACCAGTTTTTGGCAATAAGGATGAGCTCCCCACCAGGTCCCAGAAAGGGCACGGAGAACATTGATGCCTCTCTCGCACTTCCCTAATATGTGTCCTAAGTGGTGGATACCAGACATTTTGGAATCCAAAATGACTCCAAGGAATTTGGCTGAGTCTCTGCTTGGGGTTACTTCATTTTCATAAAAGATATCTGCCACAGGGACAGTCCTACTTCGAGTGAAAGTTACCTTACAACTCTTTGAAGGAGATAGGGACAGACCATGCTCGTCCAGCCAGTCTTTAAGGTAGCAGAGGGCTTCATTTAGTCTTGAGGATGCCACATCTATTAATTGAGCAGAAACATACAAGACCACGTCATCAGCATACTGCAGAACTCTGCAGAAAGGGGAAACAGATTGTTCCAAGTCAAAAGTATATAAATTGTATAACAGAGGGCTGAGGACAGATCCCTGCGGAAGTCCTTGCCATAGAGTTAGTGGGGGATAAGAATGATTACCAAAGCAGATTTTAACGGTTCTGCCCATAAACAGCTTGCAGACAATATGGACAATCCTCACAGGTATGCTCAGCTGAAGCAGTTTTGCTCTGAGCAGCGGGAGTAACACTTTGTCATATGCAGCCGACACATCTAAGAAGCACCCTACCAGTTGTTCCTTATTAGAGAGGGCCAGTCTTATGTCAGAAGTGAGTATGCTTAGGCTGTCCATGGTGCCTCTACCTTTGCGAAATCCGAACTGAGTGTTAGCAAGCAATTTTTTATTTTCAACTAACCACTCAATCCTATTCATAATTAAGTGCTCAAGAATTTTGCCCATTGTTGCTGAAAGAGCGATTGGGCGGTAGGAGGATGCAGAGTTGGGGTTCTTACTGGGTTTGAGGATTGGGATCACAATTTGGGTTTTCCACTCTTCAGGAACCTCGCCAGACACAAAAAAATGGTTGAACAAAGTCAGAAGGTGTTCTTTGGAAAAAGGGCTGAGTTTATAGATAAAGCAATATGGTATACCATCTTCTCCGGGAGAACTATTTTGCAGTCCATGCAATACCAATTCCAGTTCTGCAAAGGAAAAGGGATTATCCATGGGGCCTAAACCCGTAGAGGGGGGAGGAGGATCTATGCAGGATTCCTCAGGGACAGTTGGAGGAGCCAGCTTATTTGCAAATTCTGCCAGCCAGGAAGAAGGATCGGAAGTCGACAAGCAGTCAGGTTTGAAAGAGCCTCGAAATTTTTTAATGTTTCTCCAGACTATTGATGGAGGAGTTCGAGGGTTTAAACTTTCGCAAAATCCCTTCCAAGCTCTTTTCTTATTTTTGCTCAAGAGACGCCTGGTATGGGCTGATTTCTTTTGGAACAATATGAAATCTTCAGATAGACCTGATTCATTATAATTACGCTCTGCATTTTTTCTTTCTTGGACGGCTGTCGTGCATTCCGCATTCCACCAGGGAGGAGAGGGAATTTTGGAGTTATATGGCTTTTTCAATGGAATGCATTTATTTGCTGCTTCTATAAGAACAGATTTAAATTGGGAATATTTTTCATAGGGATTTAGAAGGTTAGTCTCAAGCTCTTTCAATCTTTTTTCTACTTGAAATGAGAAATTTGGCCAATCTGCTTTATCCAACTTATGTTTCAGGAGGGGAACAGGGACTGGAAAAGGGGAAACTGCGG
This sequence comes from Acleris holmiana, assembly GCA_949316455.1. NCBI lineage: Eukaryota > Metazoa > Arthropoda > Insecta > Lepidoptera > Tortricidae > Acleris > Acleris holmiana. The sequence continues at coordinate 47,546,985 of OX438762.1, forward strand.
ATGGTTTTGATATAATTATCGGGAAGTGGTCACTACCACAAGACTGGTTCAGCACCTGGTAGGAGAGCAGGCAAGAAAGATTAGGGGAACAAGCAGTCAAGTCAAGAACAGAATTGGGATTCTGCCCAGGGTAGACCCGATGGGTGGGCACTCCGTCATTGATGACAGAGACATTGATGTCATCAAACAAGTCGAGAAGGAAGGAGGAGAATATGTCATCGTGCGATGAGCCCCAGGAGGTATTATGAGAGTTAAAATCACCCATAATCAGGAGGGGAGGGGGGACGGTGAATAAAATGGTGGAGAGGTCAGGAATTAGATTTAAAGCAGGGTGAGGAATATATATTGAAATAAAATTAATTCCCATGACATTTGCCGCTACCGCGTTAATTTCATGGGAGTGTGGGGGAAGAGGGATTTGGGAGAAAGGGTAATTTCTTCTAACCAATAGTGCACATCCACCACGTCCGTCATTACGATCATCGCGGAGGCTTGAGAAACCCGGGATCCTAAAACGGGATCCGGGCCTCAGCCAAGTCTCCGCAATGGCCACAACAGAGACAGAGTGGTCATTGATTAGACTTATTAAATCTGTTTTTTTTGGACTAATACTTCGACTATTCCACTGTAGAAATTTGGCCTGGGGAGCCATTGGAGAAGGATAGTTTCTCAGCAAGTGTCAACATAAGTGGTGCAACGTCGGGCGGTAAACAATCGCTCCATTTGGAGATTATATTTGTAAGTAACTTGAAGAGGAGTTCCATCATATCATCATTAGGGGTTACTGCTCCAATATGTTGGGCTTGGGGTGATAAAGCATATCCATTGGGGACCTGAGAGTTAGGAATGGATATAATATTTTGGTGCGCATTGCGGTCATAGCCAGGAGATAGTGGGGTTCTTGCTCGGGGTTTACGCACCACCGTCTGGCGGTACGAAGATGTGGTAGGGGACTGGGCATAGGGAGGAGAGGAATATGGGGAAGGGGATTGTCGCTGGTCTTCACGAATGGGGGAGAACATAACCTTCGCCACATCGGCATAGGGTCTTCGTACAGCTGGGACTCTAGCTGCAGCTTCTATGTAAGAGATACTGTGCTCAGACATAATCATTTTTATTGATTTTTGCCTACAGAACTCGGGACAACGTTGGTCTGTTGCAAAATGACGTCCAGAACAGTACAGACAAGTGACTTGCTCTGCAACAATATTACAACTCTCTCCAGGATGATTTTTGGTACATTTGTAGCAGCGGGCATCGGAGCGGCACTGAGTTTGAATATGCCCATATCTCAGACACTTCCTACACTGAATTGTGGGCAACACGCAAATTTCAACATTTAGTGAGGTATAAAATGCATAAATTTTGGATGGTAGGGTTTGGCCTTCAAATGTCACCACCACAGCCTGAGTCGGAACCCAAGTTGGAGGACTATTTTCCTTTGTAACCTTCCGCTGAAGGCGTCGGGCTTTAAGAATTTTCCCTGTAACTTGTTCTGTTGCATTTACATTTAATGGTAAAAAAGGTAAAAAAACTAACCCTTATGGTAAAGAATTCGGTGGCTGTCTGTCCGTCTGTCTGTCTGTCACAGCAGATTTTCTCAGCTACTAAAGGTATCGTAATTTGGCGTAGTTGTACAATTTGCGTGCCCGCATATATTTACAAGTAAAAATAGACGATTTTTTTAATATATTAATTGGAAATGGGTGTAAAAGAGGGTTTAAAAGAATTAAAGTAAAGCGGTTATGGGTGAATCAACTTTTAAGGTGCTCCCCAATTTTCGACATGTCTCACTATGTCACCTTAATTTGGTAGAAAGCAATTTTTTTTTTGATGTGGTCAATATATTGAATAAATCAGACAATTAAACTTACTTTCTAGCTGACAATTTTAAAAATTCTTCTATGATTTACACAAATATATCAGGTAACGCAGGGGACGACGTTGTCCTCGGGTTTTGTATGAAAAAAGTGCATTTTCCACTGCGTTACCATGTTTTTACAAAATTATAGAATTGGTTTATGATTATGAATAGTGAAATCCGAAAATCTGATCATCTAATTTTAACATGTGTAAACCATTATCAATCTCACATATTCTAGTAAGTTTTTATTAGCGTGTAGAAAAGGAGGACTTTAAAAGTTGATTCACCCTTATACCAAGTGAGTATCACATGAAAGGGCTTGATGAGTGAATGAGTCCCGATTTGATACTCGATTATTATGTATACCCTCGTAAGGCCCAACGGCCTAAATTTAGGACATTTGTCAAAGTGACTTTAAACTTTAGTTGACTTACACAAGGTTCTTTTTAAACAAGTAAAATTTGACGTGGGCCTCAGGAGGTTAATATTTACTAATAATACACTCGCGAGCAAAAGTATCGAATTACTTTGCATTTTTTTCATGTGAACCCAATATCTTTGTAAATTGGTTTATTTTTCTAAATTACTTAAATGTAATTACGTTTCTTGAAATATTAGCTTTATAAAAAGCTATGAAACATAAAAATTGGCCCAGAACTTTTTCAGATTATGGGCAATTTCCCGGTTTGTGAGCCTTTACTCGTTACGACGTGCACGACTTGCACTACCCTTGACCCCAATATAACGGGGGTAGAGGGGGGTTCCTTATCAGTCACTTATCAGAAGGCGACCGGTACACATCTCCGCAAATTATCCTGTGCACCTGGAAAAAATGGAAACAACTGAAGCTCAAGTCGCCGTAGTCGTCCAGCTTCTGCAAGAAGGGCGTAGTCAACGTTTAGTAGCTGCCGAGGTGAATCTGAGCCAATCTACAGTTTGTAAACTTTACCAGAGGTTCCACCGAACTGGGTCTTTTACTTCAAGACCAAGAAGCGGCCGCAGAAGGTGCACATCAGAGCGCGACGACCGCTTCATTGTCTCAATATCTCTCCGAGATTGTCACCAGACTGGAGTTACCATCCAGCAGCGTCTGCGTGAGGTGCGAGGAGTGGTTGCCAGCGAGTGGACAGTGAGAAGAAGACTCAAGGCAGCGAATTTAACACCCAGGAGGCCTGTGACGGGGCCCAGGTTGCTGGCACGGCACCGTACAGCCCGAAGAGCATTTGCAGAAATTCATAAAAATTGGACCCTTGAGCAATGGACCCCAATTCTCTTCTCGGACGAGTGCAGAATATGTCTGAATGGCTGCGACCGAAGGGGAAGAGTCTACAGGAGATCAGAAGAACGATATGCTCAGTGCTGCTTCTCCGAAAGAGTCGCCTACGGAGGTGGCTCTGTTATGTTTTGGGGCGGCATCTCGTACGACGCGCGGACCGAGCTGGTTTTCGTGCCTAGCGGTGATCGTGGCGGTGGATTGACTGCTGCCAGGTACATAACGGAAATTCTGGAAGCATGTCGTCCCTTATGCTGGTATTTTTGATGAGGGGTCCATGCTAATGCAGGATAATGCCCCTTGTCATACCGCAAGGGTCACTGCTGCCTACCTCCGCGAGGTGGGCATCGAGTCCATGAACTAGCCAGCGATGAGTCCGGACCTTAACCCCATTGAACACATGTGGGACTATCTGAAGAGAAAGGTTCGGGATCGGGATACTGCTCCTGCCACTGTTGACGAGTTGAAGATAGCTTTGCTGGAGAAATGGAATGGGATGCTATTCCTCAAGACTATGTTAGAAAATTAATTAGATCGATAAAAAATCGCTTAAACTGTGTCAGCAAGGCTAGGGGTGGCAATACCCGATACTAATTTAATAATAATAAATCGTATTGTATGTTAAACGAGCCTTTTATTCCGGCTACTTCCGTTATTCGCGTTTTTTTTTCAGCCTTTGGGCCTTGAATATTAAATAAGCACATTTTCCAATGTGTTACATTATTAGCTTTTATTTGGTACCATAATTTTCAGATTCGGGTGGGAAATTACAAAGATATTGGATGCACATGAAAAAATGCAAAGTGATTCGATACTTTTGCTCGCGAGTGTAGGTAGATTCTATGTGATATCGAAACAATGCTGCCTGTGATCAAATAGTTCTAAGAATAAAAGGCTGATTTATCGTATTAAGTAGATGATTAGGTATGTACCTGACGGTATTTTGACAAGATCTCAATTGTGTGTGATTTAATTATTTGATGTTCTCAAAGAAGTCATAACAAATAAAAACTGTTGATTAAACCAATTTAGTGTCCTTTATTGTTTTCAATCACTTTAAACTGGGATGACATAAGTTTAATAAACTTAATATTAACATTTAGAGTGAAAAATATAGAACTGTCACATCCATGTCATACAGTGTCACAGCCACGATCAGTAATGTCACGACTGAGGCACAACCTGTCACATCCGTGTTTATGTACCAACTTTTTTTACCTTTCCTGACGGCATTAAGCTTGCTCATATGCATCGAAAATATGCTTTTGGTATATACTTTCGATGTACATCGCAATATGTCGTGAAAAAAAAAGTTTAATTTTTTTAAGTTATCCGGAATATTTTTAAGAATCACCCTGATATTCACCCTGGTAAATAATGTTTTATTTTTATTTGGGATGTTTTTACAACAGTAAGGTTAACATTTCCGAGCATGTAGAAGAATAGTACAATACTGCATAGGCCGGGAAATAGGCCGTTGCGGGAGGAGTATAATTTAGCGCGGCCGAGACGCAGTCGAGGTCGCGCTTTACGAGTCCAGCAACCGCCCTTCCCGGCCGGGGCTTATATACTGCTTTTCTCCTACAATGCGAGAAAATGTAACAAAATTGCTTTAATTTATATTTTATTTCCGATACAAAAATAACCATAAAAAAACACTACCGTTATCGTCATAGATATCCCTCAATAATTACATAGTATAAGAACAAAATACACCATGAAATGAAATCAGAAAATTGAAATCTTATAAAATTAATTTCAATAAATGAAGGGTTAAAATTAAAACATTAATAAATAACGCGCTTCAGCTATTTATTTTATTTATGAACGCAAGATGTTTAAAAAATAGTAAAACTATTTGATACACTTTTAAATACGCTGTAAACGACGTTCGTAAAGGTTAACCATTTTAGTCTTTTAAAAAGTAATTTAATATGGGAGAACTTTAATTGTACGAGTGTCTGGCTATTTGCAGTTAGTTAACCTAGTCCAAACATGGTTTAAAAAGTTGAAAAAGCGGTACGTATGACCTGTTTCGTGGCCGCAGCGCTACGATTGGTTTTTTTTATTTGGCCGAAGCCTAGAAGTCATACCTTCGTGGGCTGTTTTTACAACAGTAATGTTAACATTTCCGAGCATGTAGGAGAAATAGTAGATTATACACCGAGGGGATAAAGCACAGTTTTATGTCACGGGCGCGATATTGAATCCTGAACGTAACGAAGGACTCCAGATTTAACTCCCGAGCGCAGCGAGGGTGTTACGAGTTAATTCCCGAGCGAAGCGAGGGAATTAAGAAGAGTCCTGAGCGCAGTGAGGGGTTCAAGCGCGCCCAAGACGAAAACAGCTTTATCCCCGAGGAGTGTACTCTACTTTTCTCACCTTTTGCGAGACAATAAAAAAGCGAGTCTACTAAAAACAGCGTTTTATTATAGTAAATTAAAATTAAAAGTGAAAATTGATATTTGAGACATTAGTCCAGTTGTGGAAAGACAATATTTATTTAAAACTTTGCAGTTATCACCAATGTATTTTATTGCAGCGTCTTACAATACTCGCGGCTTTTGTTTAATTTCAAATGTGTTCCATTCAGCTTGCCGTGGCCAGCTCGATTTTAGAAAATGTTCGATTTTCAAATTAGGTTCGACGCGGCGGTGGCGGCGGCGCTGCGCCCGGCCTTCGAGTATTAGTTGATCTTTTATTACGAAATTAGACTTTAAGGCCATTGTAATAAGAACTATGAAAAGTGAAAATATTACAACCCAGCGAGTTATAATGAGATTCAGTACAACATTACACCCCGGCTAAAGCCAAGGGCTTTAATGAGTTGGTTTGCGTAAGGTTTGCATGATATGTAATTTGGCATTGTCGAGCAGGTGGTGTGAAAAGGATATTTATTAAGTGTACCTGGTCACCGTCGTCCCAGCTGAGTTTCTTGACTCGCGCTGGGATGGTAGCGCTGGGCCAGGCGACGCCGGAGCGGCCGCCGGCACGCTGCAGGTGGTCGCTCATGAGCGCGGCGCGCGGCGCGGGCGCCACCGGCGCGCCCGGCGACACCGGCGCCACGGGTGACACCGGCGCGGGCGCCACGCGCGCCTGCCCGAACCGATGCGAGTGCCGCCCCACTGTTGCATCTAAACACATCATACACACTATCAGCTTTTAATTTATATATATACTCATAAAAGGCAATGTCCCGGGTGACTGAGTCATCATCGGCCAGCCCAAACCGCTAAATATAAACATTCGATTTTTTAAGAGGAAGTTGATTTTGTAATAGAGGCATCGTTTAAGAAGGGATTTTTCGAAATTCAACACCTAAGGGGATAAAAGAGGGGGTTGAATAGGTTGTATGGGAAAAACTAGTTTTATGGTCAAATTTATTTGAAACTTGGTAGAAATGCTTTTCAATGCAAATAATGAAACACGTATTTCAGCGTTTACTAAACCTCAACCCCTAAAAAAAAAGAGGGTTGCAAAGTTAGTTTAGGAAAAAATATTTTGTTTGCTCAAATATACTTGAAACTTGGTAGAAATGCGCTTTATTGCAAATAATAACGAATATTTTTATTTATTTATTGTTATGACGACCACAGTAATTTTTAATATACTTACTTTTAGCAATTAAAAGTAAGAGTTGGCCGGCGCATTGCCTCAGCTGTTGCATCGTCTGGCATCGCTGTTACCCTACGAGAAGGAGGTAAAACAGCTCACGTTTCTTTTATACTCCCGTTCAATCTCACACGAGTTGAAACCCCTCTATGCAATATCTCTAAACAGAGTGACATGGCCCAACTCCCGGAGGAGTTTACACTTATTGTATAGGATGAGAGCAGTATGGCACATATGGATAGCGGAGTTGAAGCACGAAGTAGGACCCTTAAAGATATCAGAGGTAATGATGGAGAGAGAGACTGAGGAGATTAAAGTATGTTATAAAATAAAACCAGCTAAGTGCTAGTGGGACTGGTAAACATCATAGCCCTTTTGTGCAAAATGTGGTTAAAGAATTACCAACCAATGTTTTTTGAGTTTATTTCTATCCCACTCTGGGAATGAAAGCGTCATGTTATGTATGTATATAATTTAGTTGTTTATGTATATAGTCGATATACAACTAAATATTCTGTGAATAATTCAAGGGTCTACCTGTTGCCGTAATTAATATCGAGCAAAAAACGGCAAACAAATACGTTTCTTGTATGGGAGCCCCTCTTGAATATATATTTTATTTTAATAATTTATTCTTAAAGTGAATATACAACTAAACAATTTGTAAATATTTCAAGCGTCTACCTGTTGCCTATATTATTACCGCGAAAAAAAAACACTTTTTTTGTATGGGAGCCCTAAAATATTTATTTTATTGCTTTTAGTACTTGTTGTTATAGTGGCAACAGAAATACGTCATATGTGAAAATTTCAACTGTATATCTACCACGGTTCATGAGATAAAGCCTGGTGACAGACAGTCAGCAGAGTCTTAGTAATAGGGTCCCATTTTTATCCTTTGGGTACGGAACCCTAAAAACTGTCCCTAAACTGTTAATTTAAGGGGCAACGTCTCTGCTGGAGAGTTTTCTGAACTCCTTATCAGAATACTAAACGAAGATTATCCCGAATCTTATTGAAAACATATTTATGCCCACTCACCTGGCCACAGTAGTTTCAAAGATAACAGATTTATCATTCTAAAATCTATCCTGATATTTCTAATTTACAAATATGAAATCGATGGATTGTCTGTGTGAACGCGCTGTAGTGACTCCCAAGAACAATGTTGCTACCACCAATAAAGACATCCTCCTCAAGTCCTTTGAAAGGCCAGAAATGGAATACAGGTCTATACATTCAGTCTTGCAAGCCGATGAGGCTGTTCACTATCCTTTACTGTTTCTTACTAGTGTAAAGCCACCTGCTCTCCTTTCTCACAAACTCCTCCCTAAATTTGGTACCCCTGTCGTGCTATTCTGTTCCAGGGTTAGTTCAGGTAGCAACCTGGTTATTTTAGCATCAGACAGTACAACCACCAACGTGGTATACTAAGAAGTGCTTTGATGAGTCGGAATGGTAAAAAGTTACGCTTGCATAAAAAAGTTTGTGTCGTCATAGTTTATTTGTAGCCCAGGCCACTAACGATTTTTTTTGGCAATAATTCGATCATAGGTAAAATGTTTTATTATTGAACCCACCAAAATATCATACCGGAAGTAGCCAAACAAAGTTATACCCTAGAGAGAGAGTGGGATTTTTTCAGGATAAAATGCTATAACTGTTTTTATTGTGAAAATGTATTGTTTAACATCAGACACAATTACCGAAATTAAAATCCAAAAAGAAAGTATAAGGAAACATAAAAATAATTATCAGAAATGGGATAAAAGTTTTCATATATAAAATTTTCAATTATGCTGTTCTTTTTCTGTTGGATTCAGTTCAATATATGACAATAAGCGTGTATAAAAACTTTTCAGACCCACCGTACCCCTCGGCCGTACCACTGGTGGTACTTTGACCAATTATTACTATTAAAATCAAATTTAACGGAGTCGACGGAGCTCTGCTATCGCAGAGCTCCTGCTTCTGGGTAGTATGGCCCTCCGGGCCTGCTGAAGAACTAACATAACCTAAACCTACCTCATATTTATAGAACTAATTTTGGTCAGTGGTACGGTTTAGTGGTACGGTGGGTCTGCACCCTATAAAAATATGTATTAGCGTACAGATGTAGTGCAAAATGATTTTCCTTCGGAAAAACTGTGATCTCAATCGGAATGCTATGCCACCCAATTTGACAATTGTATTTAAAATGAGTGATGTTTTCATATCCATTTACTTTATTGTTTAGTGTCAAATGTCTAAGTGAAATATGTTATTGTAAAATAGAGATGTTACAACTACCTTCAGTAACTTTGAAAATACTCGGTTTTATTGTCATTAATAAACAAAATATAGTCTTCACTTTAAAACATAATTACGGTGCTAGTATGAAAATTTTCATGTCATTGGCGTCCCTCTCGCACCTAAGTAAATAAACCGCGTGTGAGAGGGACGCAAACGACATGAAAGCTTCCTTACTAGGCCCGTTAGAATACTTATAGGTACAGTCACCGTCATAAATAAGTGATGATTTCTGTACCTTGCCACTTTTAATCGTTTGACTTTTCAAAGACGACGTTGAAGTGACAAGGTTCATAAATGATAACTTATTTATGCCGATGACTGTATTTAACATTAATATTTTACCTACTGCATATTTGGGTCGATATTTTCAATATTTTTCATTTCACAAACTGAGTAACAGTCAGACATATCAACGTCAGATTCGCCAGTGCTTTCATTTACATTAATTACAATCCTATCAATGTGATCATCCATCGAGTGTTCCTGGGACCGATATGCACTTTCACATTTGATGGCACGATCACAAACGTTCTTCCATTCATCCGGGCCAATCATATTTATCTTTTCTTCAATATTTTTTTTACTGCACCCATATTCATGTCTATGTTCCTTTTTGATACGTAACCTTTTATCTGTGACCATATGTTTTCAATTGAGTTGTAGTCGGGATAGTATGGCGGTAACCTTAACACTTCGTGTCTATCTTGATGATTTATTTCTTGACCTTAGTAAAGCGTTTGACTTTGTAAATTATTCAATTCTTTTAAATAAGTTTGAAAAATATGGTATAAGAGAACAGGCGTATAGATGAATAGAAAGTTAATTATTAGATCGTAAACAAATAACACGAATCACCATGACACCTACGAAAACTAATATAAAGTAATAATTGCGGTTCCGTACAGAATAACTATAATATTAACGGTGCACTGATATGCAGTGTTACAGTACCCCGCTTCAAATAGAAGGATTTAGCGTCCTAAACGAAAATCCGTCTACTATTCTTTGTAATTAATATGTTTAAAGTCTTTTATATGCCAATTACCTACAATTACAAGAGCTGATTTTTTACCAATAATTCTGCACTTTATAAACTTAGGTGCTAACTTTTTGGAAAATCGTTTATCTTTATCACTTTGGTAGAAAGTCCTCTTCCAGACCACGTCTCCGACTTTAAACTCAGCAGGTTTACGACGTACATTATAATGTTGTGAATTTCTAGAGTGTGCCTGTAACAATGCTACCTGCACTTTATTAAATATTGTAGACAGCGCACCAAGGTTTTCTGCATAACCATCGCGGGGTTGATGAATTTCGTCCTCACACTCAGTGTCGACATAATGCGAACCACACACAACCAATTCACGGCCATACACGAGAAATGAAGGGGTATATCCGGTTACCTCGTTTACCGAGCTGTTGATCGCAAATTGAATCTGTGTTATCGACTGATCCCATGTTCGATGATCATGCTCAATAAATGTAGACACTGCAGTCATAATTGTTTTACTATAACGTTAGACTGTATTAATGTGTGGGGAATATTTTGGAGTATAGTGCACATTTGGAACCTTATATTTAGCAAGCATTTTTTTTAGTTTGACGCTTATGAATTGTTTCCCGTTATCTAGAATTATAGTAGAAGGAACACCATGGATCAGGAATACATTATCTTCTAGTAATTTAGTTACAATATCAGCAGTAGCTCGTCTAATTGGAAATAGCAAGCAGTATTTGCTGAAACAGCAAGTGACGACAAATAAGAAGGAGTTTTGTTTCCTAGACACTGGTAGTGGTCCTACGAGATCGATACTTATTGTCTGAAATGGCCTCGAACATACTTTAGGGCGACCCATTTCTCCTAGAGGAGTATGGTTGATATGTTTATGCGCGATACAAGCATCGCAGGAGGCAATAAATCTCACAACATCTGAATGCATTCCCGGCCAATAGTAACGGAGTGCCAGTCGCTTATAGAATCAGAATCAGAATCAGAATAATCTTTATTCAAGTAGGTTTACAAATAATAAACTCTTTTGAAACGTCATAGTAGCGACTTAGCCTAAATTGACTGCAGGTTCAAATCGCGACCGATCAGAGAAGAACCTGTAAGAAACTCTGTCGGATGTCTTTTTTTTTTTTCGACGTTCGCAACCTTTTGTCGTAAGGACTAAACATTTTATTACAAGCAATTCAGTCCCAAGCATTGTTATCATTAATATAGTCTTTAATACTATAATATGCTTTAGAAATTAGTTTACGCTTAACGTAACTCTTAAATTTATTTACTGATAGTTCAGTAACATTACTTGGGAGCTTATTATAGAACCTAATACAATTACCCATAAAAGAGTTTTTTATTTTATGGAGCCGCGTGAAGGGCACTGCGAGCTTATATTTATTTCTGGTATTAACATTATGTATGTCACAGTTCTTTCTAAATTTAGCGATGTTTTTATGAACATAAATAATGTTTTCATAAATGTATTGACTGTGCATGGTCAATATATTAATTTCTTTAAACTTATCTCTAAGCGAGTCTCTCTGGCCCATCTTGTAGACAGCACGAATAGCCCTCTTCTGCAGAACAAAGATGCTATTTACATCAGCAGCACTACCCCACAGTAAAATACCATATGACATAATACTATGGAAGTAACTAAAATAAACTAATCGAGCGGTATCTAAGTCTATTAATTGCCGAATCTTATTAACTGCAAAAACTGCTGAACTGAGTCTACCCGCCAATCCAGCAAGATGAGGACCCCATTGGAGCTTGGAGTCTAACGTTATACCAAGAAACACTGTATCATTAACTAGGTCTAGTGTGTCATTTTTAATAGTTACAGTAGTTTGACTATTTTTCACATTAGTAGTCATGAACTTTATACATTTCGTCTTTTTTTCATTCAGTAATAAATTATTAACACTAAACCAATCGACTACTTTTGATATAGCATTGTTTACATCGACATTAAACTGCTGTTGTCGTTTAACTTTGAACACAAGTGACGTATCATCAGCAAACAATACTATATCATGGTTGTCCTTTATAAGGTAAGGTAAGTCATTTATGTAGATGAGGAATAAAAATGGACCCAATATTGAGCCCTGTGGTACGCCCATTGAGACCAATGACCCAGGTGATCGTACTCCATTCACGTCTACCCTTTGTATTCTCCCGTATAAGTACGTTTTTATTAAGTTTAGCGCAGTACCTCTAACTCCATAGTGGTGTAGTTTCCTGATCAATGTGTCATGGTTAACGCAATCGAAGGCCTTGGACAAATCACAAAAAATACCTAAAGCATCCTGTGACCCTTCCCAGGCATTAAAAATGTTTTTAATCAACTCAACACCAGCTTCGGTTGTCGAGCGACCCCGAGTAAAACCAAATTGTTTATTGTGTAATAAATTATTATACCGAAAATGTTCCGCTAACTGTGACAAAATCAATTTCTCAAATATTTTACTGAAAGTGGGTAGTATGGATATTGGTCTAAAATTTGTGGGGTCAAAAGTACTACCCGTTTTGAATAATGGAATTATCTTACTATGTTTCATAAGATCAGGAAACTCACCACAATCAACACAGTGATTAAATACGACCATTAAGTCAGATGCTATGACTTCAATTAAGGATTTGAGTACATGGACCGACACTCCCCAAAGGTCACTGGTTTTCTTTATATTGATTGAGTTGAATGCCTTAATTACATCCAAGGCAGTAACGCGCTTGAATTCAAAGTATATACTGCATTCAGGCACGTTATCTTCTAAAAGTACAATGGCAGACGCAGGCGAAGAGTTCAAGCACTTAGTCGTGGACACTGGTATATCGGTAAAAAACTTTTCAAATTCAATTGCGATATCTGGATTGGAATCTATTATTTTACCATCTACTTTTAAACGATAGTCGTTAATGTTCTTTTTTCGGCGACCTGTTTCTTCATTAATTATTTTCCAGGTCGTTTTAATAACATCAGAACTATTCAAGATTTTGTTACTTAAAAAATTTCGCTTAGTTATACGGCAGTCTATCTTGAATTGCTTAGAATACTGTTTGACATGTTCCTTAAACTCCTCACTCGCGTTATACCTCCGTTCCTCATATAGTTGATACAGTATTCTTCTACGCTTATGTAAGTCCGCAGTAGCCCAGTCACTGAAAACCTTTGCACCACCAACCACAACCGATTTGGATGTAAATACTGCGTTAAATTGTTTCATGAATGTGTGAAAGAATGAGTTGTACATGTCATTGGGTCCCTTATCAGTTGTTAGAAAGGGCAAATTATGCACTAGGTTATGTCTCATTCTTTCCACACGGTCTGCAGTTACTGGCACAAAAGTAATTTCTTTTTTTGGAATATTATTCGATACGGACTTGAATTTAATTAATTGACCCAAATGATCCGATTCCAGGTTGCTGATCACACTCTTACCAATAGGAATTATATCAGTAAAAATGTTATCAATACACGTGGCGCTAGTGTTAGTAACTCTAGTTGGCTAGTATATGTTTTAAATACGCCTAAATGTCCAGCAGTCGGTTCCGAATGGTTTTCCTCGATTACCGAGTGTCTACTTTCAGTAGGTATCACCTCTTTCCAGTCAAACTCTTCACGCAAGGTGCATCTACTTTTCATTAATCTATAAAGTTTTTGGTTTTTAATAATATAGTTAGGGAATGATGTAGGAGAAGTCTGGCAACCATTAAATATATTGAGATACCACTGGTCATTAGACTGGCTTGAGTCCATGGTATCGTCAATGGCAGACACAGGGCATATGCGAGACAATGCGTCAGGAATAATATTATCGGAGCCACGGCGATGCTTAACTTCAAAGTTAAACACAGACAGGCGTACACCCCAGCGAGCAAGACGTCCAGTTGGGTTACTTAAATTCAGAAACCATTTTAATGCAGAATGATCAGTATATACTGTGAACTTCATGCCATTGTCAAGGTAACACCTCCAATGCTCAATAGCCACGAGAACGGCTAGGGCCTCTCGTTCCGTAATACTATATTTTTTTTCAGCACTAGAAAGGGCCTTGCTCATGTAGGCTATAGGACACTCCACACCATCGAAAGTTTGAGTAAGTAAGGCTCCGACGCCGTAATCACTAGCATCAGTGTGGACCTCGAACGGTTTGTCATAATCTGGGCAAGATAGAATAGGAGCAGATATGAGGCATTCCTTTAATGTGTTAAAAGCGTCTTCCGCTTCCTTTGACCAAACAAAGGGTATGTTTTTTTTACTAGTAGACGTTAATTTGTTGAGTGGACCAGCTACTGAACTGAATTTAGGAATGAATCTCCGGTACCACGAAGCGGTACCTAGAAACCTCTTGACTTCTTTTTTATTTGTTGGGGTAGGAAAATTAAGAATAGCCTCAACTTTACCAGGGTCTACGTGTAGGCCTTTAGAGTTAACAACGTAACCCAGGTATTTGGGCTCGTTCCGAAAAAATGATGATTTTTCCAAATTAATAGTCAATTTTGCTGATCGAAGTTTGCAATGAACCTTGTGAAGCAAGGCAATATGACTTTGGAAATCTGGTGACAGTAGAATAATGTCGTCTAAAAATACAAACACTGAGTTTTCAAATTCTGGTCCGTAAAATAGTCGATCCACCAACCTCTGTTGTGTCGCCGGTGCATTCGTAAGCCCAAAAGGAATAGTGACAATCCGAAATGTACCGCGGGTAGGAACATAAAATGCAGTTTTCTCACGGTCTAGTTCAGCAATCGGTATTTGCCAAAAAGCTTTAGACAAGTCTATACTACTTAAATATTTTGCGTTCTTGAGGTTGTCGAGGATTTCAGATACATATGGTAGTTTATATGCATCTTTGCGAGTGATTGAGTTAAGTTTACGACTATCGAGGCAGAACCGCAGCTTCCCATCTTTCTTAGGAGTCAGTAGGATAGGTGACGACCAAGGGCTCTCACACGGTTCAACCACGCCCAGTTGAACCATTTCATCAAGTTCCTTGCATATAATCCGCAACTTTTCAGGTGGCAATCTGTAGTACCGCTGTCGTATAGGCGGGGAGTCTCCTGTATCGATATTGTGCAGCAGCTCTTTAATAATGTCCTTGGCGGTAGCCTGTTCAGTATCGCTAAGCTCGTCGAAGGAATGAAGCATAACTGATTCTTCATCTACAGTTGAGATCTGATTGTCGGTTGTTGATAATGAAATGGTATGGCAATATTTAGGAAAAAGGTTAAATTTCTGCCAAAAGTCTACTCCTAAGATCAGAGGTGAAGTCACAGTAGGTATAATATAGGCTTTTAGGATATGAAATTGCTCCTGAAAGGTCACAGGTAGGTTTATATAGCCAAGACTTGCCATCTTGTGGCCGCCTGCAGTTATAAATGACTTAGAATAGTCACCGTCGCAAAGCTTTAGACCAGTGGATGCTACCAGGTTATGATGCGCATTATTTCCGAGTATCGTTACAGCTGATCCGGAGTCCAATAATCCGCTCATAGAAAGACTTCCCACGTTGACAGTTACATAGGGCCGTAGATCCCCAGTCGGTTTTTTATCGAAGATTGTTGCAATAGAGTACGTAGAAAAGTACACTTTAATAGTATTTAACCAACTTTTCCACTCGTTTTGGTTGAAATTACTGCTATTATTATTTTTTGATCTAGTGCAACAACCTTCTGTAACTAGTTTTTTTGTTCCTTGACAGAATGGCACGTAGGGCAATTAAGAAAGGTAAAGTCCTTTAGACCACATTTAAAACATATCGGATAGCGGTCTTGTGTACACTGACGTAACGAGTGATCACTACTACGGCAGCGCGGACAAAATGCGGCTTTCCTAGTCGAGTCATTTGGTCCTTGTTCTATACCTGCCACGTCGGAAACTGCGGCCACGGGTGCGTTCGCGTTACTCGTGCTCGGTGTAGAATCGCGATTAAATGAATTGTAATAATTCTTACGGAAGTTAGGCCGGTAATTGTTTTTATAAAAATTTGGTTTTGGTTCCGATCTTACATATGCTAAGTCTGGAGCTAAGGTGCTATAAGTTGGCCTAGGCGGTAAAATAAAACTACACATTTGTGCAGTGTATCTTCCTCCCCCAATACAACATCATATTCTTGATCATTTTATTTTTAATACTAACAATGCTTTGGAGGTCTTGACGAATTCTGTTATAGTCGGTGATTTTAATCTGGGTAACCTGCAACTTCGTAATGATGTCTCTCTTCCATTGTCCCGATCTGCTTATGACGCAATGATGGCGGACTTTGTTTCATTGAATTCATTAACTCAATATAATAGTGTACGCAATAACAAAGATAAAATATTGAACTTGGTACTCAGCGATATTAAGATTGAGCATCTGGCTCGGGCCTTAGAACCAATAAGTAGTCTGGACCCGTATCATCCACCTTTGGTATTTTCTGCTGATTTCTTGGCAGATGAATGCCTTCCTCGCAATGACAAAAGGACATTCAAATTCTTTAAAGCAAATTATGAGGCTATTATCGGGGACCTAGACGCAACTGATTGGGATCTGGAACTTAAGGGTAATGTGGACGATATGGTTTGGTCATTCAACAATATATTGCAAGCAACAATAAAAAAACACGTTCCACTAACAAAGCCAAGGACCAAGTCTTTCCCAATTTGGTACCCTCCCGAACTTATAAGACGGTTAAACGAAAAGAATAAATATAGAACACGCATGCGTAAATACAATAATCCACTAGATGCACTTAGCTTTGGCACTCTTAAAATCAGATGTGATTTGCTGATCAGGAGTTCTTATAAAAGGTATTTGGCAAGTCTTGAAGCCTCATTAAGGTCCAACCCAAAGTTGTTATGGTCTTTCATAAAAAAGAAAAAGAAGAACAGTACCTCGTATCCTGCGGAGATGCAATTAGGTGACAAAAAAACAACTAACGGTGGAGAAATTTGTCAATTGTTTGCTTCCCTTTTTTCCGCAGTATATAATGGAGCTCCCGCGCCATCTTGTATGCCGTCTCAAATAAAATTAGCACCCTCAGTGACACTGAGTACTGTATCTTTTTGTTCGGAGCTTGTACTAAAGGCTTTAAAAAGATTGGATCCGTTTAAGGGAGCTGGCTCGGATGGAATACCGTCGTTGTTTGCAGTTCGATGTGCTGGTTCTTTGTGCTACCCTCTTTCTCTCATTTTCAATAAATCTCTGAGCTCGGGAAGGTTTCCTGCAATGTGGAAGGTGAGTCTCATAAGGCAGGCAGCCCTAGCTGCGTGACAAATTATAGGCCTATAAGTATTCTACCCATATTTGGAAAGCTTTTTGAGAAGCTCTTATGTCCCTTATTTACTTGGCATTTCAAACAAGTTATATCCCCTCAACAGCATGGGTTTGTATCCTCCAGATCAACCACTACCAATTTGGTCTCCTTTGTTGAGGGCCTGGCTGAATCATTGGACACCCGAATACCTATGGACGTAGTTTATACTGACTTCAGCAAGGCCTTCGTCAGAGTAGATTTTGAAATCATGCTTCAGAAACTCTCAGCCTATGGCATCCATGGAAGTCTATTGAATTGGTTCAGATCATATCTCCATGCCCGTTCTTGTAGGGTGGTTCTAAACGGATTCAGCTGTGATGCATATGCTGCACTATCAGGCGTACCACAAGGGTCTCATCTGGGACCCATTTTATTTAACATATTCATTAATGATGTGGTTGACTGTTTCTTGCATTCGTCTACTTACCTGTTTGCCGATGATCTTAAACTCACCCGACCCATAACAACTACCGACGATGTGCTGTTGCTTCAGGCCGACATAGACAGACTAGTCCAATGGTGCTACAATAACGGCATGACTCTTAACGCTGATAAATGCTTCGTTCTTCGGTTCTCTCGTAACAAAAACCACATTACGAGAAACTATCACATTAGGGGTAGATCTCTGGAGGAAAAAAACCAAATCCGGGATTTGAGAATTACATTGGACTCCGGTCTTAAGTTTAACGCGCATGTGGACAAAATTGTTGGTAGCGCATTTAAAATCTTAGGATTCGTACTAAGAAATACAAAAGATTTCTGCAATCCCGCTACAAAAATTGTCATTTACAATGCTCTGGTGAGAACCGGTCTGGAATATGCTAGCCCTGTGTGGAATCCTCACTATGACATCTATGTTAAACGCCTGGAAAGTGTGCAGAAAAGATTTTTATGGCACCTAACGTACAGCGTTAACCGAGCAAAGACATTGTGCTCTTATAGCGATAGACTTCGGTTCTTCGGCATGACTTCACTCCATGACCGCAGGAAGTGGCTTGATCAGGCTTTTCTCCATAAACTTGTGAACGGTGATGTGGACGCCCCGCACTTGTTGTCCAATATTGCAATCCGGGCACCCTCTAGGCTGCCTAGGCCTACGGCATTCAATCTGTTCTGCACAAAGGCATCAAGAACGAATGTGGGGAAGTTCTGCCCGCTAAACCGCATTTTGACACAGCACAATAATCTAGTAAAGGACAGTATAAAGAATGATAGAATCATAGATATCTTCTCGGACTCTTTTCAAAATTACAAGTCAAAATTGTTAATATCGTAATCTGTCTATCTTTTTTTTTTTTTTTCATATTTGTTTAATTTGTTTAATGCGTTTCTTTAAGTGCTGTTTTATTGTTTTGAATATAGTAGGTATTGGTTAGGTAATTAAATTATTGCATTTTTTTATTGTGGTTGTAGCTAATGTGGTTTCTTTCAAATCTTTAAATGCTTAGTAGTTTTGTAAATTTTTATACCATTTAATGTTTGCTCATTTTACTACCTATTGCATGCTGTGGTTTACCGTAAGTAGGGCTGCATTTAGCATTAAGTTTGTTTTTATATTATAACCTATCTCGAAAACCAATGTAAGTTCTGTGGTTAACCCATAATAAATAAATAAATAAATAAATAAATAAATATAAGGCAATGCGCCGACTCTTCCCCGCGTATATATTACAGTGGCGTACCGCAAGGTAGTATATTAGGGCCACTTTTGTTTCTTCTGTAAGCTAATGATCTACCTGCCTATATCAAAGGTCAATGACGACACAACCGTCATTATAAGGGGGATAACTTCCGTTGAATTAAGAGGGAATATACATGCCGCCCTAGCTGACATATCAGCTTGGTTAGATACAAACGGCCTATGCATGAATATTTCTAAAACTAAATTAGTTCGTTTTATGACCCGCAAAAGTAGCCAGATTCCATTAAATGTTAAAATTGGAAATGAACAAATAGAGCAAGTATCATAGGTAAAATTTCTGGGAATAGTTATCGATGAATACGTAAATTGGAAACATCAAATAGAAGAGATTTCGGCTAAAATGAATAAATTTATTTTTGCTCTAAAGAAACTTAAAACTATTACCTCTGAGATAACTGCTCTGATAGTGTACCACAGCTATGTTTGTTCGGCTTTACGGTATGGATTGGTTATATGGGGCAACGGTACAAACATACAAAAGGTGTTTATATCACAAAAAAGTGCATTAGATAGTGATAGGAGGATTGAGGTGGTTAGAATCTGGCAGGCCTCTATTTATTAGATATAAGATCCTGAAAGTCCCAAGCCTATATGTCTTTGAAATGTGTAAATTCGTAACTACTAACATGGGACTTTTCAGGAAGAAGTGTAATGTAAATTTATAAACGCTCAGCTACGCATAAAGCACTAGTTGTTCCTCGCAGTAGATTGCACGTTACCAAAAATAACTGTCATAACATGGCTATGAAAAAATATAATACATTTCCTATTTCTTGGACGGAACTACCCAGAAACAAATTCTATTGAAAAAAAAAACATTTTTTAATTTGGTAGACCAGGTACATGTTTTTATAACCTAAATGATTTTTTACACATAAATTAAATTTTAATTATTATAATGTAAATATTGATAATAAAATAACAATTTTAAGTAATATGAATACTGTACTGCAATGTAATGTTTATTAGGATATTTTGACACGCCATTCATTATAAAAGTGACACTTAACATTTCCTCATTAGGTATGTGGAAGCTTTCATATAATATTACTTACTTCTTAAATTATTGTACACCGGAAACGGTTGATTGTGATGCTCCTAATTGATTCATAACAACTTTTATACATCTGCAATTGAACAATAAATGATTTGATTTGATTTGATGTAAAAAAAAATCAATGGAATATTCTACAGTCTTCTTTATGTCGACAAACAATTTCGTATACATATTTGTATTTTGGTTAATGATGGATGATTCATGGAGAATATTGTATTTTTGTAACCAGTTTATCATAAGCGGCTTTGCGGTATTAAACTTTTATTGTGATAAGCAGCATTGTCTACTACTAATGCATGTAACTACTATAAGTAGACGTTAACCTTTTGAGTTTATCTGTTTCATTCCCTTATCTGTAGACTCGATCCAGGACTTCTCTGTTAAATGGGATGTATGAACATCCGTATACACACATACTCATGCGTGAATAATCTACGACCATGATGTCCATTTGGTGTCGTTGGAGACCAGTTAGAACTGTACTAATACTCTTTCCTTCTTTTTTTACTTATTGAACATATTAAAATTTTCGAGACAGGTATACTCGTACATTTGACGTTTTCGTTTTAACTCGTTCCCTGTCCGGGTAAATGAACCTGAACCAATGTGGGGTCATGAACCTTTTTTTCAGGTTTCCGTGCTTCCACTACGGGGTCACATTCCCATAATGAATGGACATAAAACTGTCAGTTGGACTGTTGATACAGTGGGGACAGTGAACGTGTTAAGGCTTCTATTCCTTTAGATCTTATTCTATGGTAAGTGCACCTTAACGGTAGTCAGTTATGAATATTATTATTTAAGCCTCTCTCGCATTATTTACTCAAAGAATGTAATGATTCGTTACTTTCAAGTCTTATATCAATGTTCTTAAGGTCATAAAGAGACAAATCATCGGCACTATGACTATGCATATATTTGTACTCAGTATTATTCACGCCATAATAATAAAAAAGTAAGTAAGTACTAAAAATGTTTCATTTTTATTTGTCCGTTAATTAAATAGCACAATGTAGTCTTTATACGTTCACTGTCACCTTAACAAACGCTCTGACAATGTCACAAGTCCAACTGACAGATTTATGTCCATTCAGTATGAGAATGTGACCCCATAGTAGAAGCACGGACTCCTGAAAAAAATATTCACGACCCCTCATTGGGGTCACCCGGACAGGGAACGTGTTAAAAAACTCCTAAACCTGCCTCAAAGCTTTTTGTCTCTCCATAGCCATAAAACGTTAGAGCGAGACAGTACATACCGCTTGCCTGTTCACTGCCTTGTGATTGGATCTCTTGGGCGCGCGTAGGGATGTTACCGTGTCACTATCGATACGGAGTAAATACTTATTAAAAAATACAAATAAATTATACAATAAGTAACATATTTATTTTATTATTATTTATTATATTATATTATAAATAAACCTAAACATAAAATAAACACCTAACGGCTATTTAAATACATACAAATTAGGAAAAACTATAAACTAACCTTTAAAACAATATATTTTTATATTTAATTTTAATCAAATAATTAAAATATGATTTATACTGGGTGTTGCCTGTAATAGGAGGAATAAATTGAGGGATCGTTTCTATAACTAATATTATACTGTATAAACGTAGCAACATTTGTTCTACAACTTTTACAAAATATGTAATTTATTATTTGGGATTTTTCGAACAAACTTAAATAGCATTTTCAATGTACTCCATCCAATAGTCTAGTTGACATCTACTGTCAGCCTACAAACTTCGTAGTTTTGCAATACATTTCTGGCTTGGAAAATCTAAATTCATTAATATTTAGTAAACAACAAGTTATTTTCAAAAGTTGTAGAATAAATGTTGTTACGTTTGTGGTGTGGAAACGATCCCTAAATTTATTGCTCCTATTACAGGCAACACCCGGTATGTACATTGTTGTACTTACATACAAACTAATATTAACACTACTCAATAAATAACCTTAAAAATAAAAAATAAAAAATTGTTGTCTTCGTCTTCTTCTTTTTCGTCTTTTTCTTTTTCTTCGTCTTCTATATCACTATCTTCGACTACATTAATAACAAAGCGTTCCGATAAGTGAGCCTTTTTCAGAGATTAATCGACATACCAGCCCGCGTGGTATTTATGATAGATAAGACACGTGCTAATAATAATACCAAGTACCTGGGTGCTCATTAGCCCAATATACTCATATTTATTAATTGACTCATTAGCCCGCGTGGTATTTATGATAAGACACGTGGTAATAATAATAACAAGTACCTGGGTGCTGGGGTTTACCATTTATAATAAATAAATAAACATTTCTTTAAATGTGCTTATATTTTAATGTCTAACTTCCGCACACAATATATTTCATATAGTATATAACTAAAAAAAATACTTAATTTCATCGATACTTCATCGACATTCATCGTTATCACGGGAGCAAAAACAAATCTGTTATAGAACACGTAACTGAATGTCTGTTTATATTATGCCTACGCATTCTAAACCTCTAAGAAGTTCTTCATATCTTTCACGACTTTTGCTTTGGAAAAAGCATAGTTGGTCAGCGAAACTTTCATACTAAGCCAGCACAGTGTTAATTTTTTTAAACGGTTTTATTTAGCTTCCCCGCGTATGTTTTTTTTGCTTTAAATCGTGCAATCAATTTTGCACACGAATTGAGACGCCGTAACTATAATTAATCTTCGATCTTTAAATGCTGATGCTGTAGATGGTTCTGCTTAGCTTAATGACATTGATACTAGATGATTCATCTTTTATGAATCATCTAGAACCAGAGAATTTAAAACCAGATTTTCGCTTTTTTAATTGATGATGATGATATCCCGGAAAGGGCACTCAAGAGGCACAATGTGTCTTTGAGAAGGTATGGCATAACATTAAGGAATTACTATTAAATCAACCTCAAACCGGAATAAGGAAGGAATCATGCGTTATATTTTGTACATTTTTCTCAATGCTAAGAAAATAGTTTGATTCTATTTAGGTACTCTTAAAGTAACGGTGATATAAAAAAATAACATTTACTGCCCTTCAATAGAGGAATGCGTGTACTCAGTAGGTATTTAAAATATCAACTTTTAATTTTAAAGCTTCTATCATTCACTCACACCTTTTCAATAGAGACGCGCCACTAAGCGAGTGTCACTTCTACTGCCTACTTCTACTTCTTCTATTGCCTATTTGTCATGATCTTTGAGTACTGTCAAATCGTAGATGCTCCCGCGATAACGATGTATGTTCATCGATACGACGGATTGCACGCGCCCAGCTCAAACTTTATTGCCCCGCCTCAGGGTTTTATGGCCCGGAGAGCCAAATGGCTTTGAGGATGGTATAAGAAATAATATTAAGGCCATTAAGCACTCGGCGGTCAGGTCGCTCAGTGCGTAGCTGAACTTATGTAGGTAGGTGTGCTTAAACTACCCTAACGCTAATCCGAACCGCCGACTTCAAAAAAGGAGGAGGTTCTATTCGTAAAATGTCGTTAAACAACGATAGTTTAGGTTTAAAACCACTCATTCAATACCTATTACACGAATAAAACGTCTGAAGCTGTCTAGTTAAACTAAATAAGAAGTAAATTGTACTTACTGTCACGTAACTGTCATTTCATCATACTTCATATTTTGTTTGAGTTTGGTTGAATAACAACTTAATTAGCTTATTTAAATCGAAACTTATTACAGTGAGTAATAAATATCAGTGCACATATTATGTACTAGCGAGCCGCCCTCGCTTCGCTCCGGATTAATGTATTATACATATAAACCTTCCTCTTCAATTACTCTATCTATTAAAAAAAAACCGCATCAAAATCCGTTGCTTAGTTTTAAAGATTTAAGCATACAGAGGGATATAGGGAAAGAAAAAGCGACTTTGTTTTATACTATGTAGTGATACCTATACTTGTATTTATGTGAACGCAGTGTTTGAAATCGACAAAAGGGAAACTTATGAACGTGGTAATTCATTTAATAATGATAAAATGTAGATCGAATGGATTAATAAACAGTCTGATGCAGTAAGAAAAACTTTACGCACTTCATATTTCTCAATATGTTAAAGAATAATTTAACTAAATTGCGGCTGATTTGGCATGTGAACACAATGTGTGATCATCGGTAGTGACCTTGATCTTGAACTGCTCAGACATTAAATACTACGATGGTACTAAAAATAGTAAAGGTTGGGGAACACCTTCTTTAATGTTTTTTTGTATGAAAATACTTTATTTGCAAGCTGAATAAAAACCTTGACTTCAAAAGAGATTAATCGCGGGTCACCTGTATATATAAAAATGAATCCCTTTTTCCCTTAGTCACGGCACCACGCATGAACTGCTGGACCGATTTCACTAATTCTTTTTTTGTTGTGTTCATTATCGTCAGGAGAAGGTGGTTTTTATCCAAGAAAAAATAAAGTTAAATCCAGACATAAATTTGCATCGGGGCGAAGCCACTGACCGGTATCTAGTTTGTAATAAATAAGACGTCAAATCAGAGCTTTTATGTGTGCTATAAGCTATAACATAAATCAGTAATAAGTGTGGTGAGAGTGAACTGACTAGCGTGGGTGGCGGAGTGCAGGTCGAGACTGCTGGTTGAGTTGGCAAGGATTGTGCTGGCGCCGGCGCTGACGCTGAGCAGCGAGCCCGAGCTGGCGGCGCCGAGGACACCCGCCACCTTTTCCGGCCCTTCCGCCCCGCGCGCCACCCGCGCCGGCTCGCCCGGAGACTCCTTCGACCGCCGACTGCTAAATAACATGTAAAACCGATTTCACCAACCCATTGGTAACCATGTCTAACTTTTTATTTTTTGACAGGAGGATATACAGTGGTGGACATATAATTAGAAACACTTATGACGAATTTCACATTAAACAAGGAACGTTGCCGTAAAACTTTTCTTTTTGGAAATAATACAACAAAATGCATAGAATACGTTCAACAACTTATAATTAATTAAGTAAATAAAATATATCCGAGTTTATAACTACCATTTAGATATTTAGTTACTTACCTACAAACAACTAAACGATATTTGCAGTACCATCAGTCATGGACAAGTAATTAGAAACAATAAAGAAATGGGGTAAACTCAAAGTTATTAACGTGTTAACGTCATCAATTGGTTTACTAAATTTCTTAAAAAATAATATTTACTTCATATTTAGTGACATTGACTCAAGTAATTACATACATTTATCGAGTGGGATCAAGTTCCATGCTTGAGCAAAGCCTTCGTAAAGTTCATTTTGGACTGGAATTACGTTTAACGGAGTTTTTTTTAACGCCATTTAACAAATTTTCAATAGGATTTAAATCAAGACAGTCTAACAGAGTAACACGTTGCTCACTAAGAAAGGATTTAACACTGCCTGCCTAAGATGTTTTTGTATTGAAAATTTGCATTTGGCGCTGAGTCATACTGCTTGTTGTGGTAAGATGCGTTGTCAACTACGAATACCGACCATGCCGGAAGATTGGGTATTAATTGGGAGCGAAGCCATTTTTGGTAGTTTTCAAAATTCATGTCATCGCGATAGTCACCGGACTTCGAACCTGATTTAAACATGGCCAATGCATCACAACACACTGGCCTTTTGAAATAGGTTTTTTCCTCAGATCATAGAAACAAGGGATATATGTTATGGGGCGTGGTTCTTGACGCCTCGATATGGTCAAAATGGACATATCGGTTCAAGACATGTCAAACTCTGTCGTAATCGCCGAACGAGCGCTGTCAATACATGAACTCCCATTTAAATGTTGAAATTACTGTTATTAGCGTAAAATACTGCAAACTTCGAAGTACAAACGTTAATTTAAAATCAAGGGGCATAACATACCACCTTTAAATTATTTTTTTAAGCATAATTTCTATTTTAAAATGAATGTTAATGTTTGTTTGGTTTTCCGAGCGTAAGGATGCGAATGTGATTTTTATCGACTATCGATAAATGTCTTGTTCGTTCTACAGCGATCAATAGAATAAAACGCATAAAACAAAAGGCAATAACTTTGTAATTTTTTTTACGCTACAAGAAATTAGATATCCGTTTTAACGAGCGAGTATACATACTTATACGTTTTACAATGTAAGTAGGTAATATTTTGAATGGCGTAAGTAAATAGGTACTTACTAAAATCGGAATTCGGTTCAAGTGTATTGCAGATATAATTCATTCATTAGATTTAATATGTCTATCTATCTGTCTGTACATCACAATTATAGCATCGTAGTTCCGCTACTCTACTGACACTTTGTACAGGGAATGCAATTTAATGCGAGTACGTCAGCTGTTTGTATTTCGGGCCACCCTAGCAGAACATAAAAGAAGTAACATTCGTGTCCCACAAGAAAGTCGCAGGGGTAATATCCACATGGTACCATGCTGTAAGACGGCTTTTGGACGGCGCTTACAAATTGCCCCGTTTATTTACAAAAAAGTGGCCCAGGCCTGTAACTTATATAATTGTACATCATGGCAGGCGAAACAAAAAGTTTTCGAATGGTTGATCAACAAAAATTATAGTGAGACAGAGTCACTTCTTTCTCGGCTAATCTAAGTAAAACACACACACTGGCACGCACGCAAGCACGCACGCTCACACACACACACACACACACACACATACACACACACACACACACATACATACATATTTTCTTACAATGATTAGTAACCCAGGTATTATTCTTAATTGAATTTAAATTTAAATTGGGATTCACCATTTTTATGTTAAAGCTAACGATTTTAGTGTACACACCTGTGTAGTAGGTCTACTATTTTAATTTTACTTTTTCTTGTGGTATCTAAATTTATTACTTTATTACATTCAATAAAACATATAGATAAAAGAAAGGAGTCTGCCTCCAGGTGATACCACATCTACTCATAGATATGATAATGGTGTGCATAGTAAACATGTCGTCCACTCTGTGTTTATTAATCTTGGTTTTGTGGCGCTTGACGCATTGCTGCGCGTTCTGCGCCTACCCCCATGTTGTTATTATGATAAGCAAACAAGTAAAAATGTTTAATGAGAAATGAATCTCACGACACAGGCTAGGCCTAGTGTGAGGTTTATTGTTAACTTATTAACTGTTTAATTGTTAAACTAAGGCATATGTAACTATTGTAGAAAAAACTAATGTAAATCCATCATTTTATAAATAAAGTTAAAAGTTAAAGTTATTTACTAGCTCGATTGTAAGAACAGCCATTGTTTTGAGAGTGTTGTGATGATAGGAACTTACGCCCGGTACATGTATGCGAGCGCGAGCGCTAGCAACGCCAGCACGAGTAGCGCGACGAGCGCGAGCGCGCCCGCAAATACGAGTACACCGCCTGCGCGCGCGCTCCGCGCCAGCAGGCGCGGGCTTACGTGCACGACCACCGGCACCGACGTCTGCTCAAACACAAAGGAACTGATGCTACATATCTAAGACCTGTATTATTAATAAATCATCGCGGTTTAAATGCCCGTCACACGTCAAAAATGAATGTTTTCTATGGCTTGACGTTTACTTTGACGTATCTTGAGATGGACATTTAAACCGAGACAAGTTTATTAATACGACCATAAGAGCCGTATATGTAAACTGATCTTGGCAAAGCTTCCCGTCTTCAACATTTTAGAGACAATAAACTCAATCCTTTGCAAAGGTGTTTATGAAAAATCGTCACTAAAGAACGAATTATTCTTCATTAAGAGGCCGTAGTATACGAAAATTTGCCGATTTCGCTGATTTTCGTGATTTTACAGCTGAAATACATTACTTCTACAAATTTTAATGAGCATCACGAAAGATAATTTCGATTTTCAAAGAATATATGAAATACTTTTTTGTTTTTATTATTAAGTACGTATATTTTCATCAATCTACCTGAAACCGGCGACTGTGTTGTGAACTTGTGAATTTTGCTGTAAGAGGTTTAGAATATCGCATATTCACGAATCGTTTCGACGTCTTTAAGGTATGAAAAAATTACAATTGATTGCTGTAAATGTCGTCTGAAAATGTATGAATTACTTTTTACCACCTTTATATAAATTTTTTGTGTAAAAAAATAATTAAACTTTATAGAAAAAGGACAAAAAACAGTTTTAAATTCCGGCTTCTTAAAACTATCGTTCATAAAATTAAAACAACAGTCTTAAACTTCAGTCAAAATCAATCCATTACTTTAAAAACACATCCAAAAAATAAAAAAATAGCGATAATGTTTTAAAATAACCTAAATCCCTAATTTAAATTCACGACAAAAATAAAAAAGTAGGTCATTAATTTGTAACTCATTTATTTGATCATAACTGAAATAATATTTTATGATTTAAATTAAATCTTATAGAAAAGCAGTATTTAAACTGTAGAATCACAAAAATAAGTAAAACCAGCAAAATTTCGTTTACGGCCTCCCTTTTCAACGCTATGTCAAAAACAAAACCAGAGCGAATGTCAACTTTGCCTCATAGATACTCAGGTCTATTTTGCGCTGTCAACCATGACGGAAATATCCGTCAATGGCGTTGAAAAGGTTAAGGAGTAACATAAGGGCATGACTTGAATTTCTCTGGCGAAAGATGACTCTGGCGTCAAACTGACGTTGCTGTTTAAAATCAAAATATAAATTCAACATAAAGAAGTTGCTGTCCTATTAGCATAATCTTCTTAATGTTAAACTTACTATTATTCAAATACAATGTAAAATACATACATACATAACATCACACCTTCATTCCCAGAGTGGGGTAGGCAGAGCTACAGAATTACCAACAAGTCTAAAAATACTTCTTGATATTTCTCATTATTTTTCTTATTTTTATTTTATTATTTTTATATATATAAAATGTAAAATCTAACAAATAAATTTCATATCTAAGTCTTTACAAATATATGATTTGCGGTTTACGCGTAAAAAGACAATCTCATTTACACACACACGTGCAGTGACAAAGTGCAGGATGTATTTATTTTAACGTGCGACATAACAGACAATATAACCATAGCCAACACTAAGCTATCTTGTCTGTTATGTGGCTGTGAATTGTGGTGTTCGGTGATCGAATCCGCCTTTTCCTTTTTTTAAACTGTTGTTTAATCCATAGGCTTTTCTTTTTTTCCTAGAAATATAGAACATGTAAAAAAATATCTAGCTACGTTTTTTATTTGGTAAATGTGACCGACTTCTGCTGTTCCATTTTTTTCTTTCCATATAATAAATAAATAAATCACAGGACAATGTCACACAAATTTACCTATTCCCAAACTAAGCTAAGCTCTAGGCTTGTACTATGGGTACTAATAGACAACGATAAACTTACTTATATAGATAAATATATACTTAAATACGTAGAAAACATCCAAGACTCAGGAACACAAATACTCGCTCATCACACAAATATCTGCCCTTACCGGGATTTGAACCCTAGCTTCGAAGGCAGGGTCTCTACCAACTAGGCCAACGTATCGCCGTCGTTAATGAAATTTAATGATCCTTACATGAAACTGTCGTTCGTCGACCTAAATAAAAAAAATAATGGCAGTGTTATTCATTTTTACGGACAACTCCATCGACCTGAAAAATAAATGAATGAAATGAAATAAATGAAATGAAATGAATGAAATAAATGAAATGAATAAAATGAATGAAATGAACGATAAGACCGAAAAGAACGAAAAGATCGAAATGAACGAAATTAATGAAATGAATAAAATGAATGAAATGAACGTAAAGAACAAAAAGAACGAAATGAACGAAATGAACAAAAAGAATGAAATGAATGAAACGAATGAAATGAATACAATGAATGAAACGAATGAAACGGAGAGCTTCCGGGCTACGAAGATTGAAACGATTTCAGGATCCGCTGCTCTTAGAACTTTCATAATATCTTCCAATTCCCGCTGTTCTCTCCCCTCGTTTCTTCTTACAGTCAATCGTTGATCCGTAGAGACTGCCTCGTAGAGAAGAGTTTTTGCAGCGAGAATAACCGTTACACTGAACCCACGACTACATATTAACACTATGCTCTCGTCGTCGTAAAGCTAATAGTTAGTTAATAATAACGTTTTGTCATGTTTTTGATGTTATTGATAAAGCACACGTGCGGAGTGACAACCCTGCGCGTCGGCCATTTTGAAAATAACTGCCAATAATGTTTAAACAAAAAAAGACCAAATGTTTCCTAACACAGTTTACCTGTAACTCCTATGGATTCGGATTTTCCCATAAGGTCCCAGTTAAAAAAGCCCACAGTATATCGGCGAACGGTAGTGCGATTAAGCGTTTGTGAAGTAGCGCATGCAGTCGTACCTGCCGGGGCGGGGTGCCCGAGTCCACCGCGGTGGCGACCACGTGCAGCACCGACGAGTTGAGCGCCGCCAGAGCGTTCTGGCGCATAAACATCTCGCCGGCGTCGTTGATGTAGAACATACTAACAATAGAAACAAAAAAATATAGGTAACCAAGAGCAGTAAGAAGGCAGACAAGAAGTTTATCCTGGTACAAACAGCAACACTTAACTGTACATTGGTGGACCTTATTACAAAAGGCATAAGGTCTACCAATGGACAGTTAACAGTGTGGGCGATGGTATCTACTAACCAGTACAAATTATAAGCTCAAACCCAAGAATAAGTTATAAATAGTGCCGCAATGACATGTGTCAGAATTGTCTTCTTATCTGCCTTTCACTATAGTTAACAAAAATTTAATATAGCAGGTATATTATATTAGTCAAATAAACCAAAGATAATAGTAACAACAGCCAGTTCTTTTGCGATTACATCTTAGTTAATGTACGAGTTTCTGAGGTCTTGTTAAGCTCGTGTAGAATCAAGACGCTTATTCACAACAAACACAATCTTGTTAGACGCAACTATATTTTTTTCATCACACTTGCTCGGAAAGGGTTATATAACACGCAGGCGTTTAGGGTAGTTATAGCCGACTTAGCTCCCGCGGGAGTTATAGATTTTCATAACTCCCTAGGGAGTTATGAGTTTAGTTTTAAAATATAGAATCCACTTATACATTATTTCAGACCAAGAAGGTGTAAAATCAGCCAAGGTTTATTTCCTATATTCAAAACTTGGCTACAAAACCAATTTTACTGTTTAATTAAACTTACGGCACATTTGTCTGCATTATATTTCTATTTTAGCATTATTTCAGAGACATTCGCAATTATTTTATTAAATTTCATTTTGAAAATTTGTACAATCTGGCAGAATGGCCTGTATTTGTCAAGTTTAAAAAAAAAGCAATTCTAATCATTATCTGTGGAAGACTAAAAAAAAGTTGTCAAACTCTTTTAGCTTAGCGAATCGAGTTCGTTTGATTTTGTTTGATTGTTGTTTCCGAAGCGTATTTTGTTTAAAGGTACGAAAAAAACAAACTAAATATGACTTCCTCATCGGAAGAATTGGAATCGGAAGTGACATCAACACCACCTGATTTGTTAAATGCGGCTCAACTACTCAACAACGATTTGCTGCCAGCGAAATCTAAAGATAAGTATACTGCGGCTTATGAGAACTTTCTAAAGTGGAAAACCGAGAAAAAGGCTACTTCATTTTCGGAAAATGTTTTAATGGCTTACTTCGGCGAGCTTGCCGTGAAATACAAAGCAGGGTCACTATGGGCCATATACTCAATGTTGAAATGTACCCTGAAAGTAAACAAAGGTTTTTTTTTCTATTTGTTTTTTATTTCCTCGCTAATGTGATGAAAATCATTGTGTGTATCATGGGCAGTAAGGAGATTGCAAACTCGAGTCATTAAAAGCCCTCCGCCTACGGCGTCGGGCTTCTAACAGTCTCTCGTTAGCAATCCTCTTCTTACCACCCTTGATGCACAATGTACTATTGTGGGCTACGCTTTTAAAGCTAGTTATAGCTTTACTTTTCCATTTTAACAGGCGAAAACTCTTCAATGTCTAGATTTGTAAAAATAAATTACGTTACGTATTAAAACAATCTGCAGTATTTGCACTCGCTGGAATCAATAAGGGATAAGTTCGCCATTGTACATGTTTACAGGTATGGAAGCGGTACGGAAGGGATGACAAGTCACGAGACTTAGCGTGTCCTATACCATCCTCAAAGCCATTTGGCTCTCCGGGCCATAAAACCCCGACGCGGGGCAATAAAGTAAGAGCTGTGCGCGTGCAATCCGTTGTATCGATGAAGTATCGATGAAATGAAGTATTTTTTTAGTTATTTTACTATATGAAACTAAGAACAAAACATTCAAAATCGCAGATGTTGAAACGTTGCTACACGAGGCGATTGGGAATGTAACGGCGGAAAATTTGAGAAATTGTTTCAGGCACGCAGAAACCTTGCAGGATGAAGATCTGAAAAAGGCTCACTTATCGGAACGCTTTATTATTAATGTAGTCCAAGATAGTGATATAGAAGACAAAGAAAAATAAAAAGACGAAGAAGAATAAGACGAAGAGGACGTTTTTTTTTTTCAAGTTTATTTATTGAGAAGTGTTAATATTAGTTTGTATGTAAGTGCAACAATGTACAAATAAATCCTATTTTAAAAATTTGATTAAAATTAAATACATAAATATGTTATTTTTAAGGTTAGTTTATAGTTTTTTCTTAATTTGTATGTATTTAAACAACTGTTAGGTGTTTATTTTATGTTTAGGTTTATTTATAATAATAATATAATAAATAATAATAAAATAAATATGCTACCTATTGTAAAAAATATTTGTATCATTTAATGAGTATTTACTCGGTATCGATATTGACACGGTAACATCCCTACGCGCGCCCACGAGATCCAATCACAAGGCAGTGAACGGTCAAGTGGTATGTGCTGTCTCGCTCTAATGTTTTATGGCCCGGAGAGCCAAATAGCTTTGAAGATGGTATAACTATCTCGCTATACACGATAAATTATAATGTAAATATCACTTACGATGTGCTTATGATATTTACGAGCGTACGAGGGCTGCACTGAAAGTTTCGGGAATCTAATACTTACTTAGAAACATATTTTTGACATATATCATACCTTTTTATAATCTCAAAAGTTTCATTATTTTGACACACTGGCCGCATAGAAAAAAAAAGCGATGGTTCGGTTTCAATCGTTTTTTGAAGTCGTCGAGTCGCTGCTGAAAACGGAATTGTCCCGTGAAAATTTAAGTGCTATGATTTATTACGACTTTAAAAGTGGATTATCACAAAAACAATGTGGAGACCGGATGATTGTTGCTTTTAGTAATGAAGCACCTTCAAAGACGACAGTATACAGGTGGTATGCAGAATTTCAACGTGGCCGTCTATCCCTCACGGACGACGTGCGTGAAGGTCGACCAAAATCAGCAGTCACGCAAGAAAACGTCGATGCTGTGCGTCAGCTGATAAGGAAGACCGACATGTGTCATATCGGGAGATTCAAGAGTGTTTGGGCGTTGGAATGAGTCAGATACAAATCATTTTACAGGAACAATTAGGCGTGCGAAAGTTGTTTTCCCGTTGGATCCCTCACTTATTGTCTGAGGAGCAGAAAACGACTCGTGTCAATTGGTGCCTCAGAACTTTGAATAAATTCAACGGAGGAAGCTCAAATGCAGTTTTTAGACTGTGGTTGCCGGGTTAGAATCGTGCCACTCCATGTCTTCCTGTGGATGTCGTAGGAGGTGACCAAGGAAATAAGGGCTTGTAGTACTTCTAGGCGATGGGCTTGCAACCTGTCACTAATACACTGGTAAACAACTTAGCCTACTTGTGCAAAATGTGATTACAGAATTATCAACAAGTCTTTTCACACTCGTTGGTAATTCTGTAGCTCTGCCTACCCCACTCTGGGAATGAAGGCGTGATGTTATGTATGTATGTATGTATGTATATATTTTTTATTATTATTAATTACAACTGAAAATCAAAAATTTTAAAAAGTTCAAACTAAAAAAAACGCTCTAAGAAAATAAAATATTTTCATCTGAAATTTAATTTACCATTTGTTTAATATTTACTGTATACTAGCTGTTGCCAGGGACTATTATCGCTATTCCCTCGGAAACTGTCCTTTTTTCAATAAAAAGTATCTTATGTACTCCCCGGGGCCTCTAGCTATCTATCCATACCAAATTTCATCGCAATCGGATATTTAATTGCCGATATACATGCTTAACAACACACATACAAAATATCAAATTTCCACCATACCAGTGTTTTTATACATTATGTTCCTTTTTGTATCAGTTTTATAAAATACCATGTTCTCAATATACTAGGTTCCCTATAAAACCTTATTCGAAAAATATCAAATTTCGAAATCACAATAATCTCAAAACACTGAAATATAAACCTGATTCGGAAAACAATTTTCTCGAAACAACTTGATCTCACCTCAGCATGATCATGTAATACTTGATTTTTCAAACAGCAGATTTCAGATAAATGATTTTCGATATAAGTACCAGATTTTAGAACACCAGATCCCCAGAATATAAAATATCAAACAAGTACTACGGTCAGGTGCTTCAGAACTTCGTTTGCGTAAAATACCAACTTAGTCACTCCTTTTCTCTTCTTTTGGGGATGAGTTGTAAAAAATGCTGAAATATATGTGTAATGCTGTTATTATATGCTCTACTACGTAATAAGCGTCAAGAAACCTACGAGCGATTATTCACCATATTGGAGACTCAATTCAGAATAAACATTGTCCTATTTAAATGGGACTGTGAAACTGCACCACAACAAGCAGTAAAAAAAGTTTTTGATAACGCTACAGTCAAGGGATGCTATTACCATTTTCTTAATGCTGTATAGAGAATGAGCAAAAAACTCGAGATAACTGCATCAGCGGAAAGCCGCCATTTAACTAATCTTTGACAATTTACCATTACTCCCGACAAACTTAATTAATTTTTCATATCTTAGTGATATAGAGAATACAAATAGTTGTTGTAAAACAAACAGTCTATTGGAGCAGCAGTTAAATTGGGTTGTTCGACGTCCATCATTTTCTCGTTTCATCATATTCCTGATTCATCATACTCGCATTTCATCATGTTCGCATTTCATCATGTTCGCACTTCATCATGTTCGCGTTTCATTATGTTCCTGATTCATCATGTTCGCGTTTCATCATGTTCGCGCTTCATCATGTTTGCATTTCATCAGACTCGCATTTCATCATTTTTGCGTTTTATCATGTTCGCGTGGTATCATATTGGCGATACATCATAGAAATAAAATAATTTAGGTACACCAAACTTTTATTTGCTTCAGTGAACAGATATTTTCTTACGCACTAGTTATATTTTTTATTTTAGTGTTACAACTACATAGTACTTAATCATACAGTCGTTATTAAATCTAGGCATTCAGCAACACTAATATTTCCTGCAACACACTCTTGTACTATTGAAGAGATTTCAATATCTGTCTTTTTTCTTTTTGATTACAGGTTTTGAACATAACTTAATATTGAAGTCTTGGTGTTTAGCCTCCTGCTTAAGTTTTATTAAAAACTGTAACAAGTTGTTTTTCTCCCCTATTCTTATGTTCAGCCGCCGATGCCAAATTTCAATAAGACTTGTTGTTTTATTTTTTGTCCCATAACAGCTGAAAACATCCGACGTTACTTTCTTCATCCATTGATTCATGTAATATTCTTTAAACTCAGTCATTTTCTGATATAGCGAGAAATCCTTCTGGTATTAGTGCCGGTGGTAATAGTGCCAGCTTTGCCAGCTTTTTTAGAAAAGTCCTATCAGATTTTTCGCTATCTAAGCCCAATGAATTTGCTTTTTTGAAAATGGCTCTCTGGTAATGAAAGTAACAGCCATTAGTTACCACTTCTAGGTAAACAATTTTCACTGCATTCATCACAGCAGTTTCAAAGTCGCTAGTAAAATTTCGCATATTAATGGAGAACACATTTTTTAGAACGGTAAACAATGTTATGTATGACTTTTCTGTTTTATTTGGCATGAGTATATAAAATAGAGGTACCACTGCCGAATGATCGGTTTTGCTCAAATCGGCATGTAAGCTATATAGCTGGTAATAGGGTTTGGGTACAACCTTGAAAGTTCCATCTCCAAGAAAATTTTCTACAGATCGAGCAGCTTGTAAAGCCAAAGGAGTGCAGAATATTAGAATATTGTTTTCACGTCGAAGTAGAAATTTGTCAGTTATAATTTGTGGCAGGATTACTTCATCAGGTGTATTTTAGGTACATTTGTCAACATTTAGTGATCTATATCTATGCCGGTACAAACTGTCCTTTTTCGATTTAAAGGAAGGAATATTGAAAGCGTCTTGGCAATCAGTCTCTTCTTTTAGTGATTCAAATTGCTGTTCAAAAATTATTTGAACAGGTTCCATTGATGTACAGTCAAGGTCATAAATATGTATAAAATATGTAAAACACTTTAGTACCTTGTCACTTTAATCGCTGTGACAATTTCATATGGCAGTTTAAACATGACGTTAAATAGACAAGGTACTTAAGTGTATACATATTTATAACCTTGACTGTACAAACTTGTGCCTTACACTTATCAACACATATTTCAATTTTATTTCGCAAAGGATCACTGTTACATGTATGTGTGCTTTCCCGCAATACTTTTGATTTAGTGCTATCTATAGTAATCGAAGTATTACAGAGATCATTTTGATTACAGCATCTCCAATTTGTGCTGCCGGTTACTTTATTTTTTAAATGAAATATGTACCTGAATCCATTTTGTAGCAACACGTCTTTTCCTCGTTTAGATTTCACAAAAACAATTTTATTTTCCGTGTCTTCGTTGTCTATATCACTCATGTCTTAAAATAAGTAAGCGCAAAATCACAGAAATTGATTGAAATCTCTACAGAAATGCGAATGTAATAAATTTCAAGCAAGTTTAATTAAAATGTCAGAATTATAGTAATATTTAAAGTGTCATGTTGCTAGTAGGTATCTATGTTTTATCCGGCCAGTATCTTTCAAGTGTTTCAAAGAATAAATTCTCCTTTAGTTGAAATGTAGGCAACAACAAAATCATTTAATAAGACATAAATGGGTAGTTTTTTCCGTAAAAACCTGGGTATTTACGGAAAAAACTCTGCACAAGTTGAGTGTTGCCCTGAGGGCGATGGAAAGAAAGACTGCTTGGTATATCACTGAGGGACAGGAAGACAAACAAGTGGCTTCGAGAACACAGCAAAGTCATGGATGTGATCACCCGTATAGCAAAGCTCAAGTGGGAATGGGCTGGCCATGTGGCTCGTAAACATGGATCATGGTGCAAAAGAGTTGTGGAATGGAGACCTTGGGGGGAAAAGCGGCCACGTGGCAGACCACAAATGCGCTGGTATGATGATATAAAAAGAGCGGCTGGGACAAAGTGGATACAGAGAGCGCAAGATAGAAAAGAGTGGCATAAACTGAAGGAGGCCTACATCGAAATGATTGAAAAGGGCTAAGAAGAAGAAGAAGAAATGGGTAGATTCTGGAAGTTTGAACATAACGTAATTTTCCCTAAATATTTATCACACTCTTATTTAAGCTCACTCTCTAGTTAAGCAAGAATTTATGTTTACGATTTACTGATCAAAGTGAAATTAATGAACCGCGAATATGCTTCAATGAGAACATGATAAAATGAGAGTATGATGAATCAGGAATATGCTTCAACGCGAACATGATGAAACGCGAACATGATGAATCAGGAATATGATGAAACGCGAACATGATGAAACGCGAACATGATGAAATGCGGGTATGATGAATCAGGAATATGATGAAACGAGAAAATGATGGACGTCGAACAACCCGTTAAATTAGGTGTTGCTCAGGGCTCTATATTAGGACATTTCTTATTTTTGGTTTATATTAATGACTTACCACCCACGGTAAATAAACTCTATGATATTATGCTTTTTGCTGATGATACATCATTAATTTTCAAGGTGGACCGAAAATCCGTCGATTACAGTAGGTAGGATAAACGCCACCCTAGTTAAAGTACTTAGTTGGTTTACTTGTAACAATTTGCTACTCAATTCTAAAAAAACTAGATGTGTTAGGTTCACTTTGCCTAATGTGAGACTGGTAGAATCAAGCATAATTCTGAATGACGAGTGTTTAGAAATGGTAGATAGGACACTTTTGTTAGGGATAACTACATAACTTGCAACGGAGTCCCCCATATAGCAGTACTAGCAGGTAAATTAACTTCGACAGCTTACGCTGCTACGAAATTCAAAAATGTACCAATATTGAGACCGCTCCCTTAGTTTTTTATAGTTATTTTATAGTGATATGTCGATCAGTATTCTAGTTTTGGGAAAAGCGGCTGATATACAATCAATATTGAGACCGCTAGCTTCGTTTTTTATAGTGTTGTGTCGAACAGTAGATATTCTAGTTTTGGGAAAAGCGGCTGATATACAACCAATATTGAGACCGCTCGCTTAGTTTTTTATAGTGTTATGTCGAACAGTAGGTATTCTATTTTTGGGAAAAGCGGCTGATATACAACCAATATTGAGACCGCTCGCTTAGTTTTTTATAGTTATTTTTATAGTGTTATGTCGAACAGTATTCTAGTTTGGGGAAAAGCGGCCGATATACAGACTCTATTCGTGTTACAAAACAGAGCGATTCGTTCTATATACTCGTATAACTTAACCTCCCGTGATTCTAGAGTACTATTTAAAGAAATGAATATTGACTGTAGCGTCACCATTTATTTATGAGAATATTATTTATGCTATTAAGAACCATGAATCTATTATTAAAAAATGTGATATTCATAATTTTGATACTAGAAATAAAAATAAAATTGCTATTAGAAAATTTCGTATCCGCAATATATCTAATTCATTTATAGGTCAATGCATTCTTTTCCATAATAAATTACCCGACACAGTTTTAAAGTTACCATTTTCAGCGCTTAAAAATACTTGAGAAAATCGTTAATGTCTAAAGCTTACTATAGGGTCGAGGATTATCTAACAGACAAAAATGCTTGGCCTAAGATACCTAACGTAACAGCTTGGTACCTATCTAGTCTGGGGACACGGTTTCTTTACTAGAAGGTACCGAAACTTTATTTAATTTTTTATTTCATTTAGTCTTGCACCGTCATGGGTAGGTTATTATTATTTTATTTATTTCCTCTTGTGTTTATTAGGTAGAAGTTTCAACACGTTTTATTGCTAAATTACGCATGATATACATTTTTAAATGTTATTAATTGTGTAACATAATGCTAGGTTAAGTTCCATCATTGTCAAAAGCAATAATTATTTTAAAAAAAACCGACTGTTGAGTTTCTTGTGGCGCTTCTTCTCAGCAGCGGTCTCCTCTTGGGGAGCGCTGCTGGTAGAATTTCGACGTATAAAAGTGCCCGTGCGGCCTACTTACGTACTGAATAAACAACTTTTAATATCAAAAAAGGTATTTATTCAAAAGTTTTTTTTTAAACGCAATAATGTCACTATTCAAGAATATATATTATTTTTGTAATTTAATGTTATCGTTGGATTTAACGTGCGAATGATGAAAGACTGACACACACACACACACGCACGCACGCACCTTCTGTCCCCTCCCTCTTCCCTCAATTTCTTTAGGGTCTCATTATTAGATCCTGATTTGATGTCAATGTCCACCTGCCCCCTATTTCACCATACCGACAATGACAGGTGACAGGTGACATTTCATTATACATAGCACAGTTTACATGAAACCCAGTGATGTGCAGCCTGTTAACTTAGCAATGTATAATGAATTGTCACCTGTCACGTGTCATTGTCAAGATGGTGAAATAGGGGGCAGGTGGACATTGACACTTTCCCGGTTTTTCCCTCACTGACAATGCGTTGTACGCTTCTTTTTGATAATACTGTAGCCATGGCCACAGTTTTATGTATAAGTATTAATTTCATCTTTATGCTCAACAGAATTGGAATATTTTTTTAATTTTAGAATATTCGTACACTTTATAAACAGCTTGTTAAGTTTGACCCCAAATTTGAGGACTTATGTTTGGTTGCTAATCCAGTGTGCGTTTTACTGGAAGCGACCTGTTTAATTAACACGTATTGACGACAAGACTGACGTTCGACTGAAGTTATACGTCGTTTGACGTTCCGAAAGCACACCCCTCCCATACCGCACCCATGCCTAGTTAATGCGTTAGGCCTATAATCATCACCCCCCGCGATCGAAATAGCAAATCTGTAGCAAATGTACGTCAGGGTTGTCACTATGTACTACGGACAAATAAAAATAGAATATTATATAAATTATCAAATTTATTATTCAAAATACCTCTTGTTTAATTCGACATCATTTTGAAACAAATTAAAGCTGATTCCACGGAAAGTTGGAATAGACTAAAAAGCTGTTAGGTCCGTGTTAAATTAAAGTAGGACATGAAATAACAGTAAACCTGATTTATCTCTTAAAAGAAACTCTAAATGTAAAGAGAAACGATATTCCTTTCATAGTTGGCTTCTACTAGCTAAATGTTAAACCTCGTTGTGTTACTTTGTTTTTATATTCACTGCAGATACAGTACGTAAAATATATTTTTCCAGTCACCAATATTTTCAAGCAATAAAGATTCCATATTAATAATTCAATGAAATACAGATTTCATAAACAACATGACAGACACATTAAAATACATTTATAATTGATGTCATTGACATTGAAAGAAAATAAGCAATGTTTATATCAAAAGAGGGTCAGTAAAGTTGTCATTAAATCATACGTACAATAAATCAAGAAAATGATTCATCGTAAACGCCAACTCTAACATAAAACTGTCATATGCTACGGTTTTGCTAGCTCCGTTGCGGGCAGTCAAGGGCATAAATATACATAAGTTTCCAAAAGTCAAAAATTACATCATCTAACAAATCAAATATTTCAAAGATCAATCTACTGTTATCTAACAGTAGATTGATCTTTGATTTAATGTGATCACAAAAAAAATGTATCTTACACAACTCAGTGTTGTTTTTGGAAGTGCCCTGAGGCGTATTCGTTCTATAACGCATTTTTGCTCGCAGAAACGCGCTAATAAAAGGTATTTCGGTTCTTGAGATGAGCATTTAGATAGGTACTTAACATTTATATTTGCTTGTAAGGAAATAACTGATATCATTACTATGGAATAATAATCAAAAAATGAATGGCGTGCTGTCTTTATTACCAAATATGAGGTTTGGGGCTGGGAGTTTTACCTGGCGTCGGAGCCTCTGAGCGTCAGCGTTACGTTGTCTCCAGCGTCTCCGTCGAACACCTCGAGCCGGCCGACGGGCAGCAGCCCTCCGCGCGCCGCGCCCTCGCCCCCGCCCTCGCCCTCACCCTCGCCCTCGCCCTCCACTTGGAACTCGTACTGCGGGTACTTAAAGCGCGGCTCCCACTCGTTCACATTCAGCACCGTTATGTTTATTGACGCTGTGTCGTTCTGAAACAGGAAATTCTCGTATAACGTAGTAACAACTTCTAAATTATCATAAAATTAATTGATCTGTCTATGTTGTGCACTCCACTTACGTCAGTACCGTCTGTGACCATGACTTGATACTGGTAGTCCGGTGTGGTCTCATAGTCGAGCGCTCTTCGGAGTAACACCTCACCCGCACTGTTTATAGCAAACTTGTCCAAAAAACTGCGGTCGGATACATAAAACTGAAGCGGAGGCTGTTGGTAAAAATAAATTCGTATTATTTTTAAATAATTTAAAAAAAAACGAGAATGATCCCTAAGAGGAAACCTGGCAAGATGGTCAGTGTAGGGTCCCGAAGCCGTTAAGTACTACAAACATAAAAAAAGTTATAACTAATTTTTAATTTAAAGTGATTTGGTGCCGTCTAAGATGATTTTAGTAGGTATAAAAACTTTGATCGCCTGTATCTCAAGAACTAATGATATCTTATTAGTCGTGATAGTTTTCCTTTTAAATTCGTTCATGCGCTTTTATTGAAGATAATTTTCAAATTCGTAGTATTTGTAATTTTGGCTGTAGGGGGCGGGACTCTTGACTCTAGCAAAAATTAGCGCTTAATATTTCATAAACCGATACCTTACCATATATATTTTTTTAGACCTATATAACGATAATCCGCACTATGGGGTAGACGAGAAGAAAATACATCCCAGTATTTTTTTTCTCGTCTTCCCCACGTATCGTTACGTGAAGGAAAAGACACTAAACATTTTTTTTTTACTACATTTTATGCCCGTGTGGTTGCCGGGTCAGAATAGTGCCACTCCATGTCTTCCCGTGGATGTCGTAAAATAAAAGGCGACTAAGGGAATGAGGGCTTCTAGTGCTGTTGGGCGATGGGCTTGCAACCTGTCACTAATATACTGGTACCTAAGCATCTTATCCTGTTTGTGCAAAATGTGGTTACAGAATTACCAACAACTCTTTTTGTAGCTGTTGGTATTTCTGTAGCTCAGCCTACCCCACTCTGGGAATGAAGGCGTGATAGTATGTATGTATTTTATGTTGCCTCTTTGTTGGCGTGACTAATATGTATATTGATCTAGACACGCGGGAGCGTGTCAAGCCAAGTTCAAGAAACAGAACTGGCGACCCGCACCGTGTGTAATATTACACGAACCATTTGGAGCCACTTTTGACCCCCTCATAAATCAAAAACTATTTTACATAAACGTATCAAATTTGGCTCATATATTGAGACTTGCGAGATACATATGTGTTCTAAATTTCATAAGCTTATCTCAAACGGTTATTTAGATATTAATGTCCAAAATTCCTCATTTTTATCATTGACTGACCTATAGACCAAAACTCTAACCCAGTTCCAGATGACCTAGAGAGTTAAAATTTGGTATGCAGATAGGTAATTAGATGAATACAAAGGAATAAATAAAAAACTGGCAATTTTTAAATAATTAGATTCTATTATGAACGCTTAACATAAATACCTAATATTACTTAGGGTACCTACGTTATTAACTGGGATTAATTATTATTTTTATATTTAGCGCACATCAATAGTGTAAAATCATTACTTACTCATAAAATGAAATAATGATAAATAATAGGCATTTAGATTTTCGGTATATACACGACGCGCGCGCGCCGAGTGACGCCGGAGCGGCGCGGGCGTGGTGACAACCGAATCGAACCGTTGACGCGAACGTGGCCGAGCGAGCGGCAGCCGCGTTCATAAGCGCGAGCGCCGGCTTGCCACAGATTAGAAGGTATTCTTGCTGTCCGGTTGTCTCTCGATATCTGACCTATAAGGTTGCGATTTATGCTGCGAAATTGCTAAGTTTTCTTAAGGAAAACTTATAATTTGTAGTAATATTATTATTACAATTTCTTTAATAAGTAGGTACGTACGTATAGTATTATAGTATAGGCAATAGTTTAAATAAATAATAATTTTATAGTTATAAGTAGGTAGGTGTATATACTTATTATTATTACAATTCCTATAATAAGTAGGTACGTAGGTTTAGTATAGTATAGGCAATAGTTTAAATAAATAATAATTGTAAAAATTATTCTCTGCTGTGGGCTTGGCAGTGCAATTGTTTAATATTTATAAAGTCTACTTTTAGTTTTGAATTTGTCCTTTTAAAAGGACCCACGGCGTTACGAGGATATGTACTTACCTACAAAAAGTAATGATATCCCACCAAAAACATAAATGTAAAAAAGGAGAGCCAAGTTCAATACAAAAATTATTCTCTGCTGTGGGCTTCGCCGCAAAAAGAATGGAGATCTGTGATTGAGTGCCAAGTTCTATGCAAAATCCAAATATGTAGTCTAAGGGCTGACTTGGCTGGTTTTCCCATACGAATTATATAGCCTTCGCATGTTCTAAACCTGTTACCTTTCGGTTCTTATTTTATTATTCCGAAAATTTGGCTTGCTGGTAGAAACTACCCATCGAACATAAGGCTCTTCCATGACTGTGTAAAAGTAGGTACTTAATAATAATTCGTATGGGGAAAACCAGCCAAGTCAGCCCTTAGACTACATATTTGGATTTTGCATAGAACTTGGCACTCAATCTCAGATCTCCATTCTTTTTGCGGCGAAGCCCACAGCAGAGAATAATTTTTGTATTGAACTTGGCTCTCCTTTTTTACATTTATGTTTTTGGTGGGATGCCAAATTACAGCTTTCTAGTAATAGAGCGAGGCTGCGGACGGACCGACGGACGGGCGATCATG
This sequence comes from Acleris holmiana, assembly GCA_949316455.1. NCBI lineage: Eukaryota > Metazoa > Arthropoda > Insecta > Lepidoptera > Tortricidae > Acleris > Acleris holmiana. The sequence goes on from OX438762.1 coordinate 47,591,323, forward strand.
GGGAAACTATAAGGGTTCCTAGTTGGAGAACGAAACCCTAAAAAGAATGCCATGTGTAAGATACAGGCAGCTTGTCTATCGTTCCTACTTTCAAAAGTAAAGCTAATATTTGAATTAGGTACTTAATTTAATATCCAACAATAACGCTCGCCATACGCTCTCGGAGGCCTATACATATAAGCACTAATATATTTGTTGAACAAATTTTCTTACGCCCTTATTACTATATTACACGGAATATCCCACCAAACGAATAAAATATACAGGATGGAACCTACCTCAAACATTGGAAATAGCAAATTCTACATAAAGTAGACTTACGACTTTTATTTTTGAAATCAATAAAATACTGCATTCATGATTTTTGGATAAACGAGAGTGAATTGAAAAGTTTTGAGCCTAACCTTTAAAATAAAGACTAGAGTTTTTATAACAATTTTATTTAGTATCTAAAACGATCTATACACTTTTGCCACCTTACATCTTACTTCGATATTCCTTGTAAAAAAAAAGTCAAGTTCAAGCTGATCGAAATATTAAGTCACAGCTTCTTGTACCTCATATCCGCCAAAAATTTCTATCCCGCCAAGTGTATTTTTCGGTTCGCGAAAAAGATTATAATCAGAGGAGGCCAAGTTACGCAGTTATGTAATTGTGCGATAGATTTCGCGGCTGGACAGGAACATTAGATTGGTGGAGCAAACTTTTATAGATAGCATACCAGGTCTTTTCGCTTTAATTTCTTCACAACATAATATTTTTTCACCGTCTGCTGTTTAATTGTCTGTGACTCGGTATCGGATATGTCCTACGGTGAACTCGGAGTACTGCTTTCATAAAGAAAAGTTGTCTCACTCTCAGCAACCCCGCTTCTTTGTAGAGTAAATCGGTTGGGTGGCGAAAAGGCTTTTTAAACATTACCTTAATCACAGCTCGTTGGGCTCGTTCCACTTCTAACATAATAGTATTTCCGTCACTGCCCCAGACTGCTACGCAGTATTGCAAGATATAGACGCATAATCCGTCATACACACGCAGAAGCTCATCTAGAGGGGACCAGTCTCGTAACCTCTTGAACACATACTTAAATGAGCTTTCTGACCCTTTTTGAGAGTTCTGCGATATGTTGCTTAAACGACAGGTCTTGATCTACAACGAGACCCTATACCCTTGCTATAGTGTCGCAATTGCACATGGCTGGGCAGAGTAATTTTGCAAGATTGAATTCTTAAAGTGACAATGGTGAATTTGCAATTTCATAGAAGAAGGGGGGGAACCAGTTGATGTTTTGGAGAACGCAATGTAATTGGTCTTCTCAACATTAAGAGTGAGTAGGTTACTATCCAACCAGGCAGCTATTTGAGAGAGACCGTTTTCGGCAGTAATAAACACCTCCTCCCAGGATCCGCCGTGGAAAACAACCGCCGTGTCGTCCGCATAACTAATGATATCTGTGTTTGTGAGATTATGCTTAAGGTATCATACATGTAGGTATATTGTAAAAAGCTTTGGTCCGACTGTGCTCCCTTGAGGGACCCCAAAATTGGTGTAGGATTGACTCCTGAGGTGGTTTTCAACTCTAACGACTTGTCGGCGGTCAGTCAGGTAACTATAGAACCAGTCCAGAGCTCTTCCGCGGACTTCTAAGGCTTCTAGTTTTTTAAATAAGATAGTAAAGGACACTGTATCAAACGCGCGGGCCAGATCTAAAATTACTCCTAGTAAATTTTTACCACTGTCTTGACGCTCAAATACTGTGTCGGCCAGTAAAACTGCTGCATTTTCCGTGGATTTACCCGGCCTAAAACCAAATTGTTTTTCCGAGAGAAGCGATTTTTTTCCAAATACTTTTAACAATTTTTTCCAATATTTTGGAAAAAACGCTCAATAATGAAATGGGTCGATAGTTAGCCGGGGAGCTTTTTGTCCCTTATAAATGGGAGAGACCACTGCTAACTTCCAACAGCTAGGAAAGCAACCACTCTCTAGACTGAGATTATATACATAAGTGAGTGGGACTATGATAACTTGCCTAATTTATTTTATTAACAGCGGCCTGCAGCCATCAAGTTCGGGGGCACTATACGACTTTAGCTGGCTAATGAACTTATCTACTTCGTTTTCATCAGTTGGTTGCATAAAAAAAAAGGATGTAGGGATATTGGCAGGTTTAAATTTGTCAGCTAGAGAGCTTTGCGTTTCAAAAGCTTATTAAGGATCCGATCTGATAGAGTTTTACCTATTGATGTGTAGTATTGATTGCAGGTGTTAAGCGATTCTTTGACTGAGCACCCAATTTTTGTTAATTCACTCGCGCAATTTCTTTACAGAGGCGTTTCGCATATTGATTTTATTGTCTTCCATAGCTTTTTGGGATTATTTTTATTTTCATTAATTTAATTGCTCTCGTAAGCTGATTTAAAGTTATATAAAAGATTATTTAAGCAGTTCCTGTAGTGACTGTAGATTTGTCGAGTTATTTGGTTTTCTGGTGACTCCTTACAAAGACTGTGCAACCTGTCTCTATGTCTCATGCATCTAATGAGACCGGCAGTTATCCAGGGTTTCAAAGAAAATTAGAAGCGACTTACTTTAACATTCCTACAATTTTCCTTAATTGCGGTTGAGATAATGTTACTAAAACGTGTAGCAGCGGTGTCAGCATCATTGGCGACCGTCACAACTGACCAGTCAAAGTTACTGAGAGCCTTCGCGACTGCTGCGAAATTCGTTTTAGTGGTCCAACGATTTGGGGACCTGTTAGATGTTGGGCAATGAATTCCTGCCATGACAGCGTTATGATCAGACACAGAACAATTACAAGACCGATACCGATAGAGGTACAAGTACTTTTTATAAATATATGGTCAATGCAGCTATTACGAAACCAACAACCAATATAGATATCTCAGGTCAATCTGTCAATAATCAGTGTTGTCAATATATGTATATTGACAACACTGATTATTGACGGATTGACCTGAGATATCTATATTGATGTCTCCAGCTAATACTATCTCTTTTGTTTTAATTTTGGTCAGTAACGAGTGAAAGATGGGGAGCGATAAATAGCTATGAATGTTATCTGGTCGGCAATATTCAACGATAGACAATTGGCATCAGTCAAAGGCAGCTCTGAAGCCGACACGTTAAATGAGTCCCTAACATAAACTACAACGCCACCGCTTTTGTTAATAAATTTAGAAGTATGAAACGCAACATAGCCGGGCAGCTGATTAATAAACGGGTCCTCACTCAGCCAGCACTCTGACAATATAACGACGTCATAATTAACACCTGAACGCTTAATGGCAACGAAGAGACCGTCAAAATTCCGCTGCAGACTTCTTAAGTTTAGACAAAGCAATTTAATATTGCATTTAGACTTCAATAGGTCTTTGCAGCTTTCCAACATATCCCGCGAGTGACATTCAATAGAAATCGTATTGTCTATATCATCTATTACCTCATATAGTGGCATTTTTTAAAGTTTTACATATCCTAAAGATTACTTTGACCGTCATCGTTCGATAAGTACTTCTTACATAAATGTATAGATGAGTTGTAAGTGTGTAATAGTAATAAGGCGCAGGCATGATACGAATACGAGAGACTTGTTTTACTGTATGTGAGAGTGTGAAGTGACTGTAGTAGTAAGATGCAGTCGTGAGAAAAGAGAAGCTCAAACATAAATTAATGCAATATAAAAATAAAATAAAAAATTACAATTAGGTTTTACAAAATTATTATGAAAGAATCGGGTCCTCCGTGGTGCCGAAAAGTTGGGACGACACAGCGTTAAGTCCTCCGAAACACCTCCTAATGTCTTCATTGTTTCGTATGACCACGGCTGGGGATCCCTCCTGCTTCCGCACCAGTATGGATCCATTACGGGTCCAGCAGAATTTGTATCCGGCGTTTGTTTTATGGAGCCTGGCGTCCCGAAATAAAGCCCGATTTTCTTTAGTCAACCGTTCGTTAACGAAAAGCTTTTGGAGTTGGCTAGCCACCTCCACATCAGCTGACGTCAGATTACGTCGTGCTTTTGCAGCCAACAGAAAATCATTTCGCTTGCAGTGGCGCACAAATCTAACAATCATCGGCCGAGGTCTATTTGTATTGCCAGCTATATTGCCTTTGTCACTGTTTCGTGGGCCCACCCGAGCGTCATAGTACAGGTTTTCTTCCCTTAGATTTATTCCGATTTTCTGGGACCTGACTAGCACAATGTGCGTTAAGTTTTCATTCGAGACCTCCGTTATACCCATGATTTCCAGTTCATTTCAAAGAGCGCTTTGAGCATTTAGCTTCTCCTCGAGGGTGCAGACTTGCTGTTTGAGAACTGCATTTTCGAGGTCTAGAACCTCGAGTTCTTTAATTCTCTTATTAGACTGTGCCAAACGAGCTTCATATTCGTCTAAGCGCGAGACGCAAGTTGAGAAACACGCCGCGAGATTTTTTAAGCTGTCTTTTATCACACATGCCGTCACGGAGCAGGCGAATTTCTATAGCGAGTGCGCCGATAGACCAATTACTTACCCTGCAGATTGCGCAGAGGCGGCCGAGGTCCCCGCTTTACGACTATGCGCGCGCATATCGCATGTCGTTTGCGCTCGAATCGTCGGTAATATGGCTCGCAATAGGTTGCCGCAATGGGTGTTTGAATACCCTTTTTTGGGTTCTTTGCTAAGACAAGCGGGGCATGTCCAAGTTTAAAACTAACCTGTAATTTTTTAAAGTCGGGGACATTAACGCAAATAGAATGGTACTTGTCTTTACTTTTCGTTTGCGCCGTAGTTATCGGCTTGCAGCAAGCGGCGCAGTCACTTTTACCAGTCATCGTATCTATAAAGGCGGTAAGCTCGTATAAGCGAGAGAGGATTCTTGTCGCTAGGCGAGTTCGGAGCCGTTCGGCACCTCTCGGAGCCAGTCGGAGGGGCTGCTCAGCGAACTTCAGCAGTGCTGTGAGGTGTGAGGTGAGGAGGAGCCGCAACCGCAGATATCTTGCTAATAATTATTAGGAAGATTCGATGAATACTTGCACAGATTGATGTCCCGTATCTGAACGTGTAATAAGCGTCTAAATACTGTAAGCTTTTGCACAAGATTTTACCGATAACACTTATAAGCGTCCGCTCTTAACACTGGTTAAACTCGCACACCAAATGGCCTTAGCTTTTTAAGGAGGTGGAGACCCTGACCTTTTCCATTGTTTGGATTGCACTTTTGACTCCGGTATTGTGGTGGAACCAAGTCTCGTCCATAGTTATGAAACGACCAAGAAAATCTTGTGGGTCGCATTGAAACAGATCCAAACAGTTCTATGACCCTGCATGGCGGGTGCTTTTATTTTCAGCTGAAAGCAGACCCACCTTGCAGAGAACTTAGAAAATCCAAGATCCTTGGTGATTATTTTTTGTACTCGCTCATAGGAAATGCCAATTTTCTTCGCTATCTCTACAACTTTCAACCGCCTGTCATTCATAACCATATCTAGTATATTGACATATTGGTCTACCACACCTGGGTTCATCTTCAACTGCTTCTCTGTCCCGTTTAAAATCTGCTACCCATCGTTATACAGTGGCATATGATGGAGCGGATTTTCCTAAAGTCTGGCACATACGAGGGTCAAACTGAAAGTTCTTAGAAAATCAAAAACTGAGTAAACTAGCAAGTTATTTAGTTTTATTATATCTTTTCAAAATAGTGTCTATTCATGTTAATGCATCGCTGCATCCGATGGAACCACCGAGAAACGCATTTAGCCCAGTCGTCCTTAGGGGTCTCTTCGACGGCCTTTTAAAACGCCGCCACAGCTTCCTCAGCGTCCACAAAACGTTTTCCTCGAAGTTTTTTTTTTATTTTCGGGAATAAATAAAAATCGCAAGGTGCAAGGTCAGGGCCATACGGCTGGTGACCCATACGTCTGACGTCGCCAAAAAGTCGATCGTTCGCCTGGCGGTGTGCGACGAGGCGTTGTTGTGGTGAAGGAGGATTCTACTGCGAGGTCGTTTCTCCCGAACTTTTTCCAAGACAAGTGGCAAACAATTGTTAGTGTACCACTCTGCAGTAACTGTTTTTCGATCCTCTAAAACAATTATCGCGTAATGACCTGTCCTTCCAAAGAACGAGGCCACCATCTTTTTTCCCACGTTCGATCAGTTGGCAACTCCTCGGAACACCCACTGAGCAGATTGTCTTTTGGTTTCGGGATCATAACAGTAAATCCAGCTTTCGTCACCCGTAAGTACACAGCATTTGAGTCACCTGCGTTAAATCTTTCAATCATTTCACGGCACTAATCAACACGATAGAGTTTTTGGGCCTCGGTCAAATTATGAGGTATCCACCGGGCACAAAGCTTCCTGACAGCTAAATGTCCATGTAAGATTTTGTGCACTTGCCTCATACCGATGCCTAAGCTTGTCCGAATCTGCTTGTGCGAATAGAGACTGATAAAAGTGTGACCTATCGTCACACTTTTATCAGTCTCTATCATACGCCGCACAACACTGATGTTATCTTCAGTCGTCGCCGTAGAAGGCCGTCCCTTACGCAGGTCATCAGTGAGATTAGCGCGACCACGTTTAAACTCATAAACCAGTTGTAAATAGTGGCACGAGATGGGGCTTCATCGGGAAAGGCCAATCGTAGTCTATCATAATTTTCTTGTTGACTTAAATGATATCAAAAGTCATAAAAAATCATTGCACGAAAATTTTCTCGTGTTAAATTCATGCTTACGTGACAGACAATTTTCAATTTCCCGCCAAATAGTAAAACAAATGACAAATGAATAAAATTCATACTCAATAATATTGGCAAAGAGTACCATTTTCAAAATTTAAACTTATTTTTTAATTATTTTGTTTACAAGTGGCCAGTTCTAAAAACTTTCAGGGTCACCCTCGTATATTAAAAAAAAATGGCGGTAAGTCTTATTTTTGTAAGTACTTTGACAGAACGGTGGTCAATTTTATCCATTCAACAAAATTTACAATTGTGACATAAGAAAGACAAAAGATAGTAGGTACATCATAATAAAAAAATATGTGTCTTACGTGCCAGTATTATTTTTTCTTTTTAATATCATTAACCTCAGGCTCAAAACTTTTCAATTCACCCTCGTGTACGTTGTTAAGAATCGAATCGGTCAAATATTACACAAATCATTAGTTACCAACACATATAAATGTTAGTATCTTAAGTTTAAAGGTGTATGTTATAATGTTATATACAGTGTGTTACCGGCATGAGGGCTTTAAATGTAGGTATCGATTCTACTCCTCAAATGCTACATCTTTTGTTCTACGACTTAGAAAATAACTTAATTTACAGTAAGTTATAGGTGATCAAACTTTCAAACTTTACTAGTAAAATCCGTGAATTAATTTATTTTGTATGAAAAATAAAACATGAAAATTACCTCATTTTTTAAAGTCGTAGAACAAAAGGAGTTCCATTTGAGGAGTAGAATCGATACCTACATTTAAAGCCCTCATGCCGGTAACACACTGTATAGTAAATGATCTCTATCAATAACCGTTTCGATCTGTATCATAAAATAAATCATGTCATATTAGATCGGTTCAATTCCTGATTAAGGTAGACTAATTTTCAAAACTCCATGAACGCAATTTTTTGGTTTGCTACTCCTGTAGTCGTACGTGCATACCCCAATCTACCGAACGCTTATTTCCCTGCAACTTTCCACTCGTCCATCGACTCTAAATAGAAGAAAGAATGATCTAAGTTCAAACTTCGATTTTTAAAGTGTAGGGGCCCCAGTGTAGTGCTACTGACATGGTCCCTGGAGGCGAGCGGCTCGGTAGCGAGCGTGACGAGCACGGTGCCGGGGGGCGCATGCTCGGGCACCCGCGCCGCGAACGCGCGCCGCGTGAAGTGCACCGCGCGGCGGCTCAACGCGCCCGAGCGCCGGCTGAGCGACAGCGTTGCCAGCGCGTAGCGATCCGCGTTATCCACTTGGGTTGCCTTTCAAACATATAATATTATGATAAATAGACCTGAAACCGACGACTGTTTTGTGAATTTTGCTGTAAGAGGTTTAGAATATCGCATATTCATGAATCGTTTAGACGTCTAAAAGGTATGAAAAAATTGCAATTTATTGCTGTAAAAGTCGTCTAAAAACTGTATAAATCACTTTTTACCACCTTGATATTTTTTTTGTGTAATAAATTAATTAACTTGTTAAACTTTTATAGAAAATGGGCAATAAAATATTTTTTTTACGGCTACTTAAAACTCTCGTTCATAAAATTAAAACAACAGTAATAAACTTCAGTTCAAAATCAATCCAGAACCATAAAAAAGATCCAAAAAATGAAAGAAAAACAATATGTTATGTCCGGCCCTGGCACTGTCTGCATAGGAACGGAGGAATGTCTTATCGGGCTTACCGTTATTGGGATTTATTGATAATTTAGACCCCATGGTCATTGACGAAGGTTATAAATTGCGAATAAGGTAAGCAATTAGCTATTTTATTATCTGTAAGCATTGCATATGCATACCCGCCATAAAATGCATATAATTAAACGTAATCGGTAACTATGATTGTTATTTATTAATTGCATGCCAACTTTAAAAAAACCATTTTAAGCTCACCTCATTTTTTATTTAACTTATGTTGCTTAGACGTTGTTATTATTAATCTTTGTACACTTAAAACCATAAGTTTAAGCCATCTATGTTTTATCTGTATAAGTGAATTGTATTTAAATTTCTTTGAGAAAATAAAGTTCTTTAATAAATCACATAACATTTTTTACGCGTTTAAAGTTAACTCGGCACAATATCTTGTTTATGAACGCAATATTTAAAAAAGTAACACATTTGATACGCTTGTACTCACGAGTATAAATACGCTATAAACGCCATTCGTAAATGTTAATCTTGGCTGTTCGGAGTTAGTTATCCCAGTCCAAATATCGTTTCAAAAAGTAAAAGACGCAGGATTTTAGGAATTTTCATACATTTTCGCGGCCGCTGTAACTAAGTTTTTTTTTAAATATTGATATCGGCCAAAATCAGATCTTAGCGGGCTGTTTTAACAACAGTATAGTTAACATTTCTAAGCCTATTGGAGAACAAACAAATCTCAAATAAAACGGCTTGTTTCCTGGACTAATTACTATCTTAACCCTCTGCGACTGTGGACTTTTTAGAAACATTCTACTGGGTTTATCAGACTGGATAAAATATAGAAAAAATACTAATGGGTCAATACGTATTGTTTATTTAGTGTCTAGCATGATTATTCAATTTTCATGTGGAATTTATAATTATCAAAAATTTAATTAACTTGAATAAGGTATAAAAATCAGGAATTTTTAATATAGGTTAACTTATAATGCCTCGAGGCTTTAGAAGAAGTTACTGAGCAACTGAGTTACTGCTATTTCACGCTATAAGGCGTTTTTTTTTGGCGGTCTCTGATAGACGCACGTCTGTCGCAGAGTGTGTAATTCGGTCTTAAAATTCGTTTTTCTATAAGTTTTGGAGAAAATGGCTTGTTTTATGACCTTGCACAACATTTTTTTTTTAAGAAAATTGTAATTTGAAAATTTTTGTTTGTATTTATATTATATTTAGTGTTACTGTTTTTCCGGGCATTAATTTGTATTTGTGATTATGTAGATGGTACAACTTGAGAGGAAGATGGATGGATGGATGGATCGAGGGTTATGCAATATGCCATCTCTTGATGTAGAAGGGCCTGGCTCATTTGGGACTAATTAATTGTCTCTGTGATACAGTTGGTAATCTTGCACTTATTTTGTACTGTTCCGTAACACTACACCGTTTTCAAAGAAAACAACGAAATCGAATTTCTAAGGCTGTGTTTCCATCAGAGCTGTGCGAGGTAGCGGAGCTGTGTGCGAGGAAAAATCCACCAATACCGCGATGAGCAAGGCTAGGAATTCTATTGGTAGATTTTTTCCTTGCACACAGCTCCGCTGGGTTACCATCGTTTCGTCAAAAAGTTTTTGCCAAACTGATTCATTTCCTAAACATATCATTTGATCAAACTGCTTTATTTCCGAAACTGGTAGTTTTTCTGGATTTTTATAAAAATATCCTAACCTGACCTATAGGAAAAAAACAGTTTGGTCAAATTATATAGGTATTTGGGAAATGAATCAGTTTGGCAAAAACTTTTTGACGAAACGAAAGACTCCCCGGTCCGCTATCTCGCACAGCTATGGTAAAAACCCAGCGTAAAACATGGTCAAAATCTTCTTTCCCGCCACTATTTCTTTTTAGGGTTCTGTACCCGAAGGGTCCAAGCAGTACCCTATTGCTGTTACTCATGTGTCTGTTTGTCCGCCTGTCGTCTGTCACACAGGTTTTATAGTCAAACGGTTAAAACTACAGTCTTCAAATTTTTGCAGTATAAGCAACTTAAAATGAAAAATATATTATTGTCTTTAATTAAAATATACAAAAATATTTAAAACATTTAAAATATAAATTTCCTACTTCGTTAAGTAGGGTTTCGTATTTAGGAGCTTGTTGAGTAGTTAAATATTGTATTTTGTTGTTTTAAACAATATTTTCAAAGAAATAAAAAGCCACCAAAATCAGTTTTTTTCAATTTTTTTATTTAAATATTGTTTTAACTTTTTGCTAACCTGTTGCACTTGAAATTTGGTAAAAACGTTTATTATTATATATTACGTATATTTTACTATCAAATACCAATACACCTATTGATAAATCAGATTTGTTTTTATAATATTTTTTCGAGTAATACTTCTTATTTATAATTTTTAAATTATTTTTATTAGATGCAGCATAGTAGGCAAATAAATTAAAATAAATGTATTAATATAAAAAGTTTATTTGATACCTCCGCTGTAGGACTTATTGTCTTACTCTAGACGACGACAACACTTTTATGCACTACTAAGTGCCTAAAATGCGATTTTATGCAGCCTACACCCAGCATCAAGAATGACTTACGAGCATGAGAAATGAAAAATATATTTTGGACATGAAAATAAGTAATCGAAGATTAGGTAGCCTTTTAAAGGGTATCTGTGAGGGGTAATGTAACTATTGTCTCGAACACCGCCCGTGTTTCTCTACAGGTAAACCGGTTTTGGGAATAGTTGCATTTACCCTAGGATGGAAGTGTATAATTATTTGAAGCCGCCGAAACCAGACAGCTGAAGAGGAGGTTTTGAAGGCGTTGCTTTTGTAATAAAAACTTCGATTTAAGACTGTAGGTTTATTGTAGGTAGCTGGTGTAAGTACAAAATAGTGCCAAAATTATGCGCAGCTAAGTGGACGATTAGAAGGCAAGTGAGTTGCAAATTTTGAACAGTTCTAAGATTAACTGACTATTTTAGTGGGGATAAACGTTTTGATATTGCTTGAAGAGCTTAAGATAATTTAGGTTTAATGATTTTGGTAGGTACAATAATGTAATTGAAAAACAATTTAAGTAGGAAAAAAGAATAAAATAAAATAAATTAAAATGTATACAATAAAAATGTTGCATACGCAACATTATTATTACCCTTATAACGACGGTTACAGGATCGTTGACTTGCAACAGCCGTTGGGTGGCGGCGACGCGGCCCGTCTCTTTGTCGATGGTCACCATTTCCCGTTTGTCTCCTGTGACAGAGTAGTATAGCGGCGCGTGGATGCCGACGTCTTGGTCCACGGCCGCGACGGGCCCGGGCGCCGTCACAAGGATTGTACCCTGCAATGTTGAGGGATATAATAAAAACAATGACCGAGCTATTTAGGGTTAGATACCAAAATAGTAAAGTAGGAACCCTTTATGGTAAGACTTCTGTGTCTGTTTGTCTTTATGTTACAGCTGTGGCTGCTTGCTTTTTTTCTATATTAAGTAAAAAACATGAAAATAACTGTACAGTTAATGATTGTCACAGGATAGCTGAAAAATTTAAGTGAGTTTTACAGCAAATGGGGTGTCTTGAAGCAAAAAAAAGATTTCTAAGAACGCTTGTATTAGTAGGTATATCTGTGTGTCTGCGGCACCGTACCTCCCACACGGATGGACAGATTCAGGCGCGGTTTCTTCAATAGAAAGTCAGTTCAATTTGAGTGGTTTTTACTTATACCTAGGTTTGATGAAAATCGGTCGTTTTAAATATCAGCTCTGAAAATAAAGCCCTTATAACAAAAATACCTTTTACAGCATTCTAGCTGTACTTGCGTAACTAAAGTTACATGAACACGGAGCCTGCACGCGAGTCAGACTGGCATTTAAATGCCTTTTTTCAATATTTCAAGGCTGCATAATTTAATTTGGGATCGGGATTGATATTGCTCTGCTTTCCTTTGGTTGGAATGATTAAAAAAGAACTCATATTAATAAAGGTTTACCTCAATAGCATCATCAGGAAGAAGCGCAGTATAATGGTCATGGCTAAATTTTGGATTTTGATCATCTGCATCGAGCACCTCTACGAACATGGTGGTGTCATTGTGCAGTGGTGGGCGGCCCTGATCTTGGGCTCTTAGAGTCACTGTGAAGTTGTTGAGCATTTCGTAATCTAAAGGTTGTTTAACCATCAATATGCTGTCCAGTTCATTTGCGAAACCAAAGTATTCCTGTGGAGAACAACTAGTAGTAAAACACACTAAAAAAACATATAGACTTTATTTTAATACAATTATTCCAAATCTAAATTCAAATTATTGAACAAATCATTGGCATATATCTCTAGCAGGAAACAGGCAATCGCTTCAGCATGTTTATAATAAAGCAATAATAGAAAAACAAAACTCAACTGCTTTTGCAATATTGTTATAATAAACTGTGTAAAATTCTGGCAGTGCCAAATCTGTGTATAGTTTTTGTTTTAAAGCAAGTTCATTAATTAATAAGGATAATTGCAATGAACACTAGCACATATTAATTTGAAAAGTATATTAGCTGTGCATTGTAGTATTCAGAGAAAACAAACGAAATATAAACCAATAATATAAAGAGAGTTTGGCAGTTAATATGCATAAACAAGGTAATCTCTGGGACCTGAGCGATCTCGGACTGGACTACATGCAGTAAGTAATACTAGAATACAATATAAGGCCGGTTTTCCAAAAAAGTGTACATCGTTATGGACAATATACGAGTAATATGATATTTTTTGCTCACAAAAATAAATGTATCTAAATTTAAGACTAATTATTGTGATGAAATGGAAAAGTTATAGTTTCTTAATTTTTGTCTTTAACGATGTACACTTTTTTTGAAAACCGCCTATAAACATTATTATCCTGCATCCACACACACATACACACACACCTCTTTGAATAAATAATTATAATATGATTATGCTCAGTGTAAATAAATTAGGATCCTGATACACTTTGTTGAATACTTTGCAGTAAACTAGATATTATGTACCAGTTTTGTAACTATATATTTATTCATGAAGAAGTTTTAATTATGATGTTAAATTAACTGTTTTCTTAAATGACACAAAATCTCAAAATCTTCTATTCCCCCTAGTACACTAGGGCTGTTCAACAAGTTGGACTTCCCCAAAAATGAGAGCAGGTGATTTCATTATCGCAGGGGCAACCTTCACACTCATTTAAGGCTTTTTATCAAATAGAAGATATTTTAGAGAGAACAATTTTTTGAAGGGTTACATCTTAACTTGTTCTTATGAATTAATCTAATATCATTTATAATAATTTTACGCTACCAGAAAGTCTTAAATTGCTATTAAGTATAGGTGCAACTAATCCAGCCCACCTACTCAAAACATTGAAACAAAACTCAAAAGGCCCTTAATTTTGTACAACATTTGCTATATAATATCTTCATATTTTAAAAATGAATAAGTTAGTCAACTATTGAGTAAGACCAATATTACAAAAAATGCAAATAATCTATGAGTTATACACTTTTAAGCAATCGCCGGTGCAATATAGCTCAAATTTAACATTTGAGTTTTATTGTTTTTAATCATGATTCAGATTCAAATGTGAACTTAGGTTGAAGAATTCACTTTTATTTCTCGTATTTGCACCAATTAAGTAACAAATACTGTGATTTTTTTATATTATCTTCAGCAGAATTGCCCAGCAATAACTTATATTAAAATTATATTTGAATACAAACAGCATTCGGTCCAGGCATCACAGAATAATGTATAGTAGCATGTGGTCCAGGTTGATCTGCATCAGTGGCCCGCAAAGCAGGCAACACGCGGGAGCCCACAGCCGTTAGTTCAGACAGCCTTACTTTGTATGGGGACCCCACCCACATAGGAGCGTTGTCATTCACATCCCAAACACGCACTGACACCGGAATTATAAAACTCTAAAATAATTAAAAGATCAATTGTTATTTTTTTTAGTGTTAAGACACGTCAATGCATTAATAGAAAATGAATGTTACCGGATCTGACGTCCGACGACGGTCACAACGAACATTGACATAAACATTGGAAGGGCCATTTTTCTCCTCCCGATCTAGTGCTCGAAACAATGTTACGTTTTTGGTACCTGGAGCAATGCCCAATGGGGCATCTTTCTCCTGTAGTTTAAGTGATATGTTGCCATCTATATCACTTGGATCACCATTAACACTAAGGGTACCTAAAAAGTGAAGGATGAGAAAATATTTAAGTTAGGTACTAATTAGTGATTTAGTGTGTATTGTGTGAATATACACTCGAGAGCAAAACTTTCGGGTCACTAACATAAATTGCAATATCTCAAAAACGAATACAGCTAGCCTAATAAAATAAATTGGACTTTAAGGACATTTTAATGTCACTTAAATAAAATGCATTACAATGAATACTGAATGTTAGTTTAATTTTATAAAAAAAAAGTAAAAATGGCATCCACTTGCTTGAAAAAACAAAATTGAAAATATTGAATTTTTTATATAATTATCCAAATTTGACACATTTTAATACTCGGTATTGCCTCCACGTGCACCCTGCACAGCTGCGATGCGATTCGGCATGCTGTACACCGAGTTTCTGAAGCACAGTTGAGGAATGTTCTCCCATTCCTCTACCAACGCGTTTTTGAGCTCGCGAAGCGTCATTGAAGGTGGTAGGTACTCGTTGCCTTACTCGTCGTCCAAGCTCGTCCCAGGCATGCTCGATCGGGTTGAGATCCGGGCTCCTGGCCGGTCATTCCATGCGGCGAATACCCACATCGTTCAGGTAGTCTTATCCTCGTGAGGCCCACGTCAAATTTTGCTAGTTCAAAAAAGAACCTTGTGTAAGTCAACTAAAGTTTAAAGTCACTTTGACAAATGTCCTAAATTTAGGCCGTTGGGCCTTACGAGGTTATACTACACGAGCAGTATGGGGACGGGCATTATCATGCATGAAAATAGCATTTTCACCGAGCCTTGTCATAAATGGACCGACGTGCTCATTTAGGATTTCTTCCACGTATCTTACGCCATTTAGAGTACCGTTTCCGATCAGTACTAGCTCTGTTCGGCTTTTTGCAGAAATCCCAGCCCACACGAGTACCGAACCGCCATTTGCGGGCCTAAAGGGTTTCAAATTAGCTTTAACAAGTCGCCGTCTTACAGTCCAAGCACTAGGATTGCTCCCACCAAGCCGTAAAAATTGTTGTGTCAATGCAGTTCCCGTAAGGAATCGATTTCGAATCATAGAATACTATGATTCGAAATCGATTCCTTACGGGAACTGCGGGACAACGGTACGGGAGGATCGATATCTAGTCAATAGACTAGATATCGATCCTCCCGTACCGTTGTACACCTGGGTCTGCCTCCTCCTGGTCTGCGTAAGTTCGAACCAGTTTCTAGAAACCGATGAACAATACGCTGTACTGTTGACAACGTCACTCCGGCTATTCTTGCAGTATCTCGCTGGCTTCGGCCGTTTTCCAGTATTGTAAGGATTCTCGTGCATTCTTCGGGTGTAATTGACATATTTATTACCTTAATAATGACCACTGAACATTTGGGACCCTTTTTATATATGCATTTTATGACAGAACGAAAACAAAAGAAATAACGAATGGAAAATGGAAAAAATTCTTTACTTCATAAACGATCCCGATCAAACGATCATTTTGTTTTAAATATTTTTTTAATGTCATTACTTCAAATTACCAATAAGTTTTTAGTGACCCGAAAGTTTTACTCTCGAGTGTACATCCTGGCCTCGTTTGTTTATTATTGTTCAGAGTACTATTATTGTCTTACGCACCTATGACGCTTCCGACCGGCGTATCTTCACTTACGAAGAAACTTTCCACCGCACCGCCATTCATTAAGTAGCAACGGCTGTCTTGGATAGCTGTAAAAATTAACGCACATGTTTAATTTTAAAACAATAACAATACTTTATTAAGTACTTAATTAAAGTTTGGCTGTCGAACGCTGTGGCCTTAGTAGGCTATGGCACAAACTCCGGAGCCTCTGTAAACAATTAAATTCCACTTTTAGAGCGTACGCAGACAGAGAGCGGTCAGGAGTTCCGAGTTGCGAGTTCAGAGTTCTGCGTTCTATCGAACGTACCGAGTCTATAACAAAAACGCACACAGCGGGCAGTCAAACCGCGGCGGTCAAAGCGGAACCATAGAGTATAATGAGCGTTCTGAGAGTTCTATTGCCGCCGAGACAGCGAACGCCTGCGGGTCTACTTTGAAATCCGTAATTTGGATCGCCCCGTCACTTTTTAAATAAAATAAAATAAATATCACAGGACAATGTCACACAAATTGACCTAGTCCCAAATTAAGCTCTAGGCTTGTACTATGGGTACCAGACAACGATAAATTTACTTATATAGAGAAATATATACTTAAATACATAGAAAACATCCAAGACTCAGGAATAAATATTCGTGCTCATCACACAAATATCTACCCTTACCGGGATTTAAACCCAGGGGTCCTGACCCCTAGCTTTGAAGGCAGGGTCACTACCAACTAAGCTAGCGCGTCGTCGTCAGCGTCGTTGTTGCAAATTAGTTACGTATCGAGAGCAAAAGGGATAGCAATAGACGAGGTTCGAATTACGGATTTCAAAGTAGGGCCGCTGACGCCGCGATGTCGGAGGTTGCTAGCACAGAGAAGTTAATTGAATTAGTCAGGGAAAGGTTATTTTTATCCGATTTGGATCATACACACTCTTGAAAGCAAAAGTTGTCTCTCCTGTGGTCAATAGTTAAGGGTTTGTCAGATCAGATTGACAGGCGTCAGAAATCAAAAATGACATTGCCATTTCTCATGCCATAATTATAATACGGTATATATTCATGGTAGGTATATCACAAAAAACCCGCCTTCAAAAGAGCAAAAGGTTACTTTCCTAAAAGGTTAGTCCAACTGAATTCTGCCTTTTAACCGACTTAAAAAAAGGGGGAGGTAATATGTTCCACTGTGTGCATTATTATTTTTTGTTGTTGCCCACTTCAGTTGGACAAACCTATTAGGTAGGTACCTAAAATTTTAAAAGAAGGTTTTTTGCGTTTTCGGAGGCAGTTTTTTTTTTTACTTTGATTTTATTTTAAACTTTTTAGTGGTCATAATACGCTGTTAAGTAGTCCCACTTCTTAGTTGATATGAAACTATAAACTATTTCTGGCGCACCGCAAGGAACGCCGCAGGTAAGTCATAATCATATTTCAACGAATAAATATTCTTCATTACAATGAAGACTACAGTCGCTCAATTATCTCAATCGAGATATCTTATCGCCACCCTTGAAATAGGTACCTACCGGTGGGGAGTTCCGTCATAAGTTTCACTTCACCAAGTGATACTTTCTGAACGCAAATGCTAGACTTGTTACTAAAAATACTAAAATCGCTATATGTTTTCCTACAATATTTGAGGAGTTTCCTCAATTCCTCGCTGATCCCCTTATCAGATTCAGATTTCGTGACAAAGGGACCACCTCGGAATACTCTATGAAAGCAAAAAATATTTTTCAAAATCGGTTCACAATTGACGGAGTAATCAGTAAGCATACATAAAAAAAATACATATAGTGGATCGTATAATCTCCTCCTTTTTTGAAGTCGGTTAAAAAGTAAACCGGGCAGAACAGAAAACTGACTCCATAATTTTAGAACTTCGGTAATAGGTATTATCAAACCCCGGTTTGACGGAAGCAAGAATGCACTTCTGCTAGTGCTTAATTGATTATAATATAGACTCTTCTATCGACATCCATATGAACCCTCCTTACCTGTGGTACTACCGGTGATACTACTAGTAGTACCACGGGGATTATTTTTTGCCCGTAAGTACTACTATCCTGCCTAGTAGTACCACGGGAGATTTTTCATTACCCCTGGTCCTACTTATCATTTAAAACTTATGGGTCACGGCGAACTAGCTCCACAAGTCCGTGCTCCACATATGGGTCACACTAAGAAACAACCAGGTACGCTGTCAGATTTGCTGGACGATATTAGTATGGGGACTGTGAACGTGTTAACCATATAGTAAATAAATATAACAAACGGTTTCGAAGTATGCTCATGCTAGAAAAAACGAGTGTTGTAGAACTAAATAAAAATACAGTATTCTTATTCTCGAATAATATCGGACACGCATTTTTTGCTTTATCAAATTATACACATATTTTTTTTGATTCAGGGCTACAGAACTTACAGAAGGCATCCTGCTAAACTAACTGAAACAGTAAATATATGTCAGCGCAGTTTTTCAAGTGCGAGCTCCAATGATATTTCTTGATTTAATAGTTGCATTTGAATGTGTCTTATTACGTCATCGCATTTTATATATTTAGTCCTTCTTTTAGTACTCAACTTAGATTCAAATTCTGAAATTGATTCGACTCTTAAGGTGTGTAGCAATCTAGTAAGTGTCACTGTGCTCTTTTTCATAACTTTATTAATTTTGGAGTGCCACGAATGCCACGATTCAACGACGTTATTAGTTCTATGGCGTTTGCCAAACACACTTATTATTCTAATATTTTTTTCTTTCATCCATGTCCTTTCTACGTATTGGATATTCTTTTTCATTTGATAGATCTCACTCTCAGATTCCATTTCCAAAACTACGTTTACCTTGCCTTTGTCACCATGTGTTGCCATTTGGTATCCATCCATTTGAAGTACCTATCTTATGCCGGATCCACATGCTTGATGTTTGCCACTGCAGGACGCAACTATACGTTAGTGTGGTCGAAATCACAGACATTTTTATAAACTAAGTAGCAGACTGTAACAATTTCACCATTCGATGTTAACCACGTACGATTAGAGCGCTAACAGTTGTCAAAATGTATCAACTAACAGTCGATTAAAATTGATTACATTTAAATATCGTATGGAGAAATTGGTACTAAAGATTATTCAAGCCAACATAGATAAAAAATGCCACTATGAATTTATTGCAACACCGAGGCACACATAGCCAATTTTGAACCCGTGGCAGTCGCCATCTTTGCTAAGTGATATTTAAGCGACAACATGGCGTAATTTTTTTCTGGGAAATAATATTGGTGGTTATGGTGAAAAGCAGTGTTCCCTTGTGTTATTATACTGGAAAACCCTCTGAAATTGCTTTCCATCGGTAAGTTAATCTTTTGCTATCATTCGTCCATAGATTTATTTTTGGTTACCGCGTCCTAACTAACATTGGTCTTGAAATATTCAGAAATAATTACAAAGGCAATATTCATGAAAGTGATAAAACATTTCAATTAAGGTTTTCTAAAGAAATACGAGAAATATTTTAATTTCACTACTTAAAATAACCTCTTTTGACAGTTAATGTACTGTGCATTTATACAGGGCCGAACTAGGCCGAGGCCTGGCATTTGTTTGATAATGCTTATAAGCAGTAGGTACTGGATTTAATAAAAACTGTGATTACTACTCGCCTCGTCATTTAACGGAACATTCCCTAGACTAGACAAGCTATGCCAACGTTATTATTTTACTAATATTTTCAGTTACTTTAATACATCCCTGTTTTTGTATTAGTGTGCGAGTTAATCTTTTATGTGTGTAAAGCTGCCACGCAATCTGAGCAGTAATGTTAAGTCTGCTAGCCATAATGTCTGTGGGCCGAAATATCAATCTCGATCGATAAATAATCGTGCTCACTCTAACATATAGTTGCATCCGGCAGTGTTTGCGGCAAACACCAAGCATGTGGATCCGGCTTTACGATTGGACCAGGTCCATTGGACTGAACGTGAAGACAGCCCTTAAGTAACTAATTGATTTTGGATTACCTAAACATTGCAATAAATGTTGTCTAATTGCATTCCTCTGCGGCCCACGGTCGAGCTACGCACGTGGGTATAAATAAGCTTCGTCTCAAAATTAATATAAGTAACTATAATTAATTATATGTATTCTAACGGCGGCACACGAAAATGCTAATGTGATACACTTCTAGACTAATGGATCCATGTGGCTCACGTAACGTGTGCGTATTTAGCGTGTGCCGCAGTGAAAAGGCCTTAACTTTACTTATTATTATTGACCACGGAACCTTAAGAAACGATGCGTTGTAAAAATATCGAGAAATTTCGATCAAATTGTCAATCATGACTAGCCCGAAACTTCACATGACACCTTACTATTTTTAATGGGATTGTTTGTATTGAGGAAGTTCATGTCATCAATATGTTTAATAGCACGATAAAGAGGTAGCCTCCTGCCGTTAGTAAGTATTTAACTCCAGCACTTATCTATTCAGGACGCGGGGTGGCGGGTGACGCGGCTGGGGTCATTTCCTGCGCCGCATGGCGTGGAAAATGGAACACAGTGACTAGTAGGTTATTTAGTATCCTCAAACGGCAACGCCTTAGTCCGCACGATAAAATAGGGCTTTATTGGCGCTCTGTTATGTCTCAGATCTCATGGAGCCTACAGCCTACCGCGGACTGGCGAGAGATTAATTCCAGCGTTCAGGGTAACAATAACAACTACAGCGTTACTCAAAGTTGTAGAGGATGTGCGGCGAGCAATGGAATCTACCCATGTCACTGTGCTGGTATTATTAGACTTCTCTCACTAGTGTGGTCTTACTTCTGGCACAGTATATAGTATATGGCTAAAGCAGTAAAGAAGCTAATACCAAACGTTCGAAACGATGCACTCACAGAGACGCACGCCTCTACGAGACCGCTAAGTGGACATGGCAGTGCTGTCAGTCGCGAGTGTCGCGTCGAGTTGAATGGTTTCCTTTGTATTTTATAATATTCTTTCCTTATAAAGATGCCATGACTGTATCAGTATACGGCTGTTTGAATCCGTTTACAGAATGGGAAAAAGTAGACGCTATCTGAACTTTTTAGCTATTCGACTGAATGCTTCCAAGGTCGATGTCTGGGAATCTGCGTGGTCTCTGACAACGAATCCGTTGACAGCATGAGAAAAAATCGATTTCAGGGGATCTATATGGTGTTCAACAAGGAATCCGTAGACAGAATGGAAAAAGTAGCCGTCATCATTAAGTTTTAACTATTCGACTGATTGCTTCCAAAATTGTTATCTGGGGATCTGTATGGTGTCCGACAAAAAAGATACCCGGATATCGATTTCGGAAGCAATCAGTCGAATAACTAAAAAGTTCAAGATAGCGGCTACTTTTTCCCATTCTGTAAACGGATTCAAACAGCCGTATATTGATACAGTCATGGCATCTTTATAATAAAAAAAAGAATATTATAAAATGCAAAGGAAACCATTCAACTCGACGCGACATTCTTTTCTCATTCTGTTCACGGATTTCTTGTCGCAGCCCATACAGATCCCCAGATATCAATTTTGGAAGCAATCAGTCGAATAACTTGCAAGTTCAAGATGTCAACTACTTTTTCCCATTCTGTCAACGGATTGCTTGTTGTAGATCACAGAGATTTACCCAGATATCAATTTCGGAAGCAATCAGTCGAATAACTTAAGTTCAAAATGGCGCCTACTTTCTCTCATGCTGTCAACGGAGTTGTTTTCGGAGACCACACAGATCCACAGATATCGATTTTGGTTGGGAAGCAATCAGTCGAATAAATAAAAAAATCAAGATAGCGGCAAATTTGTCTACGGATTTCTTGTCGGAGACCATACAGATCCCCAAATATCAATTTTGGAAGCAATCAGTCGAATAACTAAAAAAATCAAGATGGCGGCTACTTTTTCTCATGCTGTAAACGGATTCAAACAGCTGTATACCAATACAGTCGTGGCATCTTTGTAAAGAAAGAATATTATAAAATGCAAAGTAAACCATTCGTCTCGACGCGACACTCGCGACTGACAGCACTGCCATGTCCACATAGCGGTCTCGTCAAGATGTCGGCTACTTTTTCCCATTCTGTCAACGGATTGCTTGTTGTAGACCACAGAGATCCCCAGATATCATTTTCGGAAGCAATCAGTCGAATAACTTAAGTTCAAAATGGCGCCTACTTTCTCTCATGTTGTCAACGGAGTTGTTCTCGGAGACCACACAGATCCACAGATATCGATTTTGGTTTGGAAGCAATCAGTCGATTAACTGAAAAATTCAAGATAGCGGCTTTGTCTACGGATTCATTGTCCGAGACCACACAGATCCCCAGATATCGATTTTGGAAGCAATCAGTTGAATAACTAAACAGTTCAAGATTGCGGCCACTTTTTCTCCATCTGTTGACGGATTCGTTGTCGCGGTCGTCGCGGACCATCAGACCACACCAGATATAGATTTTGCATTAACTAGCCGAGATACAATAAACATTTTATTTTTAATTTTACTAAATTTTAGAGGACAGCACTTACGCTCAATTGGAGAGTAGGTATTTCTCTTGAAAAGTAGGCGACCTAGCTTCTTTACCGCTTTAGCTATACATATACAGAGTTATTTGTAAAATACGAACAACTTCTCAGGGTTAAATTATTTACATCATAAACAACAACTTTTGTTCGGAGACTTTTTACAAAACGTAATACATTTCCCAAAAAAATACTTTCTCGTTTTTGTTGTACTATCTGATACCTTTTTAGATCTGTAATTTTATTACATAATTAATTATTTTTAGATGGCTAAACTATATATACTATTTATACTTTGCGCTCACTTCACATTCCACGGCCTCATTTCTTGTTAAAGGCTTGTTTACACGTTGTGAAGTAGCAAGTGCAGGTGAGAACTACAGGTGTAAAGTGATTAGTAAAATCGTGTGGCGTCTAGCGTTGTCCTTCGGCTTGGTGTACGCACATCAGGGAATCGTCTTGCATATTCGCGGCAGGCTTCCGATACGTTGTCATCACACCTAGCGAGCATTCGCACCATTTCCGTGTAATCAAAATTCAAATACTGATATGCCATCGTGAACTGCCTACCCGCATTATCGGAAATCGAAACACAGTGCGCACCGGCGCCGGCGATTCAAAGCAAACGACTGCGCAGATAATTAGGTCAAGGAGTCTTGCCTCCTCACCCCTTTCCCCGCCCGCCACTGCGTTTCGCACTGCATTTGTTTATTGTCTAGCGGTATTCTTTTGCTACCTAAATTTAGAGTACTTGTAGTTACTTACATTTAGATTGATCAATTTAATTAATATATTTTTTGTAAGAACGTAAAATATTATGAAATTTAAGAATGTATAGTATTTAGTATTGTTAAGTATTTAGTCACAGAACAAAAGTGGTTGCTTATGATGTGAATAATTTAACCCTGAGAGGTTGTTAGTGTTTTACAAATAACCCTGTTGGTATATACTGTGGTACCAGGGCAGGGCGGATACTATCTCCTCTTCTGCTGTCAATTTTCATAACTCGAACTGCGTCCAGCATTAAATGCTTTTACCATCTGTACGTCGATGACCTTCAGCTATACACGAAAGCGTCAGTTGGTGATCTGGGCGACGCGTTTGCTAGGGTTAACGCTGACCTTAACTGAATATGTGTGTCTCACCTTTTTGCAATAGCAGTTTATAAGGGCAAATGTCGAGCCATCATGCTAGGTTGAATATTTGAGACAGTGTCTAGTGACGTGAGGAATCTGGGGCTGATTATTGACTCGTATCTGACGTGGGATGCCCAGGTATCTGACATGTGCCATAGGGTAAACTGATACGTTAGCGTTAGCGGTAGAGCGCTCTACATATTTAATATTTTTCTGCCTGTTACCCCTATACACTTCTTGTTTAGGATGTTGCTAATCATTGATTACACTGATGTGTGCTACTTTAATAATTCTCAGACCTCTTTGAATAGGCTGGATCGTCTCCTATGCACCTGCATCAGATTTGTCTTTGGCCTGCGTATGTATGACCCCATCTCTTCCTTTCGCAAACTTAATTGGCTACCTAACCGTCAACGCAGGTCAAACAACATTCTTGATCACGCTCATCTCTATTTTGTTCGACCCAGCTGCACCCGATAATCTCAGTTGTATTTTTAAATCCCAAAGCGCCCGTCCAATGCGAGCTGCGTTCTTTCCATACTCTTAAACTCTCTATCCCTGCTCGATGCTCTGGTTTTGTTTCTAATTCTTTCGTCCTTCAGGTAATTCGACTGTGGTTCGATCTTCCACTCTGAGTTAGGCAAGCACAAACTAAGTTCTCGTTTAAACGCATGATCCGCAATATTTTTTTTGATAACCTCAATAATTACTTTCTGCTTTGTGTTCAAATAGTGAAGCTAGCTATGAAGCAGCATGCCTGAAATGTAAAACAGATTGCCAAACGTCGTTGCCTACTAAGCAGGATGCCTAAATGGTTCAATACCTAAATGGTAACATGCGTGCAAAGCAAAATGTCTAAGTGGTTAAATGCCTACACATCAAAATGCCTAAGTGGTTAACGCCTACAAAGCAAATAACACCAAAACTACCCCCCTCTTCCTGCAACGCCCAAAAGGATTGAATCAAAAACTGGTGCCATCATTGTCCACTACATCGGGGCTATGATACCTGTCTTCTTTGCCGTTATTCTCTTCTTCGCTAACAATTTTCCAGTGTATGCACATATTAAACATACCGATCTCAGTCAACTTGTATTTCAGGCAATCTGCTTCTTAGTCAATTCACATTTCTGTCATGCTGCTTCTTTGGTATCTCTCGTTTAGGGCAATCAGCCTTTTAAGTCATCCTGTGTTAAGAGCAAACTGCTTTACAGGTAATTTAAATATAGGCAATCTGCTTCTACGAGTAAGTCAATTTTACATTTCAGGCATGCTGCTTGATAGACATCCCTTGTTTAGGTCAAACAGCTTTTTAGGCAAATCTCATGTTTAGGTATAACGCCTTCATTGGCATCTTGCGTTTAATGTAACTCGATCAAGAGGGCTTCTCAGCACCAACTATATCGTTTCTGTTTGGCCCATTGATTGACTGGTAGAGAACTTAAGGCATAAGTCCGTCATTTGTAACTATATTGTGAATCGTGCAATAAATTGTAAATATTTTAAGAAATCTCTATACGTATCGCTTAGGTTTCACCGCAATTTCACAGTGCACATGCGTCAGAAAAATATTTTTTCCTTAAATAATCTCATCAATAATTTAATTTTGGCAAATAAAATTTGTTTACTAGCATGGCTTATCCAATTTCGTTGCGGTCAATACCAATAAGATGACCCATAAGTCTCCGCTTCGCTGATTGTACTTTCTACAATTTGCATTCTAATCTGTAGTTACGTTTCAAATTACCATAATTTACACAGCTACAATATAAAAAGATCTACCGCTTCGATTTAACAAATGTTTAACAATGCAAATGCTAGTAAATAATTTCAGTAATCTTAAATTTTAATTACTTAACACTAATTGTCATCTCAAAACTTTCGGACAGGCAGGCAGGCAACATACATAGTTTTTAAGAATAAGTTAATTTGTTTCATGTGTGTATTTAGTTTTAGTTAAGTACATATGTTTTTATTATTTTTCTGTTTGTGTCTAAGACAGTACCAAATAATTTTAAATAGAATATTCTTCATAGGTACTTGTTGTTTTCCGTGATGGTTTTTTTGTGTTTGTAGTAACTGCGTCGGACGGAACCCTACACTGGGCATGGTGCATCATGCTCCTTTTCCTATTAGAAAAAGGAAACGAATAATTCAGTTCATGTATACTTTATTTAAATATAAGATAGCTCCTGTAATTAAAAAATGCACCCAAATAAAGTTGTAAATAAAAGCGTAGAATAGGAGGCAAACTACTATATATGAAATGTACATCATTAAGTAACGGACCATGAACTTTTATAAAGTCTGGGCCTAGAACAAACAGAACTGACCAATATGAGCATGTCATGAAATAATGTCTTGCTATGCCTTTGTTTAGGTCGTGTGGTCCGATCACTGAGTTTGATGAACGGACGCCTAGTTCGTCTCGGAAATCGATCCACCTTTAGTACCTAAACGTGTTTCGATCGATCGAAATATGAGGATTTATGAATCGCTTAAGGCGGTAACTTGTTCCCGGAAATAAGGCTAGAATTTATAATGCGGCTTACTCTGTAAAAGCTAATTAACTATTATAAAATATAATAATGCAAACCACTTGGTTTCAATGTACCTACAATTACTTTGTAAGTCGCTTCAAAGAAAACGAAGATCCTCATCGTTCGATCAATCGAGCTACGCTTACTTGAAAATAGTACAATCCCTGGTCCGACTTCAGAATCGCACCCAAAAGATATTGCAATCTGGCACATAATATCACATGTTGTGATAAGATGTATTTTCGCATGTGCAACTCTATTATTCCTTACAAGTCCTTCAACTAAAACATGTTTCTGTAGTGAAATTCAGCATGGTGTTGATAATAAAAAGTAAAGTAACATACCAAAGGCGATATTACATTTCCCTTACATCTACCTCTGTTAAGTCTGGCCATATTTTGATGCAAACTCTTTTCTTTATTCTAAATTTATGTGCTTGGCTATATTTTACGTATAAATAATATGCAATGTCGTCTTTTTACTTCTTACTTTTGAAAATGGGTTAAATTACGTGCCTGTTGCTTCTTATAAAGTAAATTAAAAAAAAATGCATTTATATTATGTGTAAAGCCGGCCTTTATTCCACTATGCTTTTGCTTGTATTGCAATCGTATTGTTAACAACTCAGCCGCTTATACTATCACTTTAATTAGAGCTATCACAACGTTAATAATACGATAGTAATAAAGATCACGTGAAGTTAAACGCTAGGGGCCCAGAACACACCAAACGCGCATGCGTAAATACTTAAGTAAGTATATGTTGTTTGCCCTTAATTTGCTGAATCAATTTCAAACAGCAGATTTCCGATAAACCGGATTTTCGATAAACCAGATTTCAGAACACCAGATCCCCAGAATATCAAATATCAACCAGTACGTTTAGGTGCACCCACGTAAACCTTTAACTTCATATTCTAAATTAAGAAATCTTATTGCTGCTCCTCATACACTTACGACTAATGAATGAGTTCTTGTAGTCATCTCTAGTCTTCATCATCAGTTCCTCTTCACCAAGAACTTTTAGAATGCAAATTACTAAGGTCTTACAGGTAAATCAAGGTTTTTTTTATGTTAAGGAGAAGGCACACGATCACTCAGGCCACTTGATAGTAAGTGGAATCTGAGACGCATAGACATTTGAATTCTCAAGACTATAATCCTAAGACCTCAAAAGCGCTGCCAACCCTGAGGACTAAGATGGAATGCCTCTATGCTTGTAATTTCACCGGTTGTCTTATCCCCACACCGGAACACAACCATGAGAACACTGTTGCTTGGCGGGTGGTTAATGTATAAGATGGTGGTAGCGATCTGGACGGACCTTGCACAGGGTCCTACCACCACTGAGCTGTATTGTATACATATATAAATTTTGAAGAGTTCCCTTGATTTCTCTAGGATCGCATTATTAGATCCTGATTTGATGACAATAGGACAACCTGGAAACTCCACTTTGGAGCAAAAAAATCGAGCCATCATGCTAATTGTATAAAAATCGTAAGTGTTATCATGAAAATTCGAATGCTATATGATAGGTATTATAGGTTCGGATGGGATTTGACAGTAGAAAGCTAACTTTGCTGACGTTGCTAGATTTTAGCAATGCTTTTAATTCGGTGGATTTTGATGTCATGCTTGGAATTTTGCGCTCTCTTAACATATCTCCTGCGGTAATTGAATGGTTTCATAGTTACCCGATCTTCTTGGTGCAGTACACTGGCTGGCGTTCCGCAAAGCGGTGTGCTGTCACCACTACTGTTTTCTGTATTTATTAGCTCTATCACAAAAAACCTTCTCTCTTCTTATCACCTTTATGCCGACGATCTACAAATTTATTCCCAGGGTGTTCTTGGCGATCTCGACACTGTCATTAAAGTTGCCAACGATGACTTAGCTCACATTTTGGAATGGAGCAACAGTTACGGTTTAAAAGTTAACCCAGGGAAAACACAAAGTATAATGATTGGTAGCCTAAAGTTAATTAGTAGAATCGACTTTAGTAACATTCCATCAGTGTATTTTGATGGTGTTCTTATACCTTTCTCGCATCAGGTCAAAAACTTGTGTGTCATCATGGACCGTACCTTCTCGTGGATACCCCAAGTTAGTGAGATCAGCAGGAGGATGTTTGCCGCAGTGTGGTCTCTCAAGCGACTTTCAACTTTCTTCCTCAAGCGACTAAAATTGCGCTCGCTCAAACATTACTTCTCCCTATCCTAGATTATGCGGATGTATGTTATCTTGATCTTACCGAGCAGCAACTTAACAAGCTTGAGCGTATTCAAAATCTATGTATTCGGTTCATATTTGGACTACGCAAGTATGACCATGTCTCTAATTTTTGTTCTCAGCTCAAGTGGCTCCCTATCCGTCTTCGCCGGCACTATCATATTCTTAATCTTCTTTACGGCATTCTCTTCTTTCCAGCAACCCCCTGCTATCTCAAAGATCGTTTTAGTTACTTCAATTCTGTTCGTTGTTCCCAAAACTTCATCTTAACTGTTCCTTTTTCTTCTTCCAAATTTTACGCTGGCACATTTACTTAACAGGCTATTAGTTAGGTTGTGGAACTTTCTTCCCTTAGAATTAAGACGCGCGAAATCGCTTCCTATTTTTAAAAATCTCTTGTAAGCGCACCTGTTATCTCTCCCTTACCGAGTTTCCTTCCATTTCGCTGTATTATATATTTATTTATGTATATTTTTTATTTATCAATTTAAGTTTACATATGATTCTTTTATGTATATTATACGTATATGTCGTTTGAATGCTTGGTGTTTTTTTTATATATATTTCTTTCTTTTGTTAGTTTAGTTTGCACCGCCTACCAATTTATTTCTGATTCTTTATAACTTCTCTTCTTTGTAAGGTTGTCTGGAAGTGATCGCTACTTAGCGATAAGACCGCCTATAGACTCACTTAGTAACTTTTTATTTGTATTTAACTTTTCATGCTGTATTTGTATTTGGTGTTCAATAAAGAATATTTGTATTGTATTGTATTGTATAGGTAATTTAGTCTTCTATCGAATGACATAATTTTAAAGTGGTGGGGATGGGTATTTCCCGTCATTGTAGGCAATAACAATATCCCCCCTCAAATTAGCTCGTTAGTGCACATACTGATTGTGCCACATCATTAGGTATAAAACCATTTTGTTTAATTGTTTTTACATCATTGCGAAGGACTGCTACAGTGAGGGTAGAGAAAATCGCTCCGCTACTATATAGCCACTTCTCCTCGCTCGGACCGAAGAAGAAATTGATTCAGCGTCGCAGGCCGGAAACTGACCGATCGTGGCCGGATCCTGCCCCGCTCGCGGGAGCTGCCGGGACAAGGGCCGCGAGAGGGACGCGACAAAGGCAGCGACGCAAATCGGTTGCGAGAACACTGTCCGCATACAAAAAATCTGCAGAAAATTCGTGAGGGTGATCTTTCTTTTTCTGATTAGGTCATTGTTAAGCATGATCATGTGCATGTTTATCATTGACTTCTTCTGGATGCTTGCGTGTCTTTTGTCCAACATGGACCCTATCCACTCTCTGCTCATTTTTATTCTATACCACTGTGGAGTCTTAGTAATAGAGTCCCGTGTTTACTTTTTGTGTACGGAACCCTAATAACGCCCAGAAATAAATAATAGGTAGGGAAAATTGTAATAAAATACCCAAGTTGGCATTCAAACATATTTCTAAAGAAGAAGAACAAAGCCAAATGGTCCGCCTAAATCTCTTTTTCAGGGTTCTGTACCCAAAGGGTAAAAACGGGACCCTATTACTAAGACTCCGCTGTCTGTCTCTCTATCACCAGGCTGTATCTCATGAACCGTGATAGCTAGACTGTTGAAATTTTCACAGATGATGTTTTTCTGTTGCCGCTATAACAGCAAATACTAAAAACAGAATAAAATAAATATTGAAGCGGGGGTTCCAATACAATACAAACGTGTTTTTTTTTTGCTGTTCTTTACTCGATATTAATAACGGCAACAGGTAGACGGTTGGATTATTTACAGAATATTTGTTTGTATATATTCGCTTCATTAATAAACAATTAAATTTAAATAATATAAATTAAGGCTCCCATACAACAAACGTGTTTTTCTTTGCGGTTTTTTTACGATCTTAATACAGACACCGTAGTTGTATAGATCATGGAGATTCTAAAAGGATATAACAATTAAGTTTATTGATTACAGCAGCGAACTTATTATTAAGTTTTTCCAACAACAGTGTGTCTTATCCATTAACCACCCGCCAAGCAACAGTGTTCGCATTGTTGTGTTCCCGTGTGGGGATAAATAAGACAACCGGTGAAATTACTAGCATAGAGGCATTCCATCTTAGTCCTCAGGGTTGGCAACGCATTTGAGGTCTTGGGATTATAGTCTTGAGAATTCAAATGTCTATGGGTCTCAGATTCCACTTACCATCAGGTGGCCTGAGTGCTCGTGTGCCTTCTCCTTAACATAAAAAAAACAAAGGCTAAATTCTGTCTAACTATCGAATTTATGAAACGAGTATTGCTTTGCTTTAAAATCAAGTTAACTGTGGTTTTAAATATATTAAAAGACAATTTACGTGAATGTGAAATACAACTACACTACGATAAGCGGTAATAAGTAACATTTTCTTTAAAGTAAGTGTTCCAATTGGTTGCCGCCAGCCCTTATGTAGGCTCGGCAGCGTTTCATAAACGACATCCTGAGTAGGTACAGAGGCATATCGTCGCTCACCAATATGTCGAATAGCTTCTGCGACGCGACTACCTACGGAGCTCTTCCGCGCCTTGCATGGGGCAATTTCGGCAAGTATTTTTTAAAACAAATCAAATCATTTATTTAGTAAATTGGCCACATGAGGGCTCTTTTACACGTCGGTAATATACAGTGAATCTACTAGCGCATCGGACAACACTATCATTGCGGAGAAGATGCGCCCCGCAAGCAATTCCAGCAGATGGATTTCTTTTTCAATTAAAAGTACAATAACAACAATACTTAAAAGCAAGTTACATTACAAAGTAATAAATTATTATTATGAATACTAGCACAAAATGTAAAATCACACATACATACAAAACATCACGCTTTCATTCCCAGAGTGGGGTAGGCAGAGCTACAGAAATACCAACAACTCTAAAAAGAGTGGTTGATTATTCAGTAACCACATTTTGCACAAGTAGGCTAAGTTGTTTACCAGTGTATTAGTGACAGGTTGCAAGTCCATCGCCTAACAGTACTACAAGCCCTTATTCCCTTATTCGCCTCTTAAGACATGTAAGATCAATAACAATAAATTAAAAATAATGTTTGGTAGAACAACACGACGAGGTCTTCACGTCAGGAACGATTACAAAAATAAAGAGTTAACTCTAGGCAAATAACAGCTCTAGCTCTGTTTATTGGTCAATAATTTTGAGTTAACTAGAGCTATATTTATTGGTAAATAATTATAAGTAGTTCCGTATTTATTTTAACCTCTGTTTACGTAATGAAATTATTTTTTCTAAACTTTTATTAGTTTTTTTAGGTTCCGGAGCCGAATGGCAAAAACGGAACCCTTATAATTTCGTCACGTCCGTCTGTCCGTCTGTCCACCTGTATATCACAGCCATTACACTCAGAGCCTATTGGCACTATATAAATGAAATTTGGAGGATAGATGTATTCTATGAACCGCTATACAATGATGTAGTAAAATTGAAAAATAAAATATATATTTAGGGGTGGCACTCCATACTTGTAACTAGGAGACGAAAAATTTTTTTTTTGAGTTACAAAAGCGTGTGGGGTATTTTTAGATAGGGCTTCCAAAATGATACTAAGGTTTTTAATTGATTTTTTTACGTAAGTGAACAGTAGGCGAGATATACGCTTCTAAAGTCGTTAAAATTCTGTCCGAGTGGGTAAGTAGCTTTTGAACTGTTAAATAGAACATTCTAATAAAATATACAGTAAGTAGTAGAACATACGAAATACTTCCAACCAAAATTGTTTTGAACACGATACGCCGTATAGTTTTTGAGATTTTAATAAAAAAAAATGAAAAAAAAACAACCATGAACGTTCATTCCAGCTACGGAACCCTTCACTGTGCGTGGTCCGACATGCACTTGGCCGGTTTTTTCCTTATTCAATTTGCTGAGGTTCCGAGTACTAGGCATTTGAAATGTTTCTGACGATGACGTCTTGGGAACTTAATATTATACTCATACACAGGGCTCGGACAAGTCATCGCAGAAACTGATATGGACATGGGACAAGACTATTATAGAGTCGCGACTTGAGATTATTATTATCTAAAGCTGATATAATTATTATCGTAATTTATAATTTAACATTTGACCTTTTTAGTCGCATACCTGTCATGGATTTGTCAAAGTGGCTTGAAACAGTTTTGTGGTGACAATTTAAACAAATACAATTATTTGCTTAATTATGGTTATTTCTAAATATTTTAAATATGGTGCAAATAAATACAATTAATAAGTGGATTAAGGACTACCCCGAGCTCTGTTATCAGGAAAATGTCAAGGAAATATTGTGTACAGTATGTGACATTCGTATTAAACAGTTAAAAAAAGATAATATTGATAAACATATTAGGTCAAAAAATCACAAATTGAAGACAGCTCCGCCAGAAATTTCTTATGAAACTTTTTGCATCGATTTGTTGATGTTCCTAATTTCTGTTAATATTCCATGGAATCAACTCAATAATTCACGCTTCAGGGCATTTTTCAAAAAGTATCTGTGGTGCCCGTGGAAAATACCTGATTAATCCTATATTAGGAAAAAAATAAATGTAATTGAAAAATATAATTAAATAATATTGTACATAATGCGATTCTATTGATCTTGTTCTATTGCCGTCTTGCGATTGTTTTGCGATGACTTGTCCGAGCCCTGAATTACATATACACATTACGCGTCAGTAAGTGCATGTTCTGCCAAAGACGCGCGTTTAGTGTGATCTAGGCTCAACTATTTGTCGATAAAAGCATGTGAAATACGAGATAAGAACAATTTATTGACAAACATTGGGTTTCGGTGTTTCTAAATACCAACAATAGACAACGAAGGCGCGCCCCATGAAAATTGCGTAAATATCGTTACATTAAGTAGGTACGAAGACACTGTTAACTGTACATTTACAATCGAACATAAACCTTATCGCAACGTATTAAAGTCTATGGGTGGTCAGTTAACAGTGTCCTCGTTTGTACCTACATAGTGGAGTGGAGTGCGACTTCGTCGATTAAACACTACGTAACTATATCAGAAGTAATGGCAAGTGTGATGATAAGAGAGACAGTAGATGGCTTTTAATAATTCTAACGTACTTTACTATGGCAAATCAAGGATACAAAGTGATCTAAGTACAAAACATATCAAACCATCACAAAATTAAGTAATTGGGTCATTCTTCTTTTTTACCGGCAGCTGTGTTTTTTTTTTGCAGCGTTTTTAATATTTTATTCTATTTTGGGGTTTTGTAAAATATCTCCGTGTTATTGATCCTTGTTTTTTAGGGTTCCGTAGTCAAACTAGTTTCGCCATGTTCGTCCGCAGCCTAGCGCAGAGACTCAGTACTAGAAAGCTGCAATTTGGCATGAAATTGCATATTAGTCACGCCAACAAAGGGGTACAAATTGTTTGTTTTGTGTCCTACACGTGACGTGGGGATAAGTCTTTCAAAAATATTACGAGTTTGTGAAAACAGTTTTTTGATTAAGTAATCCGTTTATGAAATATTAACCTTTAAAGCGCCATTAGACTGAGTCCCCCAAGACCAAATCACTTTAAATAGAAAATTAGTTATTAAGTGTTGATTTTTACGTTTGTAGTAAGTACCTACTTAACGGCTTCGGAACCCTACACTAAGCACGGTCCGGACATGCCCTTGCCCGATTTTTATATTTGTACACATTGATTTACGCGATATCATTGTGGCAGAGTGGTCAAACAGTGTGACCGCGGTGTATTCTTTTATACATTGTGTATATTTCTCCGCAATCATTACGCCTAAATAAATATGAATAACAACGAAATTCAATTGCAATTCTTGATGACCAGTACGAGTATGGTTATTTGAATCATAGTAGGTATCAATAAACAATATTAAATAGACTTTATTTTGCGGGGGATATGTGGACAAAAAGAAGAACGACCCAATAGATATATAATATAACAGAACGTGCAATAAAGTAAATGTTGATCACAAGGATCATAATTTTGAAAGAAAATGAGCAAACTCACCCTGAGACTTCATAGAGAGCGCTATGGCGGCGATAGTGGCCGACCGCGCCGAAGTCTTCGGCTCGGAGCCGCTCGCTGAACACCACAAACAATAAGTCTCCTGTCTAAAGAGGCTGGCTTGGCTTGTTTAACTTGGTGCTTTACACACTACCTACTTCTAATAGCATAATATGTGCAAAACAATATGGAAATTGTTTTGGCGCCGTGTGTAGTGCAAGTTGTAGACTACCTAAGTACTCATTCCTGGTAGCCCAACAAAATCAATTCGTAGTTTTATAGTAATCACAAAGCTAGCTTACTAATGTCTAGATTTACAGATTAGACCATGACGTAGATAAGGTAGCTGTATATCGGTAATCTATAAGTGCCTTCTCTTAAAATGATCATTTTATGTTCAGTGGGCTGGTATTGTTATTTATGCTACACTTTCTTAGTAAGTGTATAGGTACCTAATTACTTCCCTAATACGAGTAAAGGGCGTGAAAGCCGTACATTAAACCTCAAAAATCTGGGTAGTTTTATTGAATGGATTTCATAACTGCCCTTTTATTAGGATAGTAATATCATTTCAAAACCCATTATTACAAACGAGTTTTTTTTTAAATTCTAGAAGACGTTGCATGCAACCCATCCGCTTTATCGCGCACGCAAGTTGGACCCTTCACCCTGCGAATCGGGGCGTCTAGTCTTCGCCTTCTTTTGGAGCCCTAATTGTACGTATGCTAGGTGCGCTCGTCCTTCATTCATAAGGATTTGTTTGTTAATTTTGTATTTAACTTCTTTGTAAGTACATATAATGTAGGTATACTACAATGATAATAATTTAAATTTATTTATTTGTATGTGTATTATCACTCGAGGGTAAGTACAGATTACTACAGATAATCCGTGCCTTCCCAGTTGTGTTGTGAATGAACTACTATTAAAACAAAGAAAATCGTTATTTATAGTTAGTTGATTATGTTTTTGATTGGCGCTGATTATATACAATCATCAGCGACAATCAAAAACATAATCAACTAACTATAAAAAACGACGTTACATTCGTTACCCCTTTCTTACTATATTATTTTTGATTTCGTTTCGTTTTTAGATATGTAAGTTAATTTTCAAGTTAGTGGTCTCTGAAAACCAGCGCCTTGGCTTGCTGAACTCCTTTTTAACGCAGTGTATTTAAGTGTGTTATTAAATTTTATTGTCATTAAGTTTTCTGTATACTTAGGCGTTTTTTTTCTTAGTCCTTTTGATTTTGTGACACTTGCCGTTATCCGATTGAGCTTAAAGGCATACTTATGTAAACCCGATGACAATGCAATAATATGGCACCATCGAGCTAGTCTGATGATGGAGACGGGAGGTGGCCGTAGGAACGCCTAAATAACGTATGATAAACCCGTCGTGTTAGGACTCGTTACAATCGTCTTGATAACCAGATGATGACATTGATGACCATTCCAAAAACTATGGCAACAAAAGCTTGTCTCTTAAATGTTTTCTTTTGGGTCAGGTTAGTTTATTTGTTTATTTTATTATTTTTAACAGGGATTGTAAAACCGGTTTTATTCAATACCTGTATTACATTGTCAAATTATTACCGCTAAAAAATAATACCTATATTCGAATTAGAGGTATTGTTGTCATCCCGCTTTTGTTTTTATCGCTATGTATTCACTATTTACAGTATTAAATACCTGTATTCAATAGCGCTATTCATTGTACCTGATAAATGAGATGTCAATAAGACTTTAATGAACTGTAATTTCAGACTTGTCTAAGGCGAGTCTAAGTTTTTTGTAAGAGCACCGAAAACATTTACATATACAAATAAACGAAAACATTGACACTGACAGGTATACTGATTATGGTTTTTAGGGGTAAAGTATCAAAAAGAGGTATGGGTGTCAATTGGCTAAACCGATAATAAACTTGAATACCGGTATTCAGTATACCGTTAATCAGAGCTTTAGCGGTATAAATAGTGAAAGTCAATTATAACCGGTAATACCTCATTTAAAACCGGTAGTCAGAATACCGGTAACGATCCCTGATTTTTAAAAATGTTTTTTTCTAATAAACTTGTCATTTTAATACCTGTTCTTACTCGTAACAAATTTTTACGTTGTTTTTCTTTAAAGAAAATAAGGGACGAGGCGTCTATTTTTTTTAAATGAAAAGCTTTATTTTCCGAATATGTTTCAGAAATGTATTACCACTACTAAAATAAAAAAAAGGCTTCAAAAAGCAAGAAATAACTTTTACGAGTAAGTAGTTTAGATAGGTAAATGAGTTACATTAACATTTGTTTAATACAAATTATAAATTAAAAACCCCCGACTCAAAACAGTTTGTAAAAAAACCTCTAAAAGGAAAAAAATAATATTATGTATTGGCCTTATAAGTTTAATTATATGTAGGTATTAATGTTTAAATCCAAGCGTCGTTGCGTTTTAAGAAACTACTTAACTGTCACATAACAAAGAAGCTTTCATAAAACATTATTACTAGTTAATTAACTCATGTATACCTTTATATTTAAATTCATATGTATGTACACATATCATTCTAATTTGTTATTATTTGTAATAACAAATTAGAATGATAGTTGCTTAGAGGTAATTACTTGCTAATTATGTACTTAACTATAAACATTTTTTAATAAATAGGTTACATATCCGGTCACCGTGCTCACTATCCTGCAGCCTTAGCCTTTTCCTATTTGTTAAGATGTGACGTCTCGTTAAAATTTTACTCATTTTGTATGTAGAAAATGTAAAATTTTCGCGACGTCACATTTTAACGCGACGTTTTGAATGTAGGCACCCAGGGTTAGTAAACAAGACGTTACCCTAAAAGTGATACACTAATTTCTACCTTCATTTAAAGTAATTCTTAATTACTAGTCTTAAAAGAAATTATTTATTGTTTGTGTGCATTTCTCCATATGTATACCGACTCATTAGTACTTATGTATATATATCTATTTTTATATTAAATGAAAATGAAATGAAATGAAAAATATTTAATCAATCTCACACACAGCACCACCACCAACTTAAACTTATTATGTTAACCTTCTCATAAATAGCATAGGTTATATTAAGTTGAATCATATTCTACCTACCCATAAGTTAGCATTGTCTATGATTTAAATTAAACCTGTATTTTCTCTGTAAGCAAGTGAATTGTATTCTTTAGAGAAAATAAATACCTTCAACCGTAACCCGTAAGTATGAAGTTTGTATAGAGCGGCCTAGAACACTTTTCGAAGAGAATTTTGTATGGAACCGGGCGTCTATTGGTTGGTATTTCGGTTTAAGTAGGTAGCCTTAATGAATGCAAATATTACGTACGACTTCTACCAATACATAATTTTCAAAGCATTTTTGCGGCAGGTGCGCAGAGACAAGTGTAGTACCGGAAGGCGGACTGGCAATAAATCCCCCTCGCCACTTCCGGCGCATTTGTAATTCAATATGGCGTCGCCTGTCTGTGTCGTATTTTTGTATACACTGATGCGGGGCGGTACCCCGTCAGTACAATATTACGATAGAAGAAAATAAAAAACCGGGCAAGAGCATGTCGGACCATGCTTAGTATAGGGTTCCGAAGCCGTTAAGTAGGGTCAATGAGCCGATAGCGCGGACAGGGTCAGTACGCGGACACGTGACCGGCACACCAGTCTTAAAATCAGTGGCGTGCCTAGGGTCGCAAAATAAGGTCGCAATATATATGTATATATATATATATATATATTAGCATGCAAAAATTACTAATTAATTTGTATACATAATAAAATATCATTATTTTATGTTACGTTTGTTTTTATTCGAGGTAATTATAGCATAGACTATGGTGTCCGCATACCGGAATATCAATAATATACATATATATAATAATAATAAGTAAATCATAAACAAAATATGCGTTCTGAAAAGTTAATATGTTATTTTTTATTATTTGTTTCCTTTATGAAACTGCAATTCGCCGAAACATGATCTTATGGATCCTTCTTTGGTCCTGGTTATTGCTTCTTTGAGACCTTCAGCTGTGCAAACAGAAGAGATCTAGCTGTTTTTAAATGTTTCGATACCAAGTGAAGTGAAGCGCGGCACGGAGGATACCAATCACGTTTGGTGTTTATCTTAAAACTTTTCTGTTTTTCAAAATTTCATAAAGGGCTTTCTTTTCAACTTCGTTACAATTTTTTACTTACTTTTTCACTTTTTATTTAACCTTGGGTGAGATGGTATCTTAAACAAAATTAAAATATTGCATAATTATATTAAAAATGAATTTAGGGACTAACTAACCGTGCAATTGAGACTTAGATTCGAACTAACACCAAGGGTTTTGACTGTTTCGTATTTGGAACGCGCATACCATATGAACAACTTGTAAAGTTTAATTTACGTATTTTATTTTGTATATTATAGGGCAGAGAATACGATTACATTGAAACTTTCCGACACTAAAACATAAGTTTAGTGGTTTTTAACTTTTCACTGAGTATGTTTCGTAAGTAAACATAATAATTAAAAAAAAAAAAAAAAAAAAAAGAAAAAAAAAAAAAAAAAAGATAATGTACTGTCAACACATTCCCGTTATAATATTTTACTTTTTGTTATAAAATTTGGAGTTGGCGAATGCCTAGAGCACTATTTTCTCTTCACCTCCCCTACCGCACTTCTGTTTCTTGTGGGCGACCCTGAGTTCTGCATATTTACTGTGTTTTTCTGTTTTGTGGTTCTTCTTCTTCTTCTTCTTTCTTTGCCCCCGCGGCGACTTGAACAGCTACTACCGCGGGGATATGGCGTTTCCACGTGAAGTGATTTCGCCAGTGTCAAGTAAGTATATATAATTATAAATCAATATAGCAATAAAACACAATCCAATCTTCTCTAGGAAGATTGGGGGCAACGTTGTACGGTGAATTGTAGGTCAGAGGTCAAGATAGTTTTAACCTCTGCACCACTGCGAGTCCACTTGAAACGAGAAGAAAGATGCCAGATACACGAAATAAGTCCAAGTCTTCAATCACTGTGCGACACAAAGGCATAAAAAGTACAAATCACTATCAGAAAAGAACTTTGAACACCTAATTACCCAAAAATTAAAGTCTAAAACAAATTACACGTCCGCCATCTTTTAACGTTGCAAATGGCCTGTTTTGTGGTTTTGTTTCAAAAAAAATTTGTTTGACGCCCATTGTTGACGCTTCTTCTCTTAGCAACCGCCGTACGTTCGTCTGTCATAACAATAACAACTTTTATTTTTGATCCCCGTTTCACCAAACTATTTGAACTTATTCCAGCCAAATTTGTTGTTACGTGTTTTTTTTTTTTTTAAAGTGTTTTGATAATTTTGTTCCCTTTTTTTTGTGTTTTCATGTGGATGTATTTTTTAATCAGATAAGTGCCTAATTTTAATAGTGTGCATGTAGCCTGCGACACAACCCGGTGATGGCACGTCGACAAATTTACACTCGTGCCAGCAATGTTCAAAATCATTTAAGAGTATCAGAGGTTTGAATATTCATGTCACCAAAACCCACAGATCTTGCCTTAGCCAAAATTGCACACCTTTAAACGTTAATCCGCTCATTCCATCTTTATCTCCTGCTACCTTTGACCCACCTGCCTCTTCTTTCCATTTTCATCTTAGTAAACTTAAAAATAACTGTTTAGTTTTAAAAAGAGTTCCCCGCGGTGCCAGAATCTCCGTCGCGACTCATCTTTCTCACCTTATTGATAAATGCACACAAAACAATAGCACCGAAGACTGGCAAAATCTTTTTCTTTTTTCATACCGCACCCTCCATGTTCATGAAGATGGTTCGAAAGTTTCCCTTACACAAAAAATAAAAAACAACTGTGTAATTCATTCATGTCCCTCTCCTAGTTTTAAAGAAAAATCAAGTACATCTTTTAACATTCGCAGAAATGTAGAATCCAAAATTAGCGACGGAGATTTGAAAGGCGCCGCTCGTCTCCTCTTCTCAAGCGACGTGCTGTCACCGGATACTCCCGACACCCTTTTGGCGCTACAAACTAAACATCCCCCAGCTCCTCCAACTCCTTATTTTTTCGATCCTCCAACGGCAATCCAGGCTTGCTTAAAAATTCAAAGTAATCATGTAGTTCAAGCGATTAATTCTTTTAAAACTGGTTTGCTGCTGGTCTGGACGGAATCTCACCCCAACACCTGAAAGACCTAATTTCTCGTTCGGCGGGCGATGCGGGGACGCTGCTCATCAATTCCATCACCAACTTAATTAACTCTATGTACTCCGGCAATATCAATCAAGAAATTGTTCCCATTTTATACGGTGCTAACCTCATCGCCCTGACCAAAAAAGACGGAGGAGTGAGACCGATTGCCGTTGGATCAACACTTCGTCGCCTAGCCTCCAAAATTGCAGTTCGGCACATCTCTTCAAAATTACAGGCTCAGTTCGAACCTATTCAGCTAGGTTTTGGCATAAAAGGAGGGTGCGAAGCAGCTGTCCATGCTTTACGCACGTACCTCTCCATCGGAAATTGTGAAGTGTTGATCAAAATTGACGTTAAAAACGCATTTAACTCGGTAAACAGGAACACCCTACTGGCTGAAATAAAACAGAACGTCCCGGAAGTTTATAATTACCTTTTACATTGTTACGCAGACCCAACTAAATTGTTATACCGCGGAAACGCTTTATCTTCAGAAGTCGGCTGCCAGCAGGGTGACCCTCTTGGGCCGGCAATTTTAGTTTAGCTATAAATCCAATCATTCAAAATTTAAAGTCAAAATTTAACGCTTGGTATTTAGATGATGGGACTTTAGGAGGTGATATCGATACCGTTTTGTCCGACCTTTCGTCCATTCAAACTAAATTCCAAAAAATAGGTTTGGAACTTAATTTCAGCAAATGCGAACTTTTCATTCAAAATTCTTCCTTAAATTGGTCTGTTATAAAACAAAAATTTGAAGATTTAACGCCAAACATAAAAGTAGTTGACCAAAAATCACTCAGCCTTCTAGGGTCCCCTGTTTTTGAAGACGCAATTCCAACTTTCATTCAAAATACTGTTTTAAAATTTCAAAATTATGTGGATCGTCTTCTCGAAATAAGTCCACATTATGCTCTTTCGGTTCTTAAATTCTGTCTTTTTGTACCTAAATTTATGTACCTGCTTCGCTGCTGCCCTTTTTGGAAATTTCGAAATCTCCTTACGCAAATTGATGACATTATTAAATTAAATTTGGAATCCATCTTGAACGTTCAGCTAAGCGAGCAATCCTGGACTCAGGCCTCCCTCCCCATCCGCTTTGGTGGACTAGGGATCCGCAAAATTTCTTGTGTTTCTTTTCCAGCTTTTTTGTCTTCCGTTCATAGCTCGGCTAGTCTAGTAGGTAAAATCCTTTGCGCTTCGCCATCAAACTACACGACTGTCGACTTGGAGGAAGCCAAAAATGCCTGGAATCTTGCCTACCCAAGCAGTAATTATCCTGAAAATTTAAAGTCTCAGAGGAGTTGGGATGAAATAACCTGTAATATAACTTTTAACAACCTTGTAAGTAGCAACTCAGGATCTGAGCGAGCCAGGCTTTTGGTGGTGGGAACCAAAGAGGCTGGTTACTGGCTCCATGCACACCCATCGCCAAATACTGGTACTTTCTTAGATCCTGAAACTCTCCTTCTGCTTGTTTACGTCTTGGTGTCCGGGTCTGCACTCCACACATATGCCCCTGTGGCAACGAAGTTGATTTTCTGGGTCACCACGGACTTTCATGCCAAAAAAGCGCAGGCCGCTTCTCTAGACACGCCGCGCTCAATGACATTATCCGCCGGTCTCTTGCCTCCGTCAACGTTCCCGCTTTACTGGAGCCAACCGGTATCGCTAGGGACGACGGCAAGAGACCTGACGGTATGTCTTTAATTCCGTGGAGTATGGGGCGAGTGCTGGTGTGGGACGCTACTTGTGTAGACACCCTAGCCTCGTCACACCTCCGCGGAACAGTAAGTAAACCAGGCGCGGCTGCTGAGGCGGCCGAAACAATGAAAAAGAATAAGTACAAGGGTCTCGGCGCAGAATATAACTTTGTTCCTTTTGGCGTCGAGACCCTTGGTCCGTGGGGACCCGGTGCCATTAGCCTTTTTAAAGACATAAAAAAAGGCTAATTGAAACAACCGGTGACCACAGAGCTGGCAGCTTCCTCGGACAGCGTATTAGCATTGCTATACAACGAGGAAATGCTGCCAGCATCTGTGGTACTTTGCCACGGGGGCCCTCACTTTTCTAGTTTTTATTTAGTTTTAATTGATTTGTATTTTTATTTAGTTTAGTTATTTAATTATTTAGTTTAGTTATATTTCACCTAATTAACGATATATGTAATGTTTTCATTTGAAATAAATTAAATACAAGATTAAATAATAAATAACAACGTTTAATAATAATATATTCGTTCCTAATATATATTAATATTAATTATCACATGTGTCCGCACACTAAAAGCATATATTGACGTTATTTCGGTTTGCGGCTACATTTAAAATATAAAAGAAAAATGTGGCCGCATACTAAATAATACATACAAAATACTTTATTTGTAACGTGTTTTGAATATCAAAGCTTTACTTTATATACTTTAGACAAAAAATGTGAAACAAAGATCGTAAATGGATGCCGGTTGGCGGAAAAATGGCCGCACACCGGTAAAACAGACAAAGGCATGTATCTTTGTCTGTTTTACCGGTGTTCGCAGACACTAGATTTTAATTATAAACATATTCATTTTGAACAAAAACTCAAAAAAAAAATCAAAACATAATAATATACTTACCTAAACTTGTAACATTAATGAAAAGTCAAATGAACCTTATCAAACTTACTTTTAAGCGCTAAGCGCCGTGGTATTTTTTCTTTTCAGTTGTCACATATCCACTGACAAGTGACTACTAGCGTAAACTAAGCGATTAATCCCCAGTTTAGGATTTAATATTTAGTTTTAAATTTGTTGCAGTATTGTTACCGATCTACCTGAGTACCGCATTGTACCCACATTTTATTATTATTGCCTGTGCAAATTTTATTATCTTGATTTTAAGCAGTGTCGGTACTCCCATACAAGCTCAAAAGCCGGGCTCGCCTTACAAAAATAACTATCGATCAAAAATCAGAGAGCGAACTATTAATAATTTGATTTGATTTGTTATACTTATTTCAAACTTCGCGCTCTCATTATATTTTACAAATTACGTCCAATTTAACAGTGTAGTACTAAAGTCGACCGTGCACCGCGGCAAGCAGCACTAACGCGCGCTGCAACGAGCCGAACTCGCTTGAGACACGCCACGGCAAGTCATCGCGCTCGCGCGCGTTGGCTTGCTAGCGGGCTTCTATGCCGGCCGATTATTCTCTTTCTTACCCATCAAAACTGCCTAATAATAGGATATAACTATTCGTAGGTTTATATAGCAAACAGTATGAAAGTTCAACCCCTGATTGCGTATGAAGTTCGCGCGTGTGCGAGCGAAGAGAGCCGTGTTGATGGCTGACTTCACTTCTCTTTATTCGCAATTATTTACCTATTAGTCGTTGAATTGTTTTTTTTTGACCGGTGCAGTTAGATAATATTTCGTTTGATGTGTTGTTTTAATGGTTTGACAATGGAGGAAGTAGTCGCGTGTGATAGTGATCGATTAAGGTGTGCACAAATTTAACTTGGCGAGGGAAAGGTAAATAGTTTAAACTTTGCTCAGTATAAGGAATATCTAGTAGTAGCATGCCCTCAGTGTGCTTTGGTGAGCTAGTCTAGTCCACGCTAGTTTGCTTAGAAGTGAAGGTCGATCAGTAATGTGGCAACAAGATGGATTTATCTACAATAACCGTAAAAACGACAAAAAAGTCAAAACATATCTCTTGGCTTGCCCTATTTTGCGACCCTAGGCACGCCACTGATTTTAAGACTGGTGTGCCGGTCACGTGTCCGCGTACTGACCCTGTCCGCGCTATCGGCACAT
Source organism: Acleris holmiana (assembly GCA_949316455.1). Lineage (NCBI taxonomy): Eukaryota > Metazoa > Arthropoda > Insecta > Lepidoptera > Tortricidae > Acleris > Acleris holmiana. Next base: position 47,636,032 of record OX438762.1, read on the forward strand.
TGACCCTACTTAACGGCTTCGGAACCCTATACTAAGCATGGTCCGACATGCTCTTGCCCGGTTTTTTATTTATGTTTTATATTTATTGGCCCTATAATTATAAGTAGCTTGCGCTACGCAACGACGCTTAGATTTAAACATTAATACCTACTTGTAATTAAACTTATACGGCCAATACATAATATTTTTTTAGTTTTTAGAGGTTTTTTTACAGACTGTTTTGAGTCGGGGGCTTTTTTAATAAATAATTTATTTTTTTATTTCACGATTTTTCAACTTCTCCATCTGAGTGTTTGTAATGAAAAATCTCCCGTGGTACTACTAGGCAGGATAGTAGTACTACGGGAAAAAAATAATCCCCGTGGTACTACTAGTATGTAGTATCACCGGTAGTACCACGGGTAAGGAGGGGTTTATTGGCAATGTAGCCCCCAAACGGATGAACGGATTTGGACGCAGGTTGTTTTAAAAATGACCAATTTCACCAAATGACCAAATGACCAAATGACCAATTTCATGAAATATCCACTTTGCGCAGTGGACGCGGTCTGGTCCAACTGCCTCAAAGTTGTTTTTTTATTATCACACGATAAAACATGAAATCAGTATACGTTTTATATTTTTTTTACCATTATTTACATGCATATTGTACAATAGTATCACAAATATAAGTTACAACGATGTACAAACAGCCACACAATTAACTGCCCATTAAAGACGGAAGTGAGAAAATGTAGAAAGAAATGAATATAGATTTTACATAAGAATCTCATGTGCACGACCAAGACAGTTTCTCTCTGTTTATCTTCATTGGCCACTCAGCTGTGTGGGCGATTGTACCTGCGTAGAAAGATTTTTTTTAGAAGGCGCGTAAACGTTTTGGCCAATTATATTATAAGGCAGAACGTTTGCGCGGGTAAAACTTCGACGGCTATTGGTCAAATATTCGGCAGTCATTGCAGCGACGCCGTCGACCGCCATTTTATTTAGCGTCGCGTCAGTTGTCATTCGTACACAAGATCATCTTCGATCTCTCGGACGCACGAGCGCTAAGCGCTAATCGCTAATCGCTAATCGCCATGAGCGAGAAAGCACGACTTTAACTGTAATTTCATATTCTTCCTTTCGCGTAACACGACAAGGTTTGTATTGAATTGATTTTTACGTTCGTTTATCTTCGGCATTAGTGAGCACCTTTCTGCGTGGACGAAGATTGCCAGCGTAACTTATATTTGTGGTCTTACTGTAATGGCTAATTTGCGTCCACATTATCACGATTATTGAAAAAGAGACAGATGTCGAAAATTTACTTAGACGCAATCTGTATCTTTAGTAGACACCATAGAACAGATCGCGTCCATACTATAATGATAATATTTACTATTCATATTTTTTAACCAAATATACACTTAGTTGATTTATTTGAAATTTAGAATAAATTGTTATTCCTAAACCTTAATTTTGGTATTTGTGGTTGAATTTTATTACTTATAGCTAAAAGAAAGTGGACGCAAACTGCTACATGCAATTTATAAACCGAGCCTTTTGCATCCAGACTGGTCCAGCTATCTCCAAGTGGGTTGTTCATTATTATATGTTAAATGTTATTAACGTAATAATTTTAACATTATTTATATGCATATTTACCAATTTGATCACCAATTTGTGAACACTCGTAACAGCTAAGATTTTTTCCCACCTGTTACCACTGTGCTGGTAACTACTGAGGAAAAAAATCCCAGCTACTACCATTAACCGGTATGTCCAGACACAGATCTGCGTAAAAAAAATTGATAGCTTTTTGACGTTTTAAATTAACTTATAATTTTAGCGGACTATCATTAAGTATCCGAAGAAACTAGTACTTGGTATTTTTTCCCTCCAAAGTGCGAGGGGTTAATGTATAGGGGTTAATAGGTGGTAACTACTGCGAGAGATGTAGAATGTAAGAGCCACCTTGAACCGCCATTACACCGAGGATCTACCAGAGATTAGCCTCGGCAACATTGGGACGACTCTCTATTGATAGCTATCGATTCCGGATCAAAGTGCTCGTTGAACATTATCTTAGTTTTGTCTAAGTTTATCCGGAGGACCGGTGCGTTTGGAAGATTTAATACGGCTGTTCATTATCTGTTGTAGATCTTGTTAGGGTTTCAGCCATGTCTGCAAATTTCAGGTCTGAGAGGTACTCTCAGTTTACATTTATGCCACGTCCTTCTTAGTCTAGCGTCCTGAATATTATATCCTCAAGTGCAGGGGAGAACAATTTCGGGGAAATGACATCCCCTTATCTCACGCCTCGCGACAGCAGGATGGGCTCAGTTCGCCAGTTCGACAGTCATAGTGGCGACGTCATATAGACCTTTCAACACTTCGACATATCGCAAATCAATTTGGCACCGCTGCAAGGACTGTAGCACAGACTAAGTTTCGATAGACACGAAGGCTTTCTCATCGTCCACAAAGGCAAGACAGGGGCTGGTTGCCTCACTGTATGTATGTGGTCTATAGTGCCATAACCCCTTTGGAACCCAGCCTGTTTAGGAGGTTGTCTTTCATCGAGTCTTTGCGGCAGACGATGTGAGATGACCCTCGAAAACAGTTTAATAGGCATGGCTCAGCAGCGAATTCTGGTTTTATAACCTTTCTTGAAAAACGACTTATCGCCAATCAACTTGGCAAGGACTGTAGAACCGAATAGATTTAGATAGAGTCGAAGGCTTTCTCATTCTCAACAAAAGCAAGACACAGGGTCTGGTTTTACTCTTCGGCCTTCTGTGTTATCTGCCTTACTGTGTGTACATTGTAAGGCAGATAACACAGAATTTGTCTATGGTCCCATAACTCCTTCGGAACCCAGCCTGTTCAGGGGGTTGTGCTTCGCCGAGTCTTCGTGCAAGACGGTTTGAGATGACCCTAGAGAACCACTTATACACATGACTTAGGTGTGAGCTTGGTCGGTAGTTTTTCAATAAGATTTAATCACCTTTCTTGAAAAACAACATGACCAACCTCCCGTGCCAGGCCTTTGTAGTTTAAAAACGCGCTGGAACTCCTTCAGCAACGGTTTCCCGCTAGCTTTCAGTAGTTTCGTCATAACGTCGTCTTTTCCCGGGGCTTTTCCTATCTGGTTCGTGGCGAGCTGGGAATGTTTCTTCCTAGTAGTTAGCACTGGTAAAAGGTGGAAAAAATGCCAGCCGCTCTCAGTTGTAACAAATTGGTGCTAATAGGTGGGAATATTCCTACGAATAACGTCCATATTTGCATGAGACGTAAATAAGTCGTTGTTAGGAGTAGATAGTTAAAAGAACGGCTTCTTAACCTATCGATTTCCAGTTTAAAAAAACGTGATTTGTTAGATGCTGTTCAAAAGATAAATAATTAAGACTTAACATCAAATATATTTTATTTGTAGGTTTTATGAATATTGAGAATAATATATTTTACGTTCAATTTTAATTACCTGGATAAATATCTACAATTATTAAATATCCATCTCCCCTATTTACATTTTCTAAATTACTTACTGGTCCACCGGCGGACGCAATCTGGATTTTTTGGACGCAAACTGGGTAAATCGCCTGTTTCAGCTGTTTATCGATATATCAAATAAAAGATGAGAAGTTTTGTCCTAAAGTATACAGTAAACTTAAAAAAGAAGGTAAGGTAAGGAATACATAACATTAATTTTTCGTTTGAAACTATTACACGAACATTTTTATTTTCCGTCTCCAACTTACCAACTCCACTAAGTGGACGCGAATAGGCGAAATGACCCTAATGTTTAAATCTCTCAGTTAGCCGTATTACAATTTAATCATTATTTTTCCCATTAAAACATATCTGTGAACATTTCATCGGTTGTATGGGTCATACACACTCTTAAAAACAAAAGTTGTCTCTCCTGTGGTCAAAAGTTAAAAGCTTGTGTTCATTTAAGTTATGATAGGTCTATAGCAGTCTTGACGGCGTTTTTGCGGGAATGGGCTTAGCCAGAAAATTAGGCCTTAAAAACGTTTACTTTCGGTGTGTCCACAGGAAAGACCGTAACCTAAATCTGCGTTTTACTGTAGCTCGTTATGAGTATAGTGGTGAATCCCGTAGCTCTGCACCACTACCACATGGCGTCGCGCGAGTTCCGTCGTGCGCGAGATAGACTACCCATCATTGTCTCATTAGAACGGCCAGAAAAAGACAGGTAGTCTATCTCGCGGGAGACATACTCGTATGTAGCTCGCGTGCCGTCATGTGCTAGCCGTGTAGAGCGTTCAAGCAGCAGATCGCCACGTGATTGTTACAGACATCGATGTCGATCGACATAGGAATAATCGTTCGCGTAGTCAGATTATAATTTGTGATATGATGGAAAGTGTTAATAAAAATAATAGAACTAAAAAGGAAACCTTTTCTAACGCGAACTTAATTCCAGAAATCGATCCTTCGTTTTAACTAGGGTAGGAATTATATAGCCTTCGCATGTTCTAAACCTGTTACCTTTCGGTTCTTATTTTATTATTCCATAAATTTGGCTTGCTGGTAGAAACTACCCATCGAGCATAAGGCTCTTCCATGACTGTGTAAAAGTAGGTACTTAATAATAATTCGTATGGGAAAACCAGCCAAGTCAGCCCTTAGACTACATATTTGGATTTTGCATAGAACTTGGCACTCAATCTCAGATCTCCATTCTTTTTGCGGCGAAGCCCACAGCAGAGAATAATTTTTGTATTGAACTTGGCTCTCCTTTTTTACATTTATGTTTTTGGTGGGATAGACCTTACAGTGTAGCGCGTAATGGCCTGCCGATAAGGAAATCGTTCAGTCCAAATCCTAACGGTGTCAGCAAAGTTTTGACCATTTACAAAGTGGTGAGTTCAAGTTCACAACATCAAACATTTCACGATTGTCCAGAAGTAAATTTTCTCACCGAGCCATTTTTTTACCAATTAAATGATGTAACACTTTACATAACAAGCACTCGCTTTGAAACAAACACGCGGAACTGATGTCGCTTGCGCATAGTTTCGTGAGGCTAGTACATCAAACAATAACATCGTGACGATAAGCGGCCTACCCCCTTCGTCGATATTAAAGAAAAAAAAAGAAAAATTTATTGAGCTCAGACACATGAATATAGTAACCCCTATTGTGGAAGTTGCTGACCAAAAAAACAGCCTGTATATACGAATAAGCGCTTGTATATATATACATTGTTAGCTGCCCGTTGGCAGCATTTAATACACGGAAATTTTAAGGATACTTATCTAAGTATCTTTTGAATGTGACGTCAATAGCCTATAACCAGCGGACCATCAAAACGCTTCCAATGATATCCCATTAGTTAAATTATGATAAGTGGTTTAGAAGTAATGAGGGAACAGATGAACATACATATGGGTAAGGCCCAAATAGTTGGACCTTAGTTAAGCGTAGTTAACCATAAAAACAACAAAAGTGGATAAAGTTCCGTTGTGACACGAAATTTATCCCTACAAATGTAGGTATGGCCAATTTTCGTGTCACAACGGAAAAGTTTCATAGAAAAATTAATTGAGTGAGTTAGCGTGGCCAATTTTTTGGTCCTTACCCATATACTTACTTACATAATACTCGTAGATACATGCCGGTCAAAATCACGACCCTCTTTGATGTTTCACCGTAGTCGGGTAAAATTAGAACAAAAGGATTTAAAAAAAAACATAAAGCGAGTAAGAGTATGTCGGACCATGCTCAGTGTAGGGTTCCGAAGCTGCTAAGTACTAGATAGAGTACCTACTACAAACATAAAAATCAACAAGTAACTACTAATTTTCTACACACACGTACACTAAAAAAATATTTTTAAGGTTTTATCTAACCATTTTATGCCAAATTACAGCTTTCTAGTACTAAGAGTCTCTGAAGTCTGAGCTAGGCTGCGGACGGACGGACGGACGGACATGGCGCAACTATAAGTTTGACTACGGAACCCTAAAACCGCCTTCAAACTCCAAAAAGTTACTTATTTTCAAATGGTATATCAGGTCAGTCAAACTGAAGTCGGCGACCCAAATATTTATAAGCTACAGCCCACATCAGTTTGACTGACCTATTACCATTTGAAACCAAGTTATTTTTTGGGTTTTAAAGGCGGTTTTTTGTTTTTTAAAACATTTAAATTTATATAGTATATAATTATCTTGAAATATAATATTGGGTTGAATCGTTAATGAATAAATTTAGACTTGGGGCCTCTCCATCTCGTGTGCCGGTGCCGGTGTGACGTGTCGTGGTTAACTTCGAAACTACTACCTACCCCACTAGGTGTAAGTTCCACACACACAATATAATCGGATATTAGGTACCTACATGGTATGTAGGTACCTAATATCCGATTATATTTCGATGCGGTGTACACTAAGACCCACTAACAGGAAAAAGTTTTACTTTAAGTACTTACAGTCTACTTGTGTAAAAATGTATGGAACACTCAGTCTTAAATCAAGACAATTTTAAAGGTAAGTAAATATATTAACATTTTAGAGTAGGTAGGCATTTAAAATAGCTACGCAGAGCATTATTTGTTGTTTGGAAGGTAGGTAGGTACAGATGTATTGCATAATTGTTTTTCTTATAGTATTTCTTGAACTGTGACCAATTGAAATACTAGTAGCAAGACACGTTCGTACGTTTCCGTGAAAATACGAAGGAAAATAATTATACCATACCTGTACTCGTACCTAGCAAGTTCACCTAACCCAGATTACGGGTAAAACTGCGTCTGGAATCACTAGTCAAAATAAATAAGTGTAAGGTAGGTTTTTAGTATTGGAAGCAGAAAGTGAGGTAAGACGAAGTAGCGAGTGAGCAGCGAAGGGGTCCGTGGGCTCGCGCGGCGCCGTCATGCGTGCTTCCGGCCGCGCCGGCGCACCTCGCCTCCCTCACCCGCTCGGCTATTCTCAACTTCCGAAACTCTTCGATATGATGTAGGTACTTACGTAACGACAAGCAACGTTCAAAAACGCCTAGTTTTAACGCCTTTGATGATGAGTCGAAATCAAATTAAAATTTAATCAATATTTAAGGGGGGCTCCCATACAACAAACGTGATTGTTCTGCCGTTTTTTTCTCGATACGATTTAAACCTACAGACAAACTGAAATAGAAATAGAAAAAGAAATAATTTTATTGACAATATTTGACACAATACATATACAACATTAAAAAATAAAACAACAAAACAAAAAAGAAGTAAGATAGTATCAAATAGTGTCAAAAAGGGTACCACTCAGCATGATGCCGCGGCGTGGCGAGCCACTACCCACGACGCTGATTTTCTGTGGCCCCTATTTGAGTGAAATCACGAATACCAGAGACATTACAAAAACATAACAATAAAAGAAAGAAAGAAGAAGAAAAAGCAAAAAAGAAAATATATTAAAATCTAAGTGAACATCTAATACAAAAACAAAGTAATTAAACACACGCAACCAAAAAATCAAAAAAACATTTAACTACGCACATAGTTGTATGGCAACACTTTGTGCAGGTCAACCAATTGACTGTTGATTTACACCAAGTAAGGGCCAGAGTAATTATGTTCTGTGACAAGGGCTCACACTATCAAGTTAAAAATATATAAAGTAATAGCAGAGAGCGATATCACACAAGATACGAAAATACAGAACAGATTATATTATAAGTGCTTAAAAAGCAATGATTGATATGCTTCCTGTCAGCGGCGCGGCATAAGCCTACCAACCAAGACTCACTTCCGCCTGGCCTTACTCGGTAGTATGAAGTGCTAAACCTAATATAGGCCCGTAAATTAGCAGTTAGCAAGCTGATTAACAAAATAGTACTCGAGCTGTGCTACCACCATCCTCGTTAATTGAATTAAAGTTATCACAATTGCGCAGTCGGGCTGGTTATATAGATAGCTAATGGTCCGACTCGCACTTTTAATAATACCTACGCTTACGCTAATGTCACTGTGTGCATCCTGCAAATGCATGCACAAAACTTTAATTGCTTTACAAAAATGCTTCTTCTCTTTTTTTCTTCATGCTAATACGTAGTAGGTAGGTAGGTATTCGATGAGGAATGATTGATCAACAATAAGCGATTACGGAATTACAAAACTTTTCTGCTCTGTAATAGGTACCGACGTGACTAATATGTACATTCATGCCAAATTACAGTTTTCTAGTACTAAGAGTCTCTAAGCTAGGCTGCAGAAGGACGAACGGACATGGCGAAACTATAAGGGTTCCTAGTTTGACTACGGAACCCTAAAAATAAGCCGCGGGGCGTTCTAACTTCATTACACTTTCCGTTTAATCTCTTTAGACCGTGTCTTTAAACAAACTCGGTGAGAGTGTGACCGACGACGGCATGACAAATAATTAAATCGTTATTATCAAAGATACCTACCTAAGCTAATTATTGCCTAAATAATTCGACATGATTGCGACATTTCGAAAATCTTTTTGATGAAATTCTAAGATTTTAAAGGAAAACAGCACAATAGCCATTAGCCACATTACAAGGCAATTGCAACAACTGAATTAGGTATTAACAATTGTTTACTTATACATTATAGTTACTACAAGAAACGCAAAATAATTAAAAGGAAGCTGCTCTGCGATTAAAATAAAATTAGTAGCTTACAATTTAGTGAACAATGAATTTCCGACATTTTGATAACACAAGCAGCAAATCAACATGAACCTTCTGTTGGTAGGTAGTCGAGGTTACTTCCTATCATAACATAACTGAAAGGAAACTTACGCATCGTAAATGTATGCATCGATTTATGCATCCTAATGAAGACGCATGTTTAACCGAAATTTAAATAGGTCCTTCCTATCCATCCTTTGGCAGGATGCTTAGTACGAGTAGATGCAAATGTAATTTAATGATTAACAACATTAGTTGCAAACAACGTAAACTACACTGTAAATCTCTGACAACGAACTTTGGTAAAATTATGATAGAACTTCACTTAAGGTAAGTTCGTTTACTCATTAAATTTTACTCCACTTCGTTGTCAGAGATTTACAGTGTAGCTGTTCAAAGTTGGGGTGCGAATGACAAAATATCAATAGAAACAATACATGGAATTTATTTCCTTTCATAACCAAGAAAGCAATACTTCTGGTATAAAAAACAACATTATTTCCTTAGTAAATAAAATAAGTCGAATTAACAACGTATAAAAACATATTACTATATGATATTACTATATCTCCTAACCTATAGTATCACAAATAGTAGAGCTTAAGAATGTGGGATCTTCTTGCAGTAGGCTTTTGTAAAACCTTGCAAATGTAGCTGAACTTTTTGTCCAGCCTGCTGTCTTGCGAATGAGATCTATACTAACGCCACATCTTTTAGCTGCTGATGGAAGCATGCCTGGTACTATATGTTGTGAACATATTTGTATTTACCGGCAGTTCCCAGTATTGATTTTATCCAACGGCTAATTGTTTGTGTGGAGGCACATTGAAATGGTTTCTTGAAAGTTAAGTTCTCTAGTGAAATATAACTGTAGACAGTTTTAATTCAGGATGGCTTCGATGTCTTCATAGCTGAGAGTTTTAAGCCAATCAAACACAGTTTTCTTACAACTAAATAGTCTTAAGGGATAGATTTTAATTGTTTTATTTATTCTATTATAAATACGAGCGGAAAGGACAGGGAATTGATTACTGGAATATTAAGAGTTACTAGGGGGTGTGGGACTACATCGTGTTGCCTTCTTCGTGTTGTATACTGGACACTATCAAATTAAAGGTTAACAGGAGTGGGTTAAATTTTAAACATTTCTCTGTACTTTTAGTATGATTAGGAGGATGTACAATTTTCTCATAAATTTATTATATCTGGTATATGAATTCTTACTCCACTATTGTGAAAATGTATATTTCTTATAGTTATTAGTGATAGAGTTTGTACACTATGTCCAGACGTTAGGGCCAGTAAAATAAGTACATAACTATTTTTTTGTTAAAGCTTCTAATCTTATGATTTTATTTGGAAAACGTGTCGCGAGATAATTTAATACCATTGCGGAATCCCACGTCACGTTGTACTTAGGCTCCGGAGGCTTTGACCTAAAAACTCCTTTAAGAAATCTTTTTACGCAGTTATTATGTCCTATTCCGGGTCCAAACAGTAAGGAAAGAGCTGACCTAGCAGAATTAATCGTTCCATATGAAGTTCCACCTCAGAAACGATTATTTAAAAATGAAGCAATTGAAGCTTCATACGGATTTATGGGATATTGTTCACAAAATGTCCACCCCAACTTTAATATTGTGTCAAAACAGTATTATATACGAGGATGTTGGCTGCTAGGGAGTTCAACATAATGGTAAATGAAGATGATATTAATTGTGATACGGCTAGTAATTCAATAAGAGGAAACCATGGCTTGAAGGCCAGTAACGAAACCAGGGATCGTTACCGGTATTCTGACTACCGGTTTTAAATGAGGTATTACCGGTTATAATTGACTTTCACTATTTATACCGCTAAAGCTCTGATTAACGGTATACTGAATACCGGTATTCAAGTTTATTATCGGTTTAGCCAATTGACACCCATACCTCTTTTTGATACTTTACCCCTAAAAACCATAACCAGTAATACCTGTCAGTGTCAATGTTTTCGTTTATTTGTATATGTAAATGTTTTCGGTGCTCTTACAAAAAACTTAGACTCGCCTTAGACAAGTCTGAAATTACAGTTCATTAAAGTCTAATTGACATCTCATTTATCAGGTACAACGAATAGCGCTATTGAATACAGGTATTTAATACTGTAAATAGTGAATACATAGCGATAAAAACAAAAGCGGGATGACAACAATACCTCTAATTCGAATATAGGTATTATTTTTTAGCGGTAATAATTTGACAATGTAAATACAGGTATTGAATAAAACCGGTTTTACAATCCCTGAACGAAACACTAGTATTCCGGTGGCTCTATCATTTCAGATTTTTTGCAACGTTGTCAATAATAATGAAAAAGGTGGAAAGGTATAAAAAAGGTACGTTTTTCCCAATTGATAGTAAAGGCATCTATCGCTACAGCCTCTGCATCTCGTTTTTCCATGACACAAATGTTTTACATTTTGTATTATTTCTTAACGCAACAAGATCTACTTATTGAAGGGGTGCCAAATGATTTAATTATCTTTTGATAAGCAACGTTAGACAATTCCCACTCTATATTTACTCTCCTCGATACAATGTCTGCAATATTATGTTAAGTGTTTACATAATGATGCAAAAATCCAAATATTTGTGGCCTCGCACCACTGCCATATTTCCCTTGTGATTTCATTAAGGTGAGGAAAATGTACCCCCTTGATTTATAAATGTAAGCATTAGCTGTGGTGTTATCCATTTATACGTAAAACGCCAAACACGTGTATTGCCAAATCCTGGTTATGCCAAACACGCATAATGCCAAAGCTGCATAAAAACTAAGTACGCTAAATGCCAAACACGCGTATTGCCAAACACGCGTATTGCCAAATCCTGGTTATGCCAAACACGCATAATGCCAAAGCTGCATAAAAACTAAATACCGCGGTTACTCAACGTTTATTAGTAAGGGGGAAAGGCTACAAGCATACCTACGTCCTGCCTGATTATTAGGCAGGACGTATGCTTGTTTGCCACCGTCGAAGTATACCGGTTTTTGATATTATATTACCCAAGATATCCCATACAGTGACAGCACGTTGTTTCCCTTAATTTTTATGGTCAAAATGTCACTTTTGATATAACTTTTGATAGTCATAATTTTTATTTCGCTAGAACCGTAAACTTTTCTGAATTTCTTAAATACCTAACTAGGCTAGGTTAGGTAAGGTTACATACATACATACATAGCATCACGCCTTCATTCCCAGAGAGAGGCAGGGAGAGCTACAGAATTACCAACAACTCGGAAATGCGTTTTTGGCACCAAGCATTTCGGCATTCTGCGTATTTGGTGTTATGCATATTTGGCATTCTGCGTATTTGGCATTCTGAGTATTTGGCGTTCTGCGCATTTGGCGTTCTGCGTATTTGGTATTATGCGTTTTTGGTATAATGCGTGGATTTTTTTTCATTACGCAAAACGACAAAATGGCCTTTTCAACTCAAAGTAAGACTTCACAATCTCTTAAATCTTTTGTAAAACATTTTAAGGTCTAAAATGTTGCTTTTAATTCTAAATTGTTTATATGGAAGTCATATCAATAATTATTAAGCCACCAGGCAAATTCTTGTTGCACTTCTGATGAAAGTGGCATACGAGCATTATAGTCGTCATTTGTTCGACTCTGCTTAACAGCTTGGACACCAACACTTTGTGCAGGGCTGCGGTACACCTTAGGGCGTTGACGATGCGGATGTCGATTTCGTCCTCTCTTTGATTAGTGTCAGTGATCGTGCACCCGAGATATTTAAACTTGTCGACACCCTTGTAGGTTGTTCCATTCACATGAAGGTATTTTCGCTTGGCTCTGGAGTCTTTGAATCTTTTCATGTGAAGATATTCCGTTTTCTCACGGCTGATTGTGAGACTCACACGTTTTCCCTTTTCCTCCAGTATTTCCGTCATATGAACCACCTCCCGTTCACGTTGCCCCAGAATCGTAAGGTCGTCGGCATACCCTATAATTTTGTGCTTTCCGTTCAACTCTACTCCCCCATCTATCAGTAGAACTTTGCGGATGATGTGTTCGAGAGCCAAATTGAACAAAATTGGTCAAAGGGCGTCCCCCTGTTTGAGTCCGGTCACCACTTAAAACTCCTCTGTCAGTCTCCCTCCAACTCTAACCCGCATTTTACTTGTTCCCGTAGCTATCTTAATCATTTTTACGAGCTTTGTCGGTACTTGGAAAGACGTTATTATCTGATAGAGGGTCTCTCGGTCGATACTATCATACGCTTTGGTGAAGTCCACAAACAGATAATGGACACTTTGGGCATACTCCCACCGTTTTTCCATAATTTGTTTCAGGAGAAACATTTGGTCCACTGTACTGCGGTTTCTACGGAAGCCACATTGGTAGTCGCCGAGTATTTTCTCTGCATATGGTTCTAAGCGGGCGAGGATAATGTACGAGAGGACTTTATATGCCGTCGGAAGCAATGCAATCCCTTTGTAGTTTCCGCATTTCTTCCTGCATCCCTTTTTATGTATCGGGCAAATAATACCCACATTCCACTCCATCTTGTTGCTCTTCTTCCCAGATTCTACGTATTATTTCATACAGTCAAGATTGCATTGCACCCCCCCCCCCATATTTCCACAGCTCTCCTGCTATGTTATCTATTCAAGGGGACTTATGGTTCTTGAGCCTCATTATAGCCTTGTGAAACTCTTCGAAATCCGATGGTTCCTCATGATGGTCGTTGTCTTGGGGAGTATCTATATCTACGTGTATTGATATTTGGCTGGTAACCGGTTGGCAGTTAAGGAGTTGCTGAAAATACTGGTACCACATAGTTTTCTGTTTATCAGTATCCGAGACACGGTTTCCTTCTTCATCTTCGAGAAATTGTGTGACAGGTTGGTAAGCCTTTTTAGCGGTTCTTACCTCCTGGTAGAACTTTCGTGATTCATTCGATCTTATCAATGTTTCCATATTCTGTAATATTCCTGTCAGATTATCCCTCCTTGCTCTTCTCACTATTCTCCTGAGGTCTCTCCTTGCTTCTTGGTGTTTTTCATCCTATCTGCTATCTTGTTCAGCCAACACCTTATACTATCTCTTTCGCTCTATTGCCGTTTCGCAATGTTCATTCCACTATTTCCTTCGTTTCTGTCGCTTCTTCGTGCCTAGCACTCGGATCCCTACGTTTTTAACTATCTGTTTTGTTTGTTCCCAGTCCGTGTGTATGTCCACTGTTTTATCCAACTCCGCAAATCTATTGTTTAACTCCAAGTTAAATGCAAGACATGTAGGTTTATCTTTTAGACTATATGTATTGATTATGGGTTCTCTTGCGGCTTGTTTATAACTTGTAATTTTGATTTCGGCCTTTACTTTAATGCCTACCAGATAATGATCACTGTCGCAATCAGCTCCACGATACGACCGTATATCCTGAACCATGCTCTTGTGTCTCTCGTCTATCAACACATGATCAATTTGGTTCACCGTTCTTCCGTCGTGTGATTTCCAAGTCCCTTGGTGGATGGCTTTGTGCGGGAACATTGTGCTTTTGATGACCAACTATTTTGAAGAGGCAAAGGTTATTAATCTCAGGCCGTTGTCGTTTGAATTTGGATGTTTGCTGTACAGACCTATCGTGGGGAGGTATGCCTGTTCGCGCCCGACTTTAACATTAAAATCCCCCAGCAGTATTTTGGTATCATAGTCCGGGATTTGATCGAATACAGCTTCGAGGTCTTCATAGAAGCTATCCTTTACTTCATCATCGGCTAGTTCTGTTGGTGCATATGCGTTTAGTATGGATACATTATTAAATTTACTTTTAATTCTTAGTAGACATATTCTTTCGGATACTGGTACAAATTTGAGAACGCTGCCCACTGCTTTCTTGCTCACCAGGAAACCAGTACCATGTTCGTGTTTTCCGTAGTCAGGTCCACTGTACAGAAACAATGACCCATTTTCGCCTGCGTCTGCCATTGTACTTTTAGAAGATAACGTGCCTGAATGCAGTATACTTTGGATTCAAGCGCGTTACTGCCTTGGATGTAATTAAGGCATTCAACTCAATCAATATAAAGAAAACCAGTGACCTTTGGGGAGTGTCGGTCCATGTACTCAAATCCTTAATTGAAGTCATAGCATCTGACTTAATGGTCGTATTTAATCACTGTGTTGATTGTGGTGAGTTTCCTGATCTTATGAAACATAGTAAGATAATTCCATTATTCAAAACGGGTAGTACCTTTGACCCCACAAATTTTAGGCCAATATCCATACTACCCACTTTCAGTAAAATATTTGAGAAATTGATTTTGTCACAGTTAGCGGAACATTTTCGGTATAATAATTTATTGCACAATAAACAATTTGGTTTTACTCGGGGTCGCTCGACAACCGAAGCTGGTGTTGAGTTGATTAAAAACATTTTTAATTTTTAATGCCTGGGAAGGGTCACAGGATGCTTTAGGTATTTTTGTGATTTGTCCAAGGCCTTCGATTGCGTTAACCATGACACATTGATCAGGAAACTACACCACTATGGAGTTAGAGGTACTGCGCTAAACTTAATAAAAACGTACTTATGCGTTAGACGTGAATGGAGTACGATCACCTGGGTCATTGGTCTCAATGGGCGTACCTCAGGGCTCAATATTGGGTCCATTTTTATTCCTCATCTACATAAATGACTTACCTTACCTTATAAAGGACAACCATGATATAGTATTGTTTGCTGATGATACGTCACTTGTGTTCAAAGTTAAACGACAACAGCAGTTTAATGTCGATGTAAACAATGCTATATCAAAAGTAGTCGATTGGTTTAGTGTTAATAATTTATTACTGAATGAGAAAAAGACGAAATGTATAAAGTTCATGACTACTAATGTGAAAAATAGTCAAACTACTGTAACTATTAAAAATGACACACTAGACCTAGTTAATGATACAGTGTTTCTTGGTATAACGTTAGACTCCAAGCTCCAATGGGGTCCTCGTCTTGCTGGATTGGCGGGTAGACTCAGTTCTGCAGTTTTTGCAGTTAATAAGATTCGGCAATTAATAGACTTAGATACCGCTCGATTAGTTTATTTTAGTTACTTCCATAGTATTATGTCATATGGTATTTTACTGTGGGGTAGTGCTGCTGATGTAAATAGCATCTTTGTTGTGCAGAAGAGGGCTATTCGTGCTGTCTACAAGATGGGCCAGAGAGACTCGCTTAGAGATAAGTTTAAAGAAATTAATATATTGACCATGCACAGTCAATACATTTATGAAAACATTATGTATGTTCATAAAAACATCGCTAAATTTAGAAAGAACTGTGACATACATAATGTTAATACCAGAAATAAACATAAGCTCGCAGTGGCCTTCACGCGGCTCCATAAAATAAAAAAAACTCTTTTAAAAATTGTATTAGGTTCTATAATAAGCTCCCAAGTAATGTTACTGAACTATCAGTAAATAAATTTAAGAGTTACGTTTAACGTAAACTAATTTCTAAAGCATATTATAGTATGAAAGACTATATTAATGATAACAATGCTTGGGACTGAATTGCTTGTAATAAAATGTTTAGTCCTTACGACAAAAGGTTGCGAACGTCGAAAACAAAAAGACATCCGACAGAGTTTCTTACAGGTTCTTCTCTGATCGGTCGCGATTTGAACCTGCAGTCAATTTAGGCTAAGTCGCTACTATGACGTTTCAAAAGAGTTTATTATTTGTAAACCTACTTGAATAAAGATTATTCTGATTCTGATTCTGATTCTGATTCTGATATTTGTTACCGTCTGATAATATAACAAGGAATATTTGTAAAAAAATGCAGGAGTTAAAGACTGGTAATACACGATTATTTAGGATTATTGGAACTCTCAAGCTGTGGCACTGTTATGAATAAAAACAAAAGTAAATAATTATTGTTAATATTTTTGTTGCTTTTTGTGATTTTTGTATTTTATCATTAAGAGAACTTAATGAGCCTTTTTTATGAAAGGAATAACTAAGAAAGAAATTAACCCTCTCGGACTAAATTTACCTACTGAACCCGTGAAATACTTCATCATCGGTTCCACTTTACCAAATAAAGAAGCTAGGTTGACACGAACGCGCTTCAATGCGCGGTCGAAGCGTTGAAATGACAGGTGGCTCATGTAAGATCTTGCCTGCGATGCATGGCGGCACGCGCGGTCATGTATACGATAGCACTACTTTGTAAGAATCTTGTACCGCGCGCCGCGTCAACCACGCGTTCATGTGAACCTAGCCTAAAGCTTTTGGAATGCAAATGCTGAAAATAGCAAAATATGTCCGCAATTTTTGAGGTTCCGTCATTTACTCATGGATTCCATCATCAGATCACTCCAAGTTTTCTATGGGACCATTTCCGACCTTTCATTTCCTTTACGGTGGAAAGGGCCCACCGTGCTGGTTGTGCTCAAGACGACGTTTTGCAACCCTTCAGATATCCCACTGCTACTGCATCTTTATACAGGACATGCGAAGTAATGAACGTACAGAACAGTCGAGTTGAGAACCTCCCACCCATATGGTTGGTTTATCGATAACTTTATTATTACTATCGAATCGAAATTTAAACATGTGGCAGTCCGCCATTTTATGTTTGCTATGGTAGTTTAGGTAGGCACGTTTATTCTGTAGGTATGTCATATCCATTCTCTTTCTTTATCATTGCTTATCCCCCACTATACGGGGTTGCTCATGAACAACTTCGAACGTAATGATGGACATACAGTGCTGCCAACAGAAGACAGATGCTGAGTTTTGTTGCTGTTTGGACTTTGAATATATCGTGATGACGTTTAGTTGCAAACAACGTAAACTACAATGTAAATCTCTGACATCGAACTGGAGTAAAATCATACTAATCGTGTAATGCACACAGATCGGCGCGTCTGCGCCAAAAGGTCATTTTGTATACTATACTATATTTCGTAATGTACTGTAGGTACTATAGGAATGTAATATATTCTTTTCACCTTATAGGCCAAAGAAACGATTTTAATATCTGCCTACGCGAATATATTATACCTATACGTAAGTATGATCTCCTGTCGTCAGTGATAAATATAACACATTCACAAGACGTTAATAGTAGATTATACACCGAGGGGATAAAGCACAGTTTTATGTCACGGGCGCGATATTGAATCCTGAACGTAACGAAGGACTCCAGATTTAACTCCCGAGCGCAGCGAGGGTGTTACGAGTTAATTCCCGAGCGAAGCGAGGGAATTAAGAAGAGTCCTGAGCGCAGTGAGGGGTTCAAGCGCGCCCAAGACGAAAACAGCTTTATCCCCGAGGAGTGTACTCTACTTTTCTCACCTTTTGCGAGACAATAAAAAAGCGAGTCTACTAAAAACAGCGTTTTATTATAGTAAATTAATGACTTTGCACCTTTTCCAGTTTTCCATATGTCGAAATCGTTGTAGGCTTTCAGGTATTATTCCTTTGACTTCTCTGGGAGTAGATTATGAACAATGCCTAAGGCATCTAATTTAATGGACTCCGGACTTCCGGAGTTAAATCACTTTCGTCACTCGACATTTTAACAGATGTTTTCTTTAATTTTGATATATTTATTTAAAACTTTGCAGTTATCACCAATGTATTTTATTGCAGCGTCTTACAATACTCGCGGCTTTTGTTTAATTTCAAATGTGTTCCATTCAGCTTGCCGTGGCCAGCTCGATTTTAGAAAATGTTCGATTTTCAAATTAGGTTCGACGCGGCGGTGGCGGCGGCGCCGCGCCCGGCCTTCGAGTATTAGTTGATCTTTTATTACGAAATTAGACTTTAAGGCCATTGTAATAAGAACTATGAAAAGTGAAAATATTACAACCCAGCGAGTTATAATGAGATTCAGTACAACATTACACCCCGGCTAAAGCCAAGGGCTTTAATGAGTTGGTTTGCGTAAGGTTTGCATGATATGTAATTTGGCATTGTCGAGCAGGTGGTGTGAAAAAATATATACCTACGTACACGCCTTTATATCTCTTACAATAAGGTCCGTGTGTACAATAACTTTAAAATCGCGATGAATTTATATAGATCCAATGCCTTTTACTTGACGCAAACTGCAAGCCCTACTTTAGATAACTTGTAACTAGAAATATGGTATGGCTAATATGTATTAGGTAGGAATCTACAATATTTACATCGATTTCTTTAAAGTTGCTATAGGTGAAAAACTTAAGTCAGTCACCTGTTGTATGTAGTTGTGTTCAGTTTGCAAAAACGCATAAGCATAATACATTATATAAATATTTAATATGAGTTGTACATATTAATAACATACTGTACATTTTTTATTCCTCAATCACTCGCCATTTCGTCGTCCTCATTTTCATCAGTGGACTGTACAGAAACAATGTCACTGTCATTATCTTCCGAGGAAACACTTATAATGAAACTCTCCGATATTGCATCCATTTGTAATTCTTGACATTGATACTTTTGCTCCTCCTTCATTGTATGTAATATATACATTTCATACAATGAATACATTTTTCCATTCTTCCTGAGTTATTGTACATTGTTTTTCCTTTGCTAAACTTTTAATTGACTCCATATTCATTGAAACGTTTTATTTGGCAACAAATCCTTTGACTATTCCCCAAATGTTTTGAATTGGATTGAATTGGGGATGATATGGTGGTAAGCGAAGTGCCGTATGTCCGTGTTGACTTAAAAATGTATCAATTTTGTATTCAACGAATTTTTGCTTATTTTTTTAGTACATACAAGGTCGTATAGTTGTAAGACACAACATACATAGTTGGGGAATGGTCAATATTTCGCTGAGTGAGCCAATCCATCATGACTTGCTTTGGCGAGTTCGAATTCGGTGCCGGATTTTGAAGCGAATTATGGTAACATGCATTATGCAAAACGACAACACTGGTTTTAGGTTTGGTAATAATTGAGTTTTAATCCATTAGGAATAATTGCTGAAATTCATGTTATCATGATAGTCACCGATTTTTTTATGGGCTTCATACATTAATAATGCGTTAGGAACGAATCCCTCCATTCCGCCTGCATCAACTATCACGAGACGTTTTCCCTTTGAAACTGGCTGCTTCATACCGGAAGTACTTCCATCAGACCATGTTTTTTGTTTGGAGTGCGATGTGTCAATGATGTCTCGTCAGTGAATACGATCGGCCGCCCTTGGGCACGGTATTTGTTAATTTTGCACAGAAAATCAGGAGCCTCCTGTTGTCTTCAGTTTCCTTCCATTTGATCCCCAATAAAGACACGTGTTTCCTTAATGTAGTAATGCCACCTCGATTATCAATATCATCTTTTAGTTTTTCAAGGACCAGTATTAACGTGGTTGTCTCTTTATTGGTGATATGAAAATTATGAATTGTTCTCCTTATCACCTCTGGATCGAATTCGTCAACAGTAATGCGTGATTTTCGGTCGGATTTCTTTATGGGTGTTTTAAATTTTTGATTTGAATGCGTACTTTAAAATTCTTTTAATGTGTTGAGAACCAGTTTTTTCGGTAATACCAGATATTTCAATGACCAATAGGCTAATTAAAGTTTTTGGAAGAGATATAATAATTATTTTTTAACACAGTTGCTCAATAAGTGGTACTTTTTGTAGCTGTATATCGTGCGGAAAGTTGGATATTACGCACTAGTGCGTTAAAGTTTTCTATTCTTTTTTCAATATAATTTTGTTTCAACTTCCAAGCCGTGCATCTAACCAAAGAGTTTGCCACTGATGTTCAACCACTTTTTGATTACGTCATTTAGCATTGAGACTATACATAGGTAATATAATTTAAAATATTAAAATGAAATACATACATACATACACACATAAAATGTATCTAGGTAATATTTAAAAAAAACAGCTCTCATCAAGATGGCTGAATCTGAATTAGTATTACGAATGATTAGATAGTTGCGTATTAAGGTGAATTCACATTACACCATGCAGAAACCGGGCACAGCCCAGTAAAGCGTAATGTGAATCCACCTTTATGCATTACCGTTGGTTAATAGAGAATTATACTTTTTATTTTTTAAATATAGGTAATTAAATTACTGTGACTTTTTTTTTTGGCTGAATGGTCACAATTGTTGCCATTTCATAAAGTCTGTGTCAATTAAAAGTAAACTTTTCTCTTGTAATAGTTTTATTTACTGATTTATTTTGTTTCATTGATATTTTTTCGCAAATGTATTAAAAAACGTCGTTTGATACACGTGCGGAACTGTCATTTTAACTCGTCCCGAGTCTTGTCCCTCGCTTGCAGCTCGGGCCAAGATACTTCGGGACTCGTGTAAAATGATATACTTTCCGCACTTGTATCAAAATGTACTATTTTCGATATTCGTCATCCTAAAGATCAAGGAACTGCGGCTCTTTTATTTTTATTTCCTCTACATAACATAACATCACGCCTTCATTCCCAGAGAGGGGTAGGCAGAGCTACAGAAATACCAACAACTCTAAAAAGACTTGTTGATTCTGTAACCACATTAGGAATTGATTGTTTTGAATTGTTCATTCCTTATTTCCTCTAATATTTCAGAATTATTGTTTTAAGTTATGGGGTTGACATTTGTAAACTTTAATGGCCGAGAAGCTTGTTGCCTTTGTACTAAATGAAAAAGAAAAAAAAACTGTCACTTCTATATCTGTCATTGTCAAGTCAAATCAAAGTAAATTCATTCAGTCATTCGCTTACGCCTCGGTCACATATGTACACCAGTGTTCTTGGCTAAGATACGTGTTCGAGACCACTCTTTGTGCGACTGTGGTCTGGCGTAGGGTACTCTCGAGCACGTGTTTTTCGACTGCAACCGTATTGTCACTCCGCTATACGACATCCTTCCTCTTGAAATACCCCGTCCTGTTAACATTCAGTACCTTCTAACATTAGTCTACTCACCTTTTGTGTTTGTCCTTAGTCAATTTATTAAAACTAACAATTTGTTATTGTAGTAATTAGATTAACAATAAATGTTTGTTTTGTCTTTTGTTGTAGATTCTCTTCTGAGTGAACTAGCCATTGGAAGTTACCGGCCAAATTTAGATTAAACACGTGCCTTCCTTAACCTTGACGTTGGCTGAATCATCGATAGTCTCGATGGAGTCATAAAACACAAAAATTGAATTGAATTGATTCAATTCAACGGCTTTTTTTCTGTTTGCTTTCGTTTCATGTGATCAGTGTTTTTAGAAATATTCTTAACGACCTCAGAACTAACCCCGGACTTTCAATTTTGCCGGATTGCCTGAATTCATAGCGTGGATTGTACCATTCAAACGTGCTGTCGTGGCTACCAAAAAGCAGGGCAAGAGTCGTCGTGAAATTCGTCGTCGTTTGTTTACTTTGATTTGACTTGACAATGACAGATATAGAATTGACAGTTTTTTTTTCTTTTTCATTAAGTACGAAGGCAACAAATTTGTCGGCCATTAAACTTATCAAATGACAACTGCATAACTAAAAAAAAAACTAAAATATTAGAGGAAATAAAAATAAAAGAGCCACAGTTCCTCGATCCTTAGGATGACGAATATCAAAAAAAATAATCAATCTCTTCCAAAAACTTTACTTAGCCAATTGTTATGGTGTTTATAAACAATTTGAGTCTTTATCGCAAACCTCCTGGAAATGTTTGTACAAATTACTCAAAACTCTTTTCGTTTGAATATGCAGTGGTTGTCCTCTACCAATTTCAGGAAATGGTGCCCTATTTTTGCCACGCTGAATTCAAAAACGATGTTTTACAATTTAATTATGTGATAAACTGTAAGTAGGTACCTAAGTATTATTGTTTATTCATGAACGACGAAAAAAGTTCGAAGACAATTACTTGACACTGACAACTATCTATATCTTATCATGACAATAGAATCATAAGTGGACAGGAATAATCAAACTTGAAAGATAAACAAATAATGAGTTTGCAAACCATACGATATTTTACAAATTTCAAAAATGGAATGTCTATTCGCACACATTACTCACACATACAGGACTTAAGTTTTTCACCTATACGAATTTTAAAGATGTACCTATTTACACGGTTTTAACTGTTATTTGGTGTTATTGCGTTTAGCGTTAGTTGTGGAGTGTTTAAATGGAAGGAAATGGCGACCCTGCCGGTGTCCGCAACAATGGGCCACGCAACAGATGGAGCGGCCGAGCGGTTACGACGGCTACCGCTGCCGGTGTGTTCTTAGTGGTCATACTGTTACCACACCTACCACTGTACATAAGTATAATTTATTTCACATTTTTTAGGGTTCGCCATGTCCGTCTGACCGTGCGCAGCTCAGTCAGAAGACTTAGTACTAGAAAGATGTAATTTAGCATGAATATACATATGACTATAGTTCCCGGCCGATGAGAAGTCAATCCTGACACCTGTCATCGCAGTGCAATTTATAGCCTATCCTTAGGTATGAGGTTATAATTTATACTAGAATGACAGTTGTCAGGATTTACTTCGCAACGGCCGGGCACTATAATAATATGTATACGCTGATGAATGAAGTGATAAAAAAACCTTAAAAAAAATTTTTGCTACACGTAAATGGGAACGTGTTTTTTTTGTAACCCTTGTGGGCTTGTCATTGGAAATTTCTCAAAAACATTGCGGGTTTGTAAAACAACGGGTGTTCAAGGGATTCATTTATTAAGTATTAAGCTTTAAACCTATTGTGCTATTTTAAGTGTGTCCCAGCCAAAACTACGAGTACCTATTGAAAATCTGAAATAAATCTTAAATAAAAGCGCATACCTGTACCTAACGAATTTAAAACGAAAACAATAACGTTTTTGTAGAACTTCGTTGGTTCCTGAGATACAGGCGATTGAAGTGTTTATACTACCTACTAAAATCATCTAACGGCCGAACCCTATATTCAAACCGCGGACAGATAGCCTTAGTTCGGATTAAAATTTGACACATTTTGTATGGGCAAATGTCAAATTTCAATTTGAAATAAGCCTTATCAATCCGCGGTTTGAATATAGGGTTCGGCCGTAAGACGACACCAAATGTCTTTTAATAGAAAATTAGTTATTACTTGTTGATTTTTATGTTT
Organism: Acleris holmiana; assembly: GCA_949316455.1. Lineage (NCBI taxonomy): Eukaryota > Metazoa > Arthropoda > Insecta > Lepidoptera > Tortricidae > Acleris > Acleris holmiana. The sequence continues at coordinate 47,659,814 of OX438762.1, forward strand.
GTAGTACTTAACGGTTGCGGAACCCTACACTAAGCTTGGTCTGACATGCTCTTGCCCGGTTTTTAGGGTTCCGTAGTCAAACTAGGAACCCTTATAGTTTCGCCATGTCCGTCCGTCCGCCCGTCTGTCCGCAGCCTAGCGCAGAGACTCTTAGTACTTACTAGAAAGCTGTAATTTGGCATGAATATGCATATTAGTCAAGGTAACAAGGTGGTACAATAAAATGTAAAAAAAACTTTTTTTAGGGTGACTCCCCTACACGCAACGTGGGGATGTTTTTTTTTTCTCGTCTACCCTATAGTGGCGGTGTCGTTGGATAGGTCTTAAAAAATAATACGGGTTACATACAGGTGACTAAAGTGTTTATACCTACGAAAATCATTTAAGACGGCACCAATGACTTTAAATAGAAAATTAGTTATTACTTGTTGATTTTTATGTTTGTAGTACTTAATGGCTTCGGAACCCTACACTGAGCATGGTCCGACATGCTCTTGCCCGGTTTTTAAAGTAGAGTTTTCACAGCTAAAATTAACGAGTTATTTGAATTACTTAAAATACTATCCATCCTTAATTGGTTACGACAATAAATTACTTTAAAAATAATTACTCGTACTTATAATAGGCCAATGATCTTGATAGCAAATGGTTGTTCTATCGTAGTGGGGTATGTTGACTTATCAATTTGTGATTTATTGGCAAAGTCATCAATATCGTCATCATAATTCACTTAAGAAAGAGCTATGCTCTTCTCAGTGGAGTGATTTCTATTCTTTCCTATTCCAAGGCTTACCGTTAAAATACTGATGATTGATGATTCTATAGAGTCAATATTTTAAATTTTCTAGCAGTTTATTTCATAGGTAATTGGGGCTAGAGAAATAGGATAAGATGAGACTCCATAGGTGATCTATAGAAATCAACCCAAACCTAAATCTATTTGTTTCACATGCACTATACCTATGTATATACGGCGTGTAGCGAACTAGAACCAATCTGCACTGCACAACGTCCAGGCATCCATTAATGGACTGCACTGGGTTTGCTGCGCAACCGTGCAGTGTGGGTTGTTGACCTGTACCTATAACTACTGCTTGCTGCCTCTTCAGTTGCCTTTCAATTCAAAGTATCTAATGTAATGTAATTTTATCGAAGAAAGTTACTGAACATTTTCACAACTAAATCAACATACTTTAATAAGATAGGTGATTTACCATTATCATGCATGTTATGACTCCATTTGCGGGCAGCTAGCTATGCGTCCACCAACGGATAAATAGATGGTCGTGAAATTTTTATTTGACGGACATTCGTCTAGTTTTTGTATTACTTTAACCAGCTTAAATAAACCGTGGTTTTGCAACGTAGGCTATTGCATGCGGCTAGCTTTTGACCGCTCCACAAATGTTCAATTCGCCTCCTACGTGCAGTAAACTTTAGCACGCAAAGTAGTACGAGTAGTATCGATTATAAAATAATGGACCAATGAAGCATTGATTATATGCTCTAGTTTGGGAGTACCTACTACCTACCTATATTAATTTGTTAAAAATTGAGTGCTGATCATTATTTATTATTATTAGTCACAACACGCTTCACGTGATTTGACCTAAATCTTATCATTTATTGTTGAACAAACTTACTATTCTATACCTCAGACAAAGATAGTTACCCTGGGCACGCGTGGTGGCCGACGCGGCGAGGAGCAGCAGCGCCAGGCGCAGAGCGGGGGCGGCCATATTGCCGCTACCGGCCCGGCCGCATGCCGGGCTGCTGCCTAGGCGCACACCTGCTAACAGAGAACACCCTTTTACAGCTCAAGCTCAACCGATCAAGCTTATTCATCATCCAGAATTATTTCATCTTAGCTTTTGCAGGCGCTGTTGAATCCAGAAATCATCTTATGGTGAAAATAAAATGAAAATGTAGGCACTTTCACATGTCTGATTCTAGTAATAAAAAGAAAATATACATAGCCAGGGAGATGTAATAGGTAGTATAAGGTCTCCCCAACAAATACAAAACTTACATAATATTGTTGAAATGTCACAGGGATGTGTACAGGTCCCAATATTACTACAACAATTTTTGATGTGAATATATAACTGATGCCGTTATCAATATCGAGCAAAGACGAGCATAATAAAAACACGTTTGTGGTATGGGAGCCCCCTTAAATATTTGTTTTATACTGTAAAAGTAAAAGTAAAAAACGGCACCAAATGACTTTAAATAGAAAATTAGTTATTACTTGTAGATTTTTATGTTTGTTTGCAACGGCTTCGGAACCCTACACTGAGCATGGTCCGACATGCTCTTGCCCGGTTTTTAATATTTTGTTGTCATGGGTCATACACACTCTTAAAAACAAAAGTTGTCTTTCCTGTGGTCAATAATTAAAAGCTTGGGTGCATATAAGTTTTGTTTTTATACGATAGGTCTAAAGCAGTTCAGACGCCGTTAATGCGGGAATGGGCTTAGCCAGAAAATTAGGCCGTAAAAACCGTAACTTCCGGCGTGTCCACAGGAAAGACGCTAACCTAAACCTGTGTATGACCCTTATAGCAGCAACAGAAATACATCAGATGTGACAATTGTAACTGTGTAACTATCACGGTTCATGAGATACAGCTTGGTGACAGACGGACAGACCGACAGACGGACGGACAGCGGAGTCTTACGGCCGTAGACAAGAAAAGTAATTACTTGAGTAATAGTATTGTCAAAATGCATACAAAAATCGTTACTTAAGTCATTACTTTTGCATAAGTAATTACTTCCCGTATCTAGACGAGTAAATAGGGGTGTTAGTAATAGGGTCCCGTAGGGGGAACTGAACTGCTGCTGAAGACCACCAACTATGGATATATGACAAACTACTCACAAAAATACTATTGTTAGTTATAAAATCACTCTAAAGGCATAACGGAGTAAGATTTAAAGTTAGTTGAACGGGGAATAAAACGGGGAAATAAGTCGTTCAGGGAACACGACCTCTTGGAGAATTCAAAAAAGATAATCCAGACTACCTTCATCCAGACCACATTCATAGATCGAGGAATCCCTAACGTGGATTTTATTTCCGGTTCCGAAGCCGTTAAGTAGTACAACTTAAAAATTAACAAGTACCTAGTAACTAATTGTACATTTAAAGTAATTAGATGCTGTCTTGGATCATTTTAGAAGATATAAACACTTTAATCGCCTGGGTTATGATTCTCTCAACACGGCGCTGCGTCGATCTTAAGATGAAGTTTTATCTGGCAATTTTAAGAAGTCCCGTCGGAGCGTACAAAACACATTTTAGCGCGTGCCTTCTCAATTAGGCAGCAGACAGGTGGGTCGAGTTCAGTGGCGTTTAAAGCTGCCTAATTGAAAAGGCACGCGCTAAAATGTGTTTTGTACGCTCCGGCGGGACTTCTTAAACTTGCCAGATAAAACTTCACCTTTAAGATCGACGCAGCGCTGTGTTGAGAGAATAACCCCCTGAATCTCAATAACCAATGCTGTCTACTAAGTCGTGGTAGTTTTCCTTTTAAATTCATTGTATGCGCTTTTGTTTAAGTATTTTTTCAGATTTTTAGTATATGTAGTTTTGACTGTAGAGGGGGAGACACTTGACTCTAACAAAAAATAGCGCTTTAAAGCTTATTTTCTCTCTCTCTAGTTTGTTGTCGTTCCTAGTTTGACTACGGAACCCTAAAAAGCAGTTACAGGTAGACTGTTTATACTCGTATCTAGTTGGTTGTTATGTTAGTCACGTTACGGTCTAATAAAAATAAAGACTAAATCCGATTAAAATCTAATGATTAACTGTCTTGTAGTCTAATTGTTCGCAACTAAGTACAGAAACACTGTCGCGTTAGATTTTCACACTTCGGTGAAAATTTTCATATACAGGCACTTACCCACCATTCCACCAACATATCGCACATGCAAAAGTAATTACGCACGAATCTTTTTTTTTGTTTTGGGTACATATAATTCGTGGTACGTTTCACCGAAATAGAGAGCGTGAATTATTGGCCAAATTGGGAGATTAACAGAGTTGGCGTGAGGTTGGGCATTTTGATGCATGAGAGGTCACGAGATCAACAGTCATTTCAAAGTCCAACGGTAATAGGTATAGTTTGCGTGCTGACTGATGATATGCGACCGAAGACGGATGGATCGCTATCGGGTCGAAATAAAAATCAAACAAATTTAATTACTTTAGGTAGGTTTAATATTTAGCGAGTTTTTTTACGGTCAAGAAAACTAAAATTCTCTCGTAACATAGGTACCTACTGGCTCAAAGTGAGCGTCGATGTTCTCAACAGCGTGTGGTGCGCCTCTGGTTTAAGTCATACATGTATAGCACCGGGCTGTATTTAGAAAGCGGAAAAAAACATCAAAATCGCTGCAACCATCGCAGGCAGATTTCGCTTTCTTGTGCTGCGAATCGCGATTCATTTACATGTATTAAACCATTAAAAGCAGCATTGTTTCCGAATCTTCGTTACGTTAGGTATCTACTCGCTATTGAGAGCGAAAAATCGACGTAATTGAACTTCCTTAATTGAACACGCTAGTGATTTTTACAAAACCATGGAGTGATGCTTAATTTCCAAACGCTACCTCTAAATTTAATTTAGTTTGTAATATACTTACCTATTTCACCTTACTTACTTAAGTTAAACAAAACCTTAGTTGTGAAGATTTTCCAAATAAATAATTTAATTTAATGTTCGACCATGGAAACGCGATACTAAGTACTCAAAGGACGTTAGTTGAATAGTGGATAGAGGATATTATAAAACCTGCCCTTACAGTTTGTCGCACATGACTGCACCGAGCGCGATCAGGTAACGTCGGGGGCGTCACGGACGCTAAGTTTATAAACTACCTCTTCAATACGCCCGTACGTTTATACAAAACGACTTCTAGAATTACGACTTCTAAGGTTTAATTCACCCCCATCGAACTGTGTCAAACCTGAAGTAAACATAGTTTAAAAACACATCGTCATAAACTTAATTTTAAGATTATCAAACAGTTTATCTACTACCTAAATTGTGAAACTGTGTCGTGACGCGTGTCTCGCCTCTCCGACCCGTTCCGCGACTCTACACTTGTGTTTTAGGTATTTCAGCTACGGTCTATGTAGGTCATTGATTGTGGTGTTCCCGTAAACGCTCCACCCACTTTTACATTTTTTAGCAAAGCCTGAGATTTCTGACGTGAAGGTAAAAGTCCGTGTTCTGTGTTAGTTTCGCACATTTATCAGCTTACAGTGCTTTCAGTGTGTAAATCTTAGGTTTTACTTTTGGGACAAGATAATTATTAAAAATTGACATTTCTAAACACATTCAAACTGATACTTCAGGGTCATGTGCGAGTCGGACCAGAGCAATATATACCCGATTGCCAAAATTGAGAGAAATGTTTTGTATGAAATAGGCGCATAAATAAGCGCGCCACAACCTATAACTATAAAAACCTACTTTTAATAGTTTTAATTACGAGAAAGTTCAAGTTCCGCACCAAAAACACAGAAGTGTGTTTTGTAGGCTCCTGACGGGACTGCTTATCCTCGTCGCTTAATATGACCAGCGCCGAGTATGGTCCCATTGAATAGTAACAACACGCTTAAGAAAATCAGACCCCGCTGTTAACACCACACGGGACACCCTATATAACTCTTATAAGTAGAGCCATATTTCTGCACTTTTCGCTTCTTTGCTAATACTTTGAAAAAAAAAAACCAATTTCATACTAACTTCTAACCCTCATATAAACCTCGTCGTATTACTTGTCTTACGGCCGCACTCAATCATTAACCGACTTCAAAACAGGAGGTATGTTTTTCTTTCATTTTTTTTTATTTGTTACGCGATTACTCCGCCAATTGTGGATTGATTTTGATAATATTTTCTTTTTTGATGGAGTATACTCCCGTAGTGATGTATCTCATGAGGAGATCCGTGAGGAATTGAGATAACTCCTCAAATATTATAGGAATAAATATACGTGGGCGACATAATATTATCGACGGTTGAAAGGCAAAACGCTTCAAGCGACAAAATGCGAGATATTGAGTTATATACATATTCGGAATCAGCAAATTTTTCTGCGTCGTTTGAGATGGATTTCAGATTATTCTGGCCACCCTAATGGCACTTGAACCAACCAAAAAATATGCCTCATTTTAGACCCCATTGAATGAAACGACACGAAAACACATTTATTCAAGTCGGGGGATACTTCAAAATTTTAGCCTTTTTACATCTCAATTACGTTGGCTTTTAGGTCATTTTTGCTTAAGCTTGAATATTATTCAATGTGTGGTAAGCTAAAATGCAATAAAAGCTAATACTAAACAATGTCACTTGAAACATTCTCCTTTCCGTTAACCATGAACATTCATGCCACTTAACGCACTTTTCTCTGCGTTTAAATAAAAACGAATGTCACTTATTTTGTTCCTGTTCGTTTACAGAGTGTTTATTTTTGTTTGACTGAAAGAAATACTGTCTATGTATAAGTCGCTTGTTATGTTCCTTTTATTTAATAAAACATACAATGATCTTTCCCATGAATAAAAATGATACAATTTGCCTAAAAGAAGATGGTTCAAGTGCCGGCGTAAAAAAAAAAGAAAGACACTGGTGGACTTGATTCAAAAAAAAAAAAAACATGTAGTCGTTTATTTCATTCTCCTTTTTTCTTCTCTAGATTAAGATAAGGGTCAGTGGTTTTTCCTTACTGCTATATTATGCGAAATTGTATTTGAATCATTCTTCTTCGTCTTGATTATAAGAATGATAGGCACTTCAATCATTTTACTTTCAGGCACTTTTTGGGTCAGTGGGCGGTTAAATCATTTTTCTTTACTAATAAAAGTAACAGCTTTAGCTCATTTTGATTTAAGAACCATTTACTTAATAAGATAAAGACTTTTTTAAGATAACAATTATCTTAATAAAAAGATAAAAAAAAAAAAAAAAATCTCAATTTCTGTAGCAATTGGGTCATATTTTTTTTTAATGTTTTTTTTTACGTATCTTATCCATTGAAATCGCTTTACTGTGGATATCCAAAAATGTCGCTTGAAGCGTTTCGCCTTTGAACCGTCGTTATTATGATCACTAACAGGTATGAAATAAAATAAATGTTTAAAAAACTAAAATCCGTCTTCAAAAAGCAAGAAATAACTTCTTTTAATTATACAGGGTGGAACGAAACTAGGGACTTTTAAGAAAACGGGGATTTTTTTAGGTCTTGAACTTTATTTTTCACCAATTAACTATATTCATATTTCTAACCGTTTAAGAGATTACAGCTTGTTAAACATTAGTGCGAAATCTGCACATTAGCAACCCTAGCGAGTAGATCCGATGACGTCATCAAGATAAGGTATCTAAACAACCTTAATGAATGACATATTCATCCTGAGATTGCAGAGAATGGTATGTAAACAAAAAGGTTTAATACGAATTAAAATTGTCATGTATCTTCAACTTGCTAATGTTTTGGCTGAAATACGACGAGCGGCAGCGTGCGTAATACGACACGGTGGTACTTTTGAGCATCGCATGGAAAGTGAAGTTGATGACATGTCGTGTCAATTTAAAACGTGAATAACTTTGAACTAGTAGTAGTAGGGTTGTCACTGATATTAAATTGATAATATTAATTTTAATAATTTTGGGTTACTTTTCAGACCAGCTTTACAATTATAATAAATCGATTGTAGATCACATAGAAAACACTATCCTTTCAGCTCAGTCCCTCGTTTTGTTCTACCCGGTCCAAGTGAAGTCGGCGTCCCACTAATTTTTTAACCAAAACCCGAATTCAGCTGGACTGACCTATTTATTATCTATCTACCTATGTATATAAAATTCAAAGTCCTGAATCACTGACTCATAAACGCTCAGCCTAAATAAACCCTTGAACATAGAAAGCATTTTTTACAAGTGTTGTTTTTAAGACGAAACCGTGGAATAAGAAAGGATTTTTCGAAACTCAATCGTTAAGGGGGTGAAAAAGGGGTTGAAAGTTTGTATTGAAGTCCGTAATTTTTGAAGCTAGGAGCATGCATTTTTGTTTTTAGGCTACTATTTGCAAATATAAAATATTAATTTCAGCAATTTTGGAAAAACTTCCCTTAAGGAGGTAAAATGGGGGTTTGACGACACGCTAGCCTAGTTGGGAGTGACCCTGCCTTCGAAGCTAGGGGTCCTGGGTTCAAATCCCAGTAAGGGTAGATATTTGTGTGATGAGCCCGAGTATTTGTTCCTGACTCTTTCTTCTTTTCTATGTATTTAAGTATATATTTCTCTATATAAGTAAGTTTATCGTTGTCTAGTACCCATAGTAAAAGCCTAGAGCTTAGTTTGGGACAATGTCAATATGTGTGACATTGTTCTGTAATTATTTAAATAAATAAAAAATATCAGGGGACAATCTCACACAAATTGACCTAGTCCCAAATTATTAATAATAATTAATTAAATTAATTTATTTATTTATTTTATGTTTAAATGGGAGATTAGTTTTTGAACTTAGAAATGTGGTTATTGGTATTTAGGGTACTATTCATATTTAAAAAATAAATCTTTTGGCGATTTAAAAAAAATACCTCTAAGGGGCTAAAAGGGGGGGGGGGTAGTAATTTTTTTTGTCCAATTTATTTGAAACTTGGTAGAAATGCTCTTCAACGGAAATAATGAGACACGTATTTCAGTGATTACTAAAACTCAACCCCTAGAGGGGTTTGTATAGAAGAAAATATTGTTAGTCTCAAATTTACTTAAAAATTAGTAGAAATGTTCTTCAGTGCAAGTAATGAGCAACGTATTGCTAAAATTTAACACCTCGGGGGATGATAAAGGGGGTTGTAGATTGTATTTTTTTTATGGTTTAGCTTACTTGAAACTTAGTAGAAATGAGCTACAGTGCAAATAGTGACAAGTATTTCAGCGATTACTAAAATTTAATCTCTCGCGGGATAAAAAGGGGGTTGTAGTTTATAAAGGATTTTCTTTATTGGTCAAATTTACTTGAAATTTAGTAGAAAGGCTCTTCGATGCAAATAATAAGACACATATTTTAGCGAATACTAAAATTCAACCTTACCTATGGCGTAGTTTTATTTTGATTGTGTTAGTACGAGTAAGTTGTGGCTGCTTTACTGGTCGTTTAAAAACCATCTGTTTTATAATTATGAACAATTGGTTGTTGTACCGTTGTTTGCTCAAATAAACATTAACACATTAAAACAATTCAACCCCTCGGGAGATGGAAGGGGGATGCAAAATTTTGTATGGGAGAAAATATTTTTATTGACAAATTTACTTAAAACTAAGAAAGGCTCTTCAATGCAAATAATGGGACACGTATTTCAGCGATTACTAAAACTACCCCTAGGGGGATGAAAAAAGGGGTTGTAGTTTGTAAAGGATTTTATTTATGGTCAAATTTACTCGAAACTTAATAGAAATGCTCGTCAATCTAAATAATGCAAACGGTATTTCAGCGTAACTAAAACAGTGTTTAAGCAACTGTTTAAAATTAAAAATATATTATAATATTTAATGTTTGATACATTAATAAGTATCGCTGTCTATATACACCTAGGGTTCCGTGTATTTGGTATATATGTTTACCATACTTACGACTAAAGAGTTCATTTTTGGTCTTCATCATCAGGTCCGCTTCACAAAGAGTTTTTATAATGCAAATTCAAATTATTACAGGAAATAGCCAAATCGTTGAATGTAAGCGTATAAATTTTAGAGTTCCCGTCGATTCCTCATGGATCCCATCATCATATCCTGAGTTGGTGAAAATGGAACCACCTGATTTTGATATTTTAGCTGACTATAAGTTGCTGACCAAATGCATTTTTCTGCTAACCATACATACATAACATCACGCCTTCATTCCCAGAGTGGGATACCCAGAGCTACAGAAATACCAGCAACACTAAACTGAGTGTTTTCTCAGTTTTATTATAAACCATGACTAAATCTCACGAAAGCGTTTGAGTTGGGATAGTTTAGGGAGGGCACTGCACCAGGTTTGAGTCCGAGCAATTTGTTTACGTAATGCTGGCACTGGTATTTACCCAAATATTCGTGTTGCATCTTTTTCCTTCCTACTAATGAAGAGGGTCAACGACACAACGCGAAAACGCAACCCCAAGTAGAGTGCCACCATAACAGTCATTTTCAAAATGTTTGAAGCAAATCCGACTATGTTTCGACCAAGACCGATTTGGTCGTGAAATAGCTTCTAACTTTGCTTCATATCATCTTCGTCAAGAAATCTAAAATAAACCGTATTTCGAATATTAAATTTATTACCTTAATAAATAATTACATTAAACTTCGCAACTGATTTATCGATACGAAATTATAACGTCGCTACTATAACATATAACAAAACAATAAAATTCTAGTTAAATGTTGCTTTAAAGATATTTCAAATACACATGTTTACTTCGGATAATGATATTTTAGATTTATATGCTTTAACAATGCTCTCTGACGATTACAATCCGAAATATATTCAATATGCCGCCTTACCGGTGAAAGCTCATTTTTTCGATTTAATTTTTCTTGCGGGATACATGAGATCTGCATTTAAACACAACACACGCCTTATTGCTGTTTATTTTTCTTTACGTTTATATAAAACACCACATATTATATTGTTGTTAAAATAAATTCTAACAAATATGAATTCGCAACGGCAGCCTGCGAATGATAAAATTGATAAACAATACTCACGACCAAAAAATCAAGACATCCGTTTGACACCTTGCTACTTCTATGCCTTTCATTCTTATTCTATGATTAGAACATTACCAATGGTCCATAGGCCCATATTTGACTATCATTTATTTCTCATATCAATATGATTTCATATCTGTCAAATTCTAGGATCGCAATTATATAATTATATGATGCTATTCTTCATTTTTACATATTACATTTACTGTCATATAAATATCATATTTAATCAAGATCCGATATAGCCGCATTTTCCGTTGCTATGAGTGCAATTTTATTAATTGCTTTAAATAAAACTGTTAAGAAAAAATCAAAGACCAAAAGGCGTCTTTGGGTTAGATCATGGATAGCGGTCAGAGAGGGGCATCCATAACACTGTACTCGAAAAACTTATATTGGAAGATATAAAGTCATACATAATGTACCTCCGAATGGATGAAGCTGTATTCAACTACATATCACAGGTTCTTCACATAAATTCGACTCCTATATCTATGATCATATTTATATGATAGTCCAATATGGGCCATAGGCAACCTTTCCGAAACGAAGACTGAGGCGGTGGAGGTTATATGCCCAGCCCCAGCCTGCCTCCGGCAAAAAAGTGTACATCGTTAGGACAAAGTTAAGAAAATTTACGAAATACGTTCATTTTCGTGACGAAATGGATAAACTTAAATTTTCTTAATTTTGTCTTTAACGATGTACACTTTTTTTGGAAAACGCCCATCTGGCTGGTTGTGGTTTTCCAAGGCTTTTTATAAGAAAATTTAAAAGAAAAAGTACTTTAGTCCCTAGGGATCAAAATGTCACTTTAGTCCGCCTATACATGGCTACTATGAGTCACTATAGAGCAAGAGAAGTAGATTTTTCAACAAGGGACTAAAGTAAGCCATTATGACACGAGGTATTTATCCACACGAGCAAAGCGTAGCGTAGCTCGAGTAGCTTATGGCTTTTTAGTCCAGAGTTAAACACTCCTCTTTTCACTTCGGTTGCGAGAAAAATAAATCTTAAATTATAATATTCATTACAAAAACTTTTACAACCGTGGAAAATTTGTTAAGTAAATGTCAATTCATAAAAATCTGTCACTTTAAACATGTCAAAGGCGCATCTAAGATTTTTGTAATAACAGCGTACCTATACATCTTACAAAAATACAATTTAATAGCGCAATTGAAATTGGTACCGTTGAGGAGTTCCGGTGGCCATCACGGCCATCAAGGACGGAACAGTGGCTAGGATTTTTTCAACAGGCTGTTGCATGAAAAATATAAATCTTAAAATAGTTGTTACAAGCACAAGGCACAGGTGCACTGCACTATTAATGTTTCATATGTAGCAAATTGATTTGCTATTACTTTTACCAAAAAAGAAATATCCATTATTAAAAAAAAAATGGGTTCGGGCCACTATTTATTACGACCTGTACAGTCACTAGTATACAGTATACAGTGGCTCAATTCTTACGTAGCCACTGTGTACTGCTGCAGAACTTCACCCTACATTTACATTTTTAATAGATACCTATATTAGTTTAATGTTAAGAGTTGTCTGTATACAGTGATTTGAGAGCAACAGTGTACTTTTCCGAAACGAGCTACGGTTGACCCTGTCGCTATTTTGGATTTTAGGTCGAGCTATAAACAAACATCAAAAGTAAGGGCCTTGAATTACCAGCCAATATTTAGTACCTACATTAGACACACTCTTAGACAAAAACATAAGTTATTATTGTTATTAAAAACCTCTTTCAAGTTAAGCAAAAATGAGTAACACAGAACAAAGGTAGGTATATTATGTAGTTCTGTGAGCAGTTATTTAATTTTGCTAGCCTAATTAATGATGACTTCAAAATTATAATAATAAGGCCTTGTAAGGACCAATTTTGCGTGTGCGGACCAATCTGAACTACTTTACGTCTACTCGTAGGTATTTCAGCCTTTTAGAGAAAAAGAGTTTCGACTCTCCTGACAGACGGACAGACGGCAACAAAGTCATCTTATAACGGTTCTTTTATCCAGTTTTTGGTACGAAAGTTTACGGAACCCTAAAAATTAAATAGATAGTTAAGTAGGTACCTACTTACCTACCTAGAGTATCGTGACTACCTATTACGATATTGATTCGTTACTAAACGTCACCACCCTTGGTAGGTATGAGTAAGTAGGTATATTACCTATACCAAACCAGCGATATTTGACCTCATTTTACGGTTACTAAGAAGTAGATATAAGAAGTGGTTAGACTGTTAAATGGAGAGCCAAGAGTGGTTCCTCGCTCGTAACCATTAGGCATGTATTGGCGCGTGCCTAACTGGGTCTACCCGTTGCCTCGTCATGGTGCAGCAAATCTTACAGTATGTCACGGCTCACGACCGTCGGCCGGTTCGAACGTACAGGTACAATGTACCTACTCGTACCTACAAACAACCGACTAATGATAGCATTTATAAAATCAAAAAGAGTGCAAAGATAGTTATTTCTTAACAAATTGCTGGTAGAAAGGTACCTTCAAAAAAATAATTCGCTGTTGCATGACTGGGTAGATGTTGGCGCACTACAGAAGAACAATAGATAAAAGTAGAAGAGCTTTTAGCAATATAAACTAAAAATTACGTTGGTATCTAAGAGTAGGTAAGGTCTACCTATAGGCAGAGTTCCTTGCCCGTGGTTCTACTTTATTAAATAGTCCTATTCCACAAAAAGTGTACCTAGATTTGATCACCTACTAGCTAATTGTGGTTGTAAGTTTAGGTTCGTTAGGTCTCTTCAGATGCCTGAAGGGCAAAAATCACCCAGAAATATGAGCCAGCCCTCAGGTGGCGCTTCGCCGAAAGTCAGTAGGTCAAAAATTTAGATTGATAAACTAGTAGGACCAGCAGGACCACGGACAAAGAATGATACCTAAGCAGTCAGCATTTAACACACACCTAAAAATTCGATACGACACTTTAAAATGTACACCTTTGGTTTTTAAGCTATGTAAGTATATAGCAGTTCTACACATTTAGACACAACTAAATGAGGTAGGTATAAGTAGGTACTGATATATTCAAAGTAACAACAAAAAAAGTAGGTATAGTAGTCAACCTTTTAACCCAACAGTAATGACGGCTGAGTTAAAAACAATAACATACCTAACTCGTCAAAAGCTCTATGGTTTAAACGTCCTGTATGGGCCGGTATCAAAAAATCGGCCCATGTCAGATATATTACTGTGTTACTAGTTTTTGTTAAAAAATTACCTTGTATTAAAATGCTTAAATAAGCTCGTTTTTTACACATCCAAACCGTAACACAATTACTCCACTGGTAGTTCTGCCAATTTGAACAGAATTCAATTTCGTTTACCGAAAGTTCGTTAAATTTGAATAAAAGTAGCAAGTCGTCGGCAGCAAAGTGTAAGCGACGCGTTTCGGGGCAGCGCGGCAATACGGCGGGACGTCGCGAGCGGCGCGGCGGGCTGCGAGACTAACCTCCGGAGCCTCTGCGAGCCGCGGCCCGCGGCCAGGCGCGAGGGCGCGCTGCGAGGGTGGGGTCACCCGGCCATTGTCCGCGCCTGCAGCCGCGCTTGCAATAACAGCCCCAGCCCAGACCCACACACATAATAATATGCATTATTTCACATCCCAATTAAGATAATTACTCCTTTAGCTAGTTTTACATCTCTCTCAGAAACAGACCCTATTCCAACAATTTAATACCTACTAAGCATGGCAAAGTGAAATAAAGTTGGCACCTTTTATGATGATTTGAGTTTGATATTCCTTCCTTTTTTTTAAGGTGTCGTAAATCTGTATCTACGTCGGTCTGGTTGTCTGAATTGAACGAAACTCCTACACATACCTACCATCTCCATACATGATCGCATGATATTGTTCATAAACGGATCTCTTAATCGAAAATAGTTGTTTGCGCAACAAGAGAGCAAAGTTGTTTTTTGCTGCGAGTGTTGATTTTGAATCAAGGATTTTTGAAGGAAGGATTCTAGAACTGAATCACCAGCGTAGCAAGTGATTCTAGGTTACAATCCTGAGTGCAGCGAGTTCCGGATGGTATCGCAGGCCCGGTTCATCCGGCCCCACACATCTCCCTTAAGATTGCCAGATCTTCGGGCATCCTCAAGTATATCCATAGCCGCGAAGCGGGCTGCCTTGATCGGGTCAGTAAAAGCCCGACCTTCCGTGTCGTCCGGGTGCGCCTGTGAGTTCGGGCGCGAGCGCGACCTTGATCGCGACTCATCCCCATCTGTCTTCTTCTTTGGCTTCTTCCCCCCATTTTTGCCCTTAGGGCGGGGTTCTGGGAGGTTAAGCTTGTAGCTGGCTGCAGCATCAGCTACCTTCTTCTTGTATATGGCTGCGGCTTCAGCGACCTCTCCACACTGGTCGGACCCTAGCTCTAGGAGCTTAGCCCTAGCCGCAGCCAATCCCGCATAAGCCCCCTTTGGCTTACCCCGACGATCCGCGTTATATTTGACGGGCCTCGTCACGTCCTCCTCTTCTTCGTGTCTCCTCTTAGAGGCCTGAGGAGCCGTATCATCGACTTCGATCCATTGCAGATCGTCGATTTCCACATCGCTGGAGCTGCCTGCCTCTGCCCCTGCCGTCGCACTGACTAACCTGTCAGTCATATGAACTGACGGCAAAGAGGCGTCAGAGGCCAGCTCCTCAATCATCTCCTCAAAGTTTTCAAAGTCCTGCCTTCTTATATTTTGAAATCTTTCTTTGTCACTATCGGTGTCCCTTATGCCGTTGCCATGGTCGTGTTGACGAAGGTCGCCACATTGGCGACCTACGGTGCATTGGTTGCCCCCCCCCCCCCCCCCAGAATACGAGGGACAGCCCGCGCCCGAAGACGCGGGGAGGGATTCTCCGGTTCCTGAGGAACCGGTACCCTCCTGGGGTAATAAATTTTTCGCCGACTGCATGCTGTGTCATTTTAAGGCCGCCCACCGGGCCGTTTGCGGTCTTCCCACCACATTCTCCCTGCAGGCGCCGCGCACCAACCACATACAGGGGGCGCTCTTTTGGGGAGTATTTAATTCCCCGGGCCCGCGCTGGCCCTAAAAAGTGGATATCCCGCCACTGGTTCGGTGGAAAAGGGAGGAAGGATGGGAGCTGGGAAGGAATGGGAAATCGGGAAGGTGGGAATGGGATAGGGACGTGTCGCTCAGTCTGGCCCCTCACCCCGAGCCTTTCCGGTATGGGTAGCCCTGTCCAGTATAGCCACGGGGATCATAGAGACACGCAAGCCCCCCCACCACGGCAAGGTGGCAGCACATTCGGGGAGAAAGAGAGAAGTCCTGGATTGACTGACTGAATGACTGCAACTGACCAATTGCAATTGGGGTAAATTGCGGATGGGGCGAGGTGCATTTGCGGGACGATTTTCTATAGGGATGATTTGCGAACGGGACGAAATGCGTTTACGGGACGATTTGCTAACGGGACGAATTGCGAATGGGACGAAATTATGCGTTTACGGGACGATTTGCTAAAAGGACGACATGCGACTAAAAGCCATTATTGCTGGTACACAATAGACAAGAAACTACAAAAATTACAAGTTTTGGCGGTTTTACCCAGTATAGCGTTTCCCTTCTTCTCTAAATGAGTGGGTAATGAATTATATTCTTCGATGGACAGAGTTGATAAATTCTAATTTCATCTTGGTCCTTAAGAGGCCGTATACGAAATTTTGCTAGTTTTGCTTATTTTCGTGATTTTACAGTTTAAATACTGCTTTTCTATAAGTTTTAACGCACATCATGATATATCATTTCAGTTATGATCGAATAAATGAGTTACGAATGAATGAGCTACTTTTTTATCTTTGTCGAGAATTTAAATTCAGGATTTAGGTTATTTTAAAACATTAAATATATATTGCTATTTAATTTTTCAGTTTTGGATGTATTTTTAAGGAAATGGATTGATTTTGAACTGAAGTTTATTACTGTTCTTTTAGTTTTATGAAAGAGTGTTTTAAGAAGCCGAAATTTAAAACTATTTTTTGTCCATTTTCTATAAAGTTTTACCAAGTTCATAATTGTTTTACACAAAAAAAAAATATACAGGTGGTAAAAAGTAATTCATACATTTTTTAGACAACTTTTACAGCAATCAATTGCTATTTTTTCATACCTTTAAGACGTCAAAACGATTCGTGAATATGCGATATTCTAAACCTCTTAAAGCAAAACTCACGAAACAGTCGCCGGTTTCAGGTCGATTAGTCAAAATTAAATAATAAAAACAGAAAAGTATTTCATACATTCGTTGAAAATCGAAATTATCTTTCGTGTTGCGCATTAAAACTTGTAGAAGTAAAGTATTTCAACAGTAAAATCAAGTCTGTAAAATCATGAAAATCAGCGAAATCGGCATAATTTCGTGTACGGTCTCTTAATTTTTAACCGACATCATAAAAGCGGGAGGATTTTTTTAAATGTATGTTCCACGATTACACAAAGATCGCTGGACCGAAATGGTTTTTAGGGTTCCGGAGCTGAATGGCAAAAACGGAACCCTTATAATTTCGTCATGTCCATCTGTCCGTCTGTCCGTCCGTCCGTCCGTCTGTCAGTCTGTATGTCACAGCCATTTTACTCAAAGCCTATCGGCACTATTCTCGTATATAAATGAAATTTGGAGGATAGATGTATTCTATGAACCGCTATAGAATGATGTAGTAAAATTGAAAAAAAAAAAATATTTCGGGGTGGCACTCCATACATGTAACTAGGGGACGAAAAATTTCAATCCGAAGTAGGTAAGCCTTATCTATCCGCGGTTTGAATATAGGTTTCGGCTGTTAAAGGTATGAAACAAAATAAATGTCTTAAAAAACTAAAAACCGTCATCAAACAGCAAGAAATAACTTCTTTTAAAATGATAGGTACTTAATACCTAGGTCAGTCTGAAGTCAGTGTCCCACTATATTTTTAGCAAATGCCGAATTCGAATTTAGTCCTATTATTTTATAATAAGTTATTTATTGCTTTTTGAAGATGGTTTTTAGTTTGAACTGCAATTTAAATTGTTGGACTAAACGTCAGATAAAACTTTTTTGTTTTCCCAGGCAGAATTTACTTGAGCTGCCATATTTAAATATCTTATTGAAAAGCAAAATGGCAAGCTTGTCATTCATATGTCACTTATTAATTTTCGACTTCGCTTGGTGGTTGTTTCTTGTTTTTTACTTGTAACTGGGTGCTACAAAGTGCAAAATATGATACTTTTCTCAAATTTTTGGGTGGATCAATCTAAGAGGTGGTGAGAATTTCATTTGATTATTTGAGAAAGAGCTATTGTGATGGCAGATCTTGAATCATTGAACCCCGACGAACGGGTAGGGACAATCGAATTTATGAGTAAAGTCGATGTGGATTTAGATATAAAAAGAGAAATAGAGGTGAAAATCAAGCCGGAGCCACAGGAATGCGTGACGTGCTCGAGCCGGGGTCGCGACGGTCATGACATCTGCAACACCAGCACGGCTTCCGGCGCCCCGCTACACGACTTCCTATACAAACTCACACGGGTGAACCTTTCCGCAGCAGAGAACTGCCCCAAATATATGTGTAAGAATTGCTTTGACCTTATTAATGTCTTGGAAGCTGCAGAACAAGAGTATATCAAGCTGAAGCAAGCCTTTGAAGAAATCATTAGCAGAAACCCTCTGTTTGAACAATCCCCTCAACCGATGGAAATAGGTGCTGTAAAAACAGAAGTCTTTGAAGAGGTGTTTAACTCTAGAATCAGAGATAACGGAGGTGACTCTGAAGACGAACCTCTTGCAATAACTAAAAAGAAAAGACATCGCAAACCTGAGAAAACCAAAAAGAAGGTGATGCCCAAAAGTGCACCTAAGCGCAAGCCAACTAAAACTGACAGTAACAACAGGTTTGTATGTGTTTTATTGAGTATGCCATGTCTAACAATATCTTTTATTTCATGCTTAATTTAATTCCTTTGACACATTTAATGATGGTGTCACCACAATTACATACATTTGTAGCGAATTTACTATCATTATGATGTGCCCTGCTAGTCTAATTGACAGTTGCATCAATGTATAGTTGACCAAGAAACCACTTTTGCACCATACAAATGGAGTTGTAAAGTGGTAAATGAGTTGTTCTGATGAATATACATATAATAAGGTAATGTGTCAGGACTTTGTGGAATCAAAACACTTTACCTTGGGCTACATCAAGCCTGTTAATTGGGTTGATCAACTTTTTGTTGTTGTTATACTGTCTTATATTCCACGAAACAGCAGTGATAGTTTCTTAGAAAAATCATTTAGTATGTACTACTAGTATTTCTGTGTGAATAGTAGTGTTTTTAGTTGGCAGTGCAATATATGTGGCAAGAGTGGGGACACAGGAGGCGCAGTAGCGGAGGCCACCCATAGACTAACAGTTCACTCAATGGCATCAACAACTACCTTCCAAAATGTTAAGAGAGAGGATTCAACTGACGGGTAAAATTTTACTACTTCCACAAAGTTTTTTTGTGCACTTTCTAACTAATGGATATTGGGCCACTTGTACCAAGATAAAAAATTGGTTTTAAGAATTAGGCCAGTCTGTGGGTATTTTTACTTTACAAAAGGCAGGGCATTTTGATGGATTTTGTTGGGTCCTAATGAAGTTTCATGTTTTCGACTTTGGGGAGGAAACAAGAGTTGCCATTTGTAATGAAAGATGCCTAAATAGATTTATTTTAAAATAAATCCTCAACAATTGACTTTACAAATAAGTGTCTATGAGAAGTATCAATCAAAACTTGACTATGTTCCACCTTTTGTAAAGCAAAGGCCTTTTTACATCCCTAAAGACTGGCCTATATGTTTTGATCTGTGCCAAAACCAGAAACTGTCAAACTTAAATCAGGTTTAATGGCTAAAATAAGATTTAAAGCTTTAGTGCAAGTCAAGCTTAGTATTGTAATAAAAACATATTTATGTAAGTTTTATGCAATATTATAGAACGCAAAGCCCTGATTATAGTAACGGGTTTGATACAGCCAGTGACAGCCTTTTCAAGCTTGAGATTGGTGATTTTGAAGATGATGATGATAGTGATATATATATACCTGATGATATAAGCAGTAGTGAGGTTACAAATAATAGATCAAGTATACTGTCATCAAAAAAGAGAAAACAGCGTGAAGACAAAATAATGCATCAGTGTGACCAGTGTGATGTGAAATACTCCTCATTGGGTAAGTTTTCTCATACTAAGTAATAAAATGAAAAAAAAATTGATGATTGATACACATGTGTAATATTTGATCTTTACTAAAATAAGTATTCCTAACCTCTTGGTAGTCAACATTTCAGTAGTTCAAATTGCATTAAACTGAAACTGAACCTTAGTATACATACATGTATCATAATGGCCACTTAATGAAATGCTTGTCTAAAAATGTATCTGATCGAATTTGACCAATTAGTGCCTATTTCAAATTACTTTAGATAATTTAACAAGATTTAAACTGATGTACTAATAAACATTCCATTTTTATTCTGTAAGATAAACAGTTCTGATGTATCCATAAAATATGTTTAACCTTGTAAAAACGTTAAAAAAAAAATTCTAATACTTTTAAATTAGGAACTACATTTTAACAGACATTATTTTTATATAATGTTAAACCTTTGTAAATGATAAGTGTTACTAACAAAAAAACGTTTGAGGTCTTTATAAATTTATAGTCATATTTGTTGCCAATTTGTTGTATGAGATAAACACAGTCAGTTGCAATAATGTGGCTATCACTGTAAACTTGATAGTGCCTGTGTGTTCACCAGTGCGGCTGCAGCAACACAAACGCAAGCATGACGACTCGAAGCCGCCCTACATTTGCGAGGTGTGCGGCGCGCACTACAAACACAAGCGCGCCTGCGATATACATGTTGCGCTTCACAAAGGTCACTACTACTCATATATGCAAGTTCTTATAAATGATATATAATTATTAGTCGTATTAGTCGTCGTCGGTTTGAGTGTGGCTTTATGAAACGAGCCGAAGGCGACTTGTATAATAAGATTACACGAGTGCGGGCCTAATTATGTACAGTTGCATACAATATTTTATCTACACACATATTATAAGTACGCTAAGAGGGGTTCAGAATCTGAAGGCAAATGACTTCCTTGCTACCAGTGTTACCTGTAACATATCTATAGGTGCTAAGCTATCAAGAAAAGGTACCCAACTGTCCGGCTCCGATTTCATTGCTCTGTTAGAGACAGTGCCTATAATAACAGACACGTATTTTTTTGCTTTCCATCAAATTTGATTTTGTTAAGAGTACAATTTTTTTTTTCTTAATAAATAGGAAAGTTTTCCTAAAATATGTTAAGCGGGCTTAACATATTAATAAATTGCCTTTTGAAGTCCAAGAAGGCGAAATGGCAACGGAATACGTAACATTCAGCCACTAAAATTTATAATCGATACAATGACGATTGAAATATAAAATGTTTTGATATGGGTGGAAATAAATATGCAACACCAAAAATTCGGAGTAATCGACCACCCCCACATCACGGATTAGCTTCCTGTTATTATTTTCTATTCAGAACCTTGAAGAAAGATCTCAGGTGACCAATGAACAAATAAAGGTCGCAGATAATGTAATTTTTTACGAGATAAGTAAAAAAATATTTAATTGATTTATGTAATATTTTGCCTTATGTAACAAATATGTATTTCGCTATGAAGGAATTTAGGACCACCTTTAAACAAAAAAATAGTGCTTTAGTTTCTAGGTTTTTCTTAGGTTTAGTACTTTTCAGTCATCCTTCGTATCTTTTATCTCAGTTAACTTCAGTACCCATCAGTAAACTTACAGTACCCTTACCATGAGTGGCCATTACTCGCTAGCGAGTCGAATGCTCTGTCCCTCCCACTGTATAACAATTCTGTAAGGGACAGAGCATTCGATTCGATAGCGAGTATTGTTATTGCAACTCATCTTGCTACGGGTTACTAAGGGTATGGAGCAAGCAAGATAAATACGAACTTATCCGAGTAATTACCTACGAGGTCGTTTAAGAGTCCGTATACGAAATTTTACCGAATTTCCTTCTTTTTGAGATTTTACAGTTAAAATACTGCTTTTCTATAAGTTTTAAGGGGGCACCGAGCTTTTTGCGCTTATTAACTTTAGGTATTTTATGCACTCTGTGTATGTGTGCGTATAGCACACCAGCAAGGAGCGAGCCGGAGCCATGCGCCGGCCGCGCGCCGCGCCTGACGAGCCGTGCGCCGATCCACTAGGCGCGGAGGTTGCTACCAATGTTTACAAAATAAAGAAACATAATCGATTCCGAATACTTTTATTAAAATATTGACTATAAGAAGTTGAAAACTTTTTTCAGTCTACATTTTTTTTTAAATTTGTTGTTTACTGTCGGTAGGTAAGGTAGGATTGAATTACTTGTATGAGGTACAGTCACATCACGAGATTGTTGAGCCACTCTAGAACCCACTCACAGATAGATAGATAATTTTTAATTAATGTCGTTTGTACATCCAAGGTGTATTTAGCTAGTGTTAAGTTATTTATAATATTTATTGGGCAAATTGTTTGGCTAAAGAGAATAAATCATAAGTAAAAGCCGTACATCTTCCAATCGGCCATCTTCCCTCTCCGAAGGTTACCGGGAGAACCCTTTCATAGAAAGTTGACGGTAAATTTTGACATAAATAATTTCTTTTGCGTGACTTGACGCTGTCATTAGGACAGAGTTCTATGGTGGCTCAACAACCCCGTGATTTAATGTGACTGTATATTGAAATGAAATAAAACCTAATTACCTTTATTGACAATATTCTAAGCACAAAATAAAGTGAACTCAATACCTAATGTAAAGTAATAAGAACGGCTGAGTAGGGCAAAAATCCCAGTCATGGACCCTTTCTTCAAGATATTATTTTTAACTGACTTAAAAGAAAAGGAAGTTCTCAGTTTGACCTGTATGTATGTATGTATGTTTGTCCGCGATTATCTCACGTTTGGCTGAACCGTTTTTAATGCGGTTTTCAGAAAAGTATTTGTTTCACATAGGAGAAGGTTTTGGTATTTTAACCGTCTTTAAAAAAAGGATCTTAGTTTGTACGAATGTTTATCCATGATTATTTCCGCAAAAACTTCAATGTCTGATTCTGATCACTATAAAGTATAAAATTAAATTGATGTTTTAAAAAACTAAAATCTTAAAGCTGCTGTATCAATCACATATTTAGAAGTTCCTACTTAATGTTTTTATGTATATAATGTAATGAATAATGTACGCAGGTATCTTTAGAAAAAAATATTAGGACATAAGAAACAACAATAATCAATATCGGATTTTACTTCACGGCATTATTTTGTCTGTATGAGTAAGCAATGTCATTGTCTATTTCTCCATCCACTGAAAGACAAGAAATTTGGTCCATTGGCATCCTGTAATAAAACAGAACGTTTTGATTTAACTATAATTTATTTATTAACAGAATTAGTTTTTGGATGAAATTTTGTAATCCTCATTCTATAAAAATAATTCGTATTTGGGACTTACAATTTCATTGTGTGGTAAATTTTATAATCGATGTCAACCAATTCATTTACTCTGTAAATTGAAAAAATATAAAGATAATGTGGAAATTCATACTAAATTTATTAAAATGTTTTCCTATACACCTCTTAATATTTTTTACGCATACCTCACCGGTTCATTAGGGAACTCTTCGTTTTGTAGCGAAGTGCCAACAACTGGAACATTGACCCTATAAATAAAAAAAAATTGAATAATTTTGCAATTTTACTCATTTGTTGAAATATTGTTGTTAGGTAATGAGTATACTTACGGAGTATTCTCTTTGTCTTCAGATTTCTGGAGATGTCTTGCTCTAGAAATATTGAAACCATCCCAAGAAGTAACAATATTATATAATTAATTTTATTATAGTAAAAAAAACCTCGGGTCGTTCTAAGAAGCCTGTTTTGCCTGTAAATGTGTTTTTTAGCTAAACTATTTTTATATCTTGGTAAATATTTACCATAGAAGTGTATTTTTTATATAACTACTAATTGAAACAACTTCGCGTGTTGTTTAAAATTACTTGTGTAAATAAACCAATTTTGGCCCAAAACATCAAGACTACAACTAAACGATTACAAAGTCTTAGTAATACAAATCGATACATCTCGAAAATCAGTCTATGTTGCTACCGATTTATTTTCTCCTCCCTTAGCGTGGCATTTTGACAACTGTCAAATCAGGTTTCTTAGAACTACTCCACTATCAGTAGGTTTACGATTTTAACTAACTTCATTTCTTCACGCAAGCGTTTAGCATTGTGCTTTTGCCAACCCCTTCTCTTCCTTTCTTGGTTGTGTTTGTTCCCCATTTAAAATAAAGTGAATAATCACAAAAATCGCGATAAACGCAACCAACCAACTTGCGACACAGCCTCCACCTCTGACGGCCGAAGCCTGACTAATGCGGACATGGGGGAAACGTGACGGCTCTGGCTAAAATGGACGAAACGCGTGCGAATTTAGGTATTTCCTTCATATTAGTAAAATAAAAACACATTTTCAAATCTAAAGTGTAGAATATATAGAAGACGTGTAGTTTTGTTGTAAATCCAAAACTGATGATCTTCCGTGAAGTAATTACGCCGTACTAAGTGTTTATTTTGTTATGTAGAGGTATCTTTGGATGTTTTTTCTATCGAGGGAAGTACAAGTAATCGTGTTTCTAAAGTATATGATATATAGAGTGATTCCTTAAATATCTTACATATGAATTGCATAACTAAAGCTTCAGTAAAAACAATGCAGCAGGCGATCAAACGAACGCATTTTTTTCGTAATTACGTATCGTTGCCTCGGCGCACTCTTAATGCACATCATGAAATATCATTTCAGTTATGCCCGAATATCTGAGTTACGAATGAATGAGCTACTTTTTTATTTCTGTCGAGTATTATAATGCGAGATTTAGGCTGTTTTAAAACATTATAAATTGCAAATTATTTTTTTATTTTTCGAATATTTTTTAAGGTACCTAATGGATTGATTTGGAACTGAAGTTTATAACTGTTGTTTTAATTTTATGAACGCTAGTTTAAAGTAGCCGAAATCAAAAACATTTTTTTGACCATTTTCCATAAAATATAACCAAGTTCATTATTTTTTTACACTAAAAATTATAAATGTTGGTAAAAAGTATAAATTGTATGTTTTCATACCGTTTAGACGTCAAAACGATTGGTGAATATGCGATATTCTAAACCTCTTACAGCAAAATTCACAAAACAGTCGCCAGATTTAAGTCGATCAATCAAAATAAAATAATAATAACATTAATAACAAAATGTAGCTTATACATTCGTTAAAAACCGAAATTATGTTTCGTTTTGCGCATTAAAATTTGTATTTCAACTGTAAAATCACGTAAATCAGCGAAATCGGCAAAATTTCGTATACGGCCTCTTAATTGTTCACTATTGATGTTATTGCATAACCGCCTTAGATTCGGTGTATGTTAGGTTCCCATTTTTTTCACAGCCTACTGTGATAGAAGTTAACTGATTAGACATTAATGAAAGTATTGTGAAATATTCATAAAAATAATTCTGTTTCCAACCAGGTATCAGTGATTGGAAGTGTGAGGAGTGCAACAAACTGTTTCCTTCAAAAGGAGCTCTGCATAGACATAACAATATCCACACTGGAAAACCGAATTATCAGGTAAAATATTTTAAAGTTTTATAGATATATCTACGATATTTTCCTTATTTTACGAGGATTACCATTACTTTATTAAAGTTATGAAAGTAAAATAATAATATTAAATTTTTCACCTCGACAAAAGACAGGTGTTGGTGTCCAGAAACTATAAAATATCTCAATCAAATAGTTATTTGTGAAACACCAGACCAAAGTTATTTGCATCTCGTATCTTTGAATGCTTCGCTGCGCTTAGGATTCTAACTTAGAAACACTCGTTACGCTAATTCGTGATTCAATTATAGAACACTTACTTGGGATTCAAAACCAACTCTCGCAGCAAAAACTGATGTTGCTCTAATGTTGCACAAATAACTATTGCATTAAGATATTTTATAGTTTCTCAAGATGGGTAAGTAGTTAAACATACACAACTTTACGACACCTAACTTATAATGAAAATTCAGGGTTAACATATTTGATAGTGCCCATACTTATGAAAGTAGCGGTCCTGAATTCGATTCCCGATATGTGAAAATATTTGAGTGATGAGCATAGCATGACCGCCAACGAGGTGTAAGTACATACGAGGTGGCTAGGTTGCTAGAAACTGATGGGTGTAAGCGGTTCAGGACCAGCCTTATGGCCTCGGGGAGGACTTAGCCTGGCAGTGAACGTCTTTCGACGGTAATTATGAGTATGATGAGCATAGTACGAGGGTCAACTGAAAAATACGGCTGTTTAGAAAATAAAATAGGTACAGTCAGCGTCAAAAGTAACTGATCACTCAAGTACCTTGTCGTTTTACTGTCACATACGCAATGTCAAACAAGATTATCGAATGTGTTAATGCGAGAAAATACATATTATGTCGCTTGAAGTCGCGTACGGTCACCGCCAAAAGTAAGTAAATGGTCACTTACTTTTGACGCTGACTGTACATGTTTATTTGTTTTTCTACATAACTCCCTTTTATTTTAACTACCTATTCTTGGGCTGATTGTGCTAAGTGTCATCTTATCCATTAACCACCCGCCAAGCAACAGTGTTCGCATTGTTGTGTTCCGGTGTGGAGATAAGACAACCGGTGAAATTACTAGCATAGAGGCATTCCATCTTGGTCCTCAGGGTTGGCAACGCATTTGAGGTCTTGGGATTATAGTCTTGAGAATTCAAATGTCTATGGGTCTCAGATTCCACTTACCTTACTCCGGTATTCCAGCAGGAACTATACAGTTTTCCGGCTATTCCAGGACCTAAGCTATATCTTTAGCTATTATTGTAGCCAATACTGGACGATTCTCAACTCCGGATCTGATTTCGATATTGAGCTCGCAATTCCGGAATCCGGAATTGATTAGTTTTTGCAATGTTAAATAGAAATTATGGAAAAACTAAAAAAAACCGTTTCGGATGTTATTATAAATCGTTATTTAAGTCTTTAGACAAAAATATGTTTACTTAGCAACTAATTATTTAAGAATAACAAATCAACAAAAGTTTTACTATAAAAAATACTACAAGCCTAAGCCGTGCTATGTAAAGTAAATTACATAAGTAGATAACTACCCAAATATAAAAAAAAACTTCGATGTCAGCCGGTAGCCGATTCCACAAGCTGACGATTTGGATTTGTGAACCGGAAAGGCGGGAATGAGATTGGACTTTGAGCGCAAACAGTTTTGTGAGCCGATAGCCATGAAGCTAAACCGCTAGGTTTAGAAAACGAGGATTACAAATTGTGTTAAAAAATAGCGTCAAGGCAAAGAATAGGTAACCAGTTTAGCTGTGCGACGTGCCGTGGGCGCGGAAGAAGGAGAGACACAGGATAATATTTAAGCAGACCGTTTATTTATCAAATAAACACGTTCTGGAGTCATTCAAGTTTATCGAGCAGCTGTTCTGAGAGGTCCATATTATAAGCAACGTCAGTGTAGTCTATGAGAGGGAGAAGAGATGCTTAAGTTATCTTGGTTTGCTGAGAAAGAAATCTCTGCAGGCGCCTAAGAGAATGAAGTGAAGTGAAGAGCTTGCCACTAACTTCGGTAACCTGAGTCAACCAGGGCCCCTATTCTACTTCGTTATAACGATATCACGTTTGACGTGTTTTAGAATCGTTTATGTCCCAGTCGCCATTATTGTAAATGACATAAGAGATATCAAAACATTGACAATTCGGAAACACGTCAGAAACGATATCGTTATTACCATGTAGAATCCCAGCCCAGGAAAGAGTCTGATCCATTGCGGTACCCAAATTTTTAATTGTTGAAGGAAAAGGGAATTATGGTACCGTGAAATATCAAATTGGGTATCACAAGGTCAAACACCGTAGGGCGGGCTTCCAATAACATTGGCTTACTATTTCTTTGCATCGATCTTAAGTCCAAAATTAGTTGCCCACTTTTGGATCGTGGCAATATCGTCATTGATGAGGTCAATCAGGAAAAGGAAGTCGTCAAAACTAGCCCACGCATAAATTAGCAAATCGTCAGCGTATAAGTGGTAAGAAGAAAGAAGAGAGGCCGTTAAAATACCATTTGGATTACATAGAGTCTGCGAGCAAATACGATCTCAATATAAAAGTGTTGATGCCTTAATATACAACGTAAATCCATCCGTACCATTGCCTCCAAAACCTATTATAACTAGGTGGGGCACATGGCTTAATGCAGCTATATATTATGCAGAATATTTGGAATGTATTACAGAAGTAATTTCAAAAGTAAATTCAAAAGAGTCGGCTGCATTAAGAGAAGCTAAAAGAGTACATAAGCACAATAATTAGAGAAATTGATCTGTTGTACATAAAAGAAAGTTATGGCATTTTACGTGACGCAATAATCAAATTACAAACATCCTGTTTATCCTTATTAGACTCTCTTCTAATACTTGACCAGGTGAGAAGTATTCTAAATTGGTGTGGATCTCAGACAGTGCAAATAAAACTTGAAAAAGTACTAGATAGAATTCCGGACTACGACATGATACGCAAATATGCTGATTTTATAGAAAAAGGTGATTACAGCCAAAACACCGTTATCGAGTACTACAAATATGCTCCTGTTACTTCAACTGAGGTAGAACGGTCGTTTTCACCTTATAAATGGATCTACAATGAAAAAATGAGTAATTTGAAAGGTGACAATGTTGAAAAAATAATGACTATTTTCTTTTACTACAGGGAAGATGAAGAAAACATATTTAGTACAGATTTAGATTTCGACTTTGTTATTTTGAATGAAGATTAGTTACCTACTCTTAGCAATATTTGTTTTCAATTTTTATTTTCTGTTTTATTCTTTACTATTATACTAAAATACAGTGGCGGTCAGCTAATTAGGGACACCGTTAATTTGTTTGTATGTATATCCAAAAGCCTAATTTCATTACTTAAGTGACAAATATTTATCGATAAGTCATTAAAACAGTTAGGTCAATCCCTCTGACAGTTTGATTTTTGCTATGAAGAATTCCGCTCTTTGATTATAATAAATTGAATTCCGGAACTGTAAATCGGACCGAGATTCCGGAATCTCGGAATGCATGCCCTAGACTAGGCACAAGCCTATTTGCGTGCCAAGTTTCATCCCGATCCGTCCAGTGGTTAACCTTGTCAACGCTACCTATGTCAAATACAAAATCAGAGCGAATGTCAACTTTGCCTCATAGATACTCAGGTCTATTTTGCGCCGTTAACCATGACGGAAATGTCCTACAATGGCGTTGAAAAGTTTAAAGCGTGATTGAGTAACTAACATCCAAACATTCAAACTTCCTCATTACCCGACTACGGCGAAGCAAAAAGGAGGGTTATGATTTTGACCGGTATGTATGTATGTTCATTTGTTCCCACATAATTTCTAAACCACTTATCATAATTTAATAAATGGGGTATTGTTGGAAGCGTTTTTATAGTCCGCTGGTTATAAGCTATGTGACGTCACATTAAATTGAATATAGCGCCCTCTAGAGGACATAAAGTCATAAACTATAATAAAAAATAAGTAAGATATGACATGATTTAATAACAATTGAACTATGAGCGAGTAACTTAATGGAAGTGACTAAACAAATGTCAAAGGTTATAAAAGTTTGTTATACAGGGTGTCCAGTAAGTAGCACGACAAACTTAAACCGTGATTGTCACTTTTGAAATAAGAATTCAACATCGCCAGCAGCAGTACTAACCATACCATCTATGAAACATCTGCATTAACTACTAAACATACTAGCTATATCGGAACATCATCAATAATACTAACCATACTAGCTAAAATGAAACAACAAAAATACTAACCATACTAGCTAAGACGAAACATCAACAATACTATAACCATACTAACTAAAACGAAACATCAATAATACTAACCATACTAGCTAAAAAGAAACATCAACAATACTATAACCATACTAGCTAAAACGAAACATCAATAATACTAACCATACTAGCTAAAATGAAACATCAACAATACTAACCATACTAGCTAAGACGAAACATCAACAATACATTCACTTCTAGTAATGTTAAATTTTCTTATTATTGCTGTTATACAAACATTAATGTTCTCATTACCACAACTACAAATTTACAACAACAACATATGTGGGGTTACTAGTGACAAGACTTGTTTGACAATGAGATCCATATTACGAAACATCATTTGTTTGATTCTCACACAGTAAATCAGATTAGTTTTCATTATTGCTGCTTTCAGCGTCAGAACTGCTGCTATCATTGTCAGAGTACGTTACAATCCATGGTTTTATACGGTGAGCTGCCCATACGTTGCAAAAGTTTCGCTGAGTTATATTAGAACCTACAATACTAGATACTTCAAATCTATCATTGCCTATGTTATTCTAAATGGACCTGTAAATTTAGGAAGCAACTTTTTACTTTGGCCGTCGTTGTTGGGAGTTTCAATATTTATACAAGATTGCCTTCTTTATAAATCCTGGCTTTTATTTTATAATTGTCATATCTATTCTTTTGAGCTGTTTGGTCCATCTCTATATGTGCAGTTATTTGTGACCTTATACCGTCTAAAGAACAAGATTGGCGTGATGAATTAATCAATTCTGCAAATGCATTATCGCCTCTACTAAGTAGCCTAACTCCAAACATTGCTTCTGAAGGGGCTTTACCAATGCCTTTATGAAGGGTGTTATTCATCCCCCACTGTGTTTTACCTAATACAGTGTCCCAGTTTCTCTCGCCTAAGTTTATCTGAATATGCTGTTGAAGTATCAAGTATTGATCTGTTAAACCTTTCCACCTGACAGTTAGCGCGAGGTGACGACACAGCATTAAGAACATGTTTAATTTTAGACTGATTACAATATTCTTCGATGTGAATGAAGTTCCCTGATCTGAAATCAACCTATTAGGGTAGCCAAAAAATGTTAAAATGATCTCTAGCGCTCGAATGGTTAGGATGGATTTAAGGTTACGAAATGGCTTTAATAAGCAAAATTTCGTGAACCCGTCGACCAACACAAGAAAGATACGAATTGCTTTTCGCACTTTTAACAAAAGGCCCGAGGTGGTCAATATGTATGGTGTCGAATGGCCTGTTAACCTTGTGAATCGGATGCAATAAACCTTCTTTGGGACCAGTTGGCTCTTTACTATAGGCACATTCAATGCAAGAACCTACATATTTACAAATGAAACGCCTCATTTTGGGGAACCAGAACTCTTATCCTGAAGTGCTATCCACCACCGTGCTATACGGGGAATGAGATCTCTTTTAGCAAAAGTAGCTCTTAATGCACTGCAGTCGGTAATCAGCGTAAATTCTACTCCTATCAAACAAACTCTAAACCTTTGAAACGAAGTAATAACTGCCAAGGTTTCTAGCTGGTATGCATGACAATTCTGTTCTTCAGCCGTGGTTTTGCGACTAAAGTAAGCGACGGGTCGTAATGTATTCATTGTATCATCTACCTGTAGGATGATACCCCCTAATCCGTATTTACTAGCGTCTGTATGTATCTGAGTCTCACGTTGGGTCATAGATGGCTAACAAAGATCTCTGCGAAAGCGCGTCTTTTAATTGTTGAAAATATTGTTCCTGTCTTGAGTCCCAACTCCAGGCACAATCTTTTATCGTTAAATATGTCGGTGGTCTAGCAATAAGTGCGAACCCGCAAATAAATTTTCTAAAATAACTCGTCAGATGACTCCGGGGTATGTTGGGCCAAGTGTCAGAATGTCCAAGGTGACATAATGTCCGGATGTTATAAAGACCGTTAGTCAATATGTACAAGTCTCAGAATGTCCAAGGGCCAATCGGGCGATCGCTATTTTTCAGTTCGATCTAAAATCGCTCATTCCCTTAAAACCATAATTGCAAAATACCAAATTGCCGACATACCTGCTGATCAAAATTATCAGATTCCCAGTATATACTTTCTTATATACTTTATTTATATTGTGTTCGGTTTGTATCAGTTTTACATAATACCATGTTCCCTATATAACCATATACCCAAAATATCAAATATCGAAATCATAAGTATCTCTAAACACTGAAACACTTTACAAACCAACTTCGCAAAACACTTCTTCTCGAAAGTACTTCATCCCACCTAAGCGTTATCATGTAATACTTTATTAGCTAAGTGTGTAAAAAACGCCTGATCTATTTAATTTTTATTAGGGTTCCGTAGTCAAACTAGGAACCCTTATAGTTTCGCCATGTCCGTCCATACGCAGCCTAGCGCAGAGACTCTTAGTACTAGAAAGCTGTAATTTGGCATGAATATGCTTATTAGTCACGCCAACAAAGTGGTATAATAAATAGTAAAAAAAAATATTTTTAGTGTACCTCCCCTACACATAACATGGGGATGTATTTTTTTTGGCGTCTACCCTTTTTGTGGTGTATCATTGGATAGGCCTTTCAAAAATATTACGGGGTAGGAAAAACAGTTTTTCGATTAAGCAAACCGTTTATAAAATATTACGGGGTAGGAAAAACAGTTTTTCGATTAAGCAAACCGTTTATAAAATATTAAGCTTTAAAGCGCTAATTTTTGCTAGACTCAAGTGTACTACCCCACTATAGTAAAAACTACAAATGCTAAAAATCTGAAAAAAGAACTTAAATGAGAGGACATGTAACTAATTTTAAAGGAAAACTATCATGACTAAGTAGACATCATTGGTGCTTGAAATACAGGCGATTAAAGCGTTTATACCTACTAAAATCATCTTTTGGCACCAATTGACTTTAAATAGAAAATTTGTTATTACTCGTTGATTTTTGTGTTTGTACTTAACGGCTTCGGAACCCTATACTGAGCATGGTCCGACATGCTCTTGCCCGGTTTTTTTCTTCTTAGCTCGCTGTTGACACTAAGAATAGAGGTGCTTTTTGGTTTGCATTGCACCGATTTACATGGCTGGCTCGCTTTAACTATTCTTATCATGGCCACTTTTATGTTGAAAGTGTTTTATTACAGAAGGAAAATAATAGTTGACAATGACATTAAAATAGTAAATGAGTGTTATGAAAAATATGCTACAGAATAACGTGATTTTTATAGAAAGTCTTAGAGGAAAACCCGTTATTTTATTCTATTTACATGAGGTTACCGTTAAATTTTTTTAAGGAAAAATCCACGGGGATCCACATATTTCAAGATAAATTTGAGACTAATGATAAGCTATACTAACGATACTAACGTTACTTTTTAAATCAGCCCAGAAATAGGAGTTCCGCAAAGCGGAGTTCCGTCGACCTTATGACAGACAGATGGAATAAAGGGAAATGGAAATCAGTCATCATGTGATTCACTTATAATTAAAATCTGTAATAATGAGAATCTGTAAACATGAGAATCCGTAGAATTGGGAATCCGTAGGAATTAGAATCCGTAGAATTGGGAATCTGTAGGAATGAGAATCTGTAGAATTGGGAATCTGTAGAGCTGTAAATCAGTAGAATTGGGAATCGGGATGGCATAAATATGCATATTAGTCTAGCCATCAAAGTGGTACAATCAAATGTAAATAAAACATTTTTTTAGTGGGGAGGTACCCTAAACAATTTTTTATTTACATACACGTAACGTGGGGATGTATTTATTTTCTCTACCCTATAGTGTGGGGTGTCGTTGGATAGGTCGTTTAAATTTATTTTCGGTCGTTTAAGTTTATTACGGGTTTTTGGAAACAATTTTTTGATTAATCCATGTATGAAGCTTTAAAGCGCAAATTTTTGTTACACTCAAGTGTGTCCCCCCGCCGCCCTACAGCCAAAACTACAAATACTAAAAATCTGAAAAAAAACTTACATGAAAGAGCATATAACGATTTTTAAAGAAAAACTATCACGACAAAGTAGACATCATTGGTTCTTGAGATACAGGCGATTTAAGTGCGATCATAAGCGCTGTTTAATTGCGAACACGTTGACATACAGGTTAGTTGCAAAACTGAGTCAATATTAGCACCTTAGTAGAATGTAAATAAGTTGATGATAGTTAAAAGTATTTTTAAATGTTTAATACGACAAGTACTCCTTGAAATTTGCTACAAATACTCCTACCAAATGATTTGCCTGTCATTTACAGTTTTTAAGTAATTTTATCGTAAAAACTTGAATTTAACTTTTTTTATTTGTCTAATATTTTAATTCTCTCTGTGGCAACCCAAAATAACGACCCTGATAAAATTAAAAAAATAAGCCTTTTTAAAATAAGTAGAAAATTATTAAAATCGGACATACTTTTGGTGGCAGTTATTGGCAACATTAGTTCGGTGCACGGGTTCACTTTTGCACCGAGACAAATTAGCCATACAAACTGGTTCACTATGGTAGGGGATTAAAATTCTGCAATAACTAGAAAACTACGTCCCTGATTCAAGCAGTTGATACCTCATTTTAAAAAGAATTGATTTCTCTATTTTAGATAGTTTTCTTATTTGGGGTTGCCATAGAGAAAACTAAATTACTAGTAGGGTAAATTGTTAGTAACTGGCCACTTTACTACCTTGGTTGCTTAGAATGTGTATCGTGATTACCTGTAAAGTGATATCGCTCATATTATGATTTTAGGGGAAGAAGTGAATGTTGAATACTTATAACAAGTGTTTACTAGACGATAATATTATTTATTTCCTGAAATATGTAATTATTTTATTGGACATTACTTTTAACCTAGTAACTAGCCACTATTTACAATACTAGCCACTTTTTTTCAATTACTGGCCACTATGTTTTAATCCTAAGTACCTAGGTACAATAGATACCTACTACGTGAAAACTAGAGGGGAGAGTGGGGTCTTGGCAATATAGGTACTACGGGCGGTCACAATCGGAAAAAATTGAAAAAAATAGTCACGTATGAACAAAGGTAATAACAGCTTCTTAATTTAAAAAAAAAACAATAAACTCTTTAGGAATTGATCCTTTATTCCTAATTATCCGAAGAGGAACTTGTCTGGTGAAGATGATAACAAATATGACATACATATGGTCCAATCACAGGTATCCTGTTTTCATAAAACAGGGGAACACATTCTTCATGGAAGTATTTACTGCATCGAAAACAAAGAAGCTCATTGATATGTCCGACAATATTAAGTTCACAAATTTCACACTTGTCTTTTTCGTGTACAACTTCCGAGGATACGAATGGTTCTCCAACATTTAATATCGAGTTATCGGTGTTGACTTTTTTAATGCTTGTATTTTTATCTGAACCTCTTTTTTTCGTATTTATTTTCACTGGCTTAGGTTTGGTTTCGATTACTTTACTAAGGACATCTATATTTACTTTTGGTTCTAGTTTTAGATCTTTTTTAATATTTAATTTAGTTTTCTTAGATTTGGATTCGATTATAGTACTTAGGACATCTACATTTACTTCTGGTTCTTGTCTTGGGTTTTTATTTAGATTTACTTATCGTTTTTTAGATATCGCTTCATTTTCTTTTATTGCCTTTTTTACTTCTCGTGCCCTTTTTCTATTTTCTTTTTCTTCTAGTTTTTGCTTTTTCTCGGACATTAAATTGATAAACGCATTGGAAGTTATAGCATATGGTTGTCGTTCAATTTGTCTTTTCCCTGTCCGTTCTATTTTTCCTGGCCATTTTCTTAATGCCAAATAATCAACTAATAAATCATTAGATACTATGTGCACATTCCGTTCCACTGCCGAGAGATATGCTAAAGAACTTTCCATGTGATATGACCCAGATTGACTTGTCTTTTTGTTCAGTACAGTATCCGTATTAACACCTTCCAAAGTTTCTTCAGGCAGACATTTTGATTCACCATTGTTTACATGCAATTTATTGCATATAAATCCTGTTGTTTCATCAAGTATAATATTGGACTTTTCGTTATTTACATCTACAAGATGTCCTGTAGTTTCATCAAGTACAATATTAGACTCTTCATTATTCACATCCCATAAAAGTCCTGTAGTTTCATCAAGTATCAGTTCGGTCATTTTCTTTCCATTCTCTTTTTTGCATGTTTTTTTTCCTTCCGCAAAATTTTGCCCAGATTCAAGCTCTTCAGCTGTATAGTTACTGTCATCCAAGTTTGGCTTGTTCATATCATAATTTTCAGATGAATGTGTAGTGCTCTGAAACATTTCCCATAGTTTATGAACTAGAAATAAATCTTTATTACAATCTCTCTTGTATGAATAACATTTGTTTATTATTTCTTCCCCTACTACATCACAAAAATTTCTGTAACTCATTTTATAGTCAGCATTTTTCAGGGTTGTGGATGTGTTTTCAAGTTCTTCCTTGTGATTGGCCAAACACTTTGAATAATCAACATTATTTTTATCAAACGGATATAATCCACAGACACGAAATCCATTTATCATGGACTCCGGATGTAAAGTGTCGTCTAATATTGTTTTTAGCAATGGGTCAAAAGTCAGTTTGTTTAGGCTTTTTTGATAATTATTTTTGGCATACCATTCCCGTAGACCCTTCTGCCACGCGTTTTTAATGGGCCGAAATGCTGCTACATCGGCGGGCTGCAAAATTCTAGTTGCATTAGGGTAAAGGGCAATTAAATGTATTTGCAACTCTTTACATAGTTTAGCCACTTCAAGAGTAAGATGAGACTTGTGCCCATCAACAAAAAGTATAACCGGAAATGCTACTTTTTCTTGCACGAGTTGTGGGTAAAAGACATTTGCTATGTATTCATAAAATGTGCAAGCTGTCATCCAACCATTGTCACTTTTTCCAATGCCCCAACCTGTTGGAACACTTTCAACTATTTTTCCAGGATTTTTTTTATAGGGATAAATTTTTAACGGATTTCCTGTCAAACCATTCGCTGAAAACGAAAACATAACAGTTATCATTTCCTTTGCGGGTGCTTTCTCAATCTGGTAAACATTTTTACTACCTCTCTGTGCTAACACTTTTCCAGTTTTCGGGCACACATTGAACCCTGTCTCATCAGCGTTGAAAATGCGGCTTGGATTTTTAATCACATGAGTTAAATTTTGTTCTAATATGTATTCTTTTACGCTCCCAAACCATTTTTTTATATCTTGTTCTGACACGCAAGCACTGGCATTTGTTACACCTTCTGATTTTCTTTCTACCACATCAGGATGTCGTTTTAAAAAAGAACGAAACCACGTATTTCCTGGACGATTATTTACAAATGGATTCTTTCTGGGATTCGCCTTAAAAAACTCGGCAACGCATGACAAAACATTGTCTTGATTCAAAGGAAAACCAAGTTTAGCATATTTTATAATAAAATCTGCTAATGCCCTTTCTTCGGTGTCAGTTAGAATAGTGTTAGGGCCTGACTTAAATTTAGTGTGCGGGTTTTTAATTTTAAATTGTATACTAGCTCTTGGAACGTCGAACAATGTACTCGCAGATCTTATTGAACCTTCATTATTAACAACATAATTTATAGCTTTGTCAATAGCGTCTTTTGAATATTTTAGTTTTTTAGACATTGTAGACGAACTGCAATACAAAACAAAACATCAAATGTTATTTACAGTTTCTAGCAAATTACTAAACATTGACATGAATTTTAAAACAGTGCATAATTAAGGGAGAGAAGGTAACAGTGGATAACGTGGAACAGTGATTTTTTTGCGGTTGATTTTTCTAATCTTTAAAATGTCGTTTTTAAATCAGATAAATTGCTTAGTTATAGAAAAAAATACATTTTTGAACTAACAAGGATGAAACGGAAAAGATCCACGATTGTAAGTTCGAGTCTCACCTGATGCAGTGTTTTTTTTCCACTTTTTCTTTATTTCTAAGCATTGTGGTATCGTTGGCACACATTCTGCTTAAAAAACTAAATGAAATGTAGAAATAGTTCAGTTACAAGACTTGAAAAAAAAGTGATCCACTATTGCCCATTCTCCCCTACTTCCTAGATCACTCGCTGAGATATTTTTTTCTCATACCTACCTAATTCATTTTAATCTAGTAATTTTAGTATCTGGCATAGGTGGCTAGTATTTAAAATGGTGTCGAATTTAATTTCAGAAACTAGCCATCCAAATAAGTTAAAGAATTTGAAGTTAGTAAGTAAATTAATAGTGAAATAATTATTCTCTTACCTTTTGTGATCACATTCACTACACTGACATAACGTCATTAGTCAAATTTATATCAGAAATTCGTAATTTGAAATGCATGTCCGCTAATAGAAAAAATAAGCAACTAGCCAGTTCGACTGCTCGTCAAAGTCAAACTCATTTTATTATGAACTCTTACGGTAATCGATGGATATAAAACTTGAATAATACTTGAGATAACTGCTGTTATCAGATGGTTTACTTGAACTGTGTGGATATATTATAGAATTTTTAATTTAATCATTTTAGTATAATGTGGCCAGTTATTGGGGGGTGGCTAGTAACTAGAAATTTACCCTATAAAACATAAATTGACTTTTTACAGTTTTTGGTTTAAAATCTTTAAAAAAATATAAATGACAAAAAAAATATGTATATAGCAGTTTTGTAGCTTACTTCAAGGATAACTATTCTGTACTAAGAATTTGAAAATAGCTTTGATTGTCATCGACTTATTAACATTCTACTAAGGTGCTAATATTGACTCAGTTTTGCAACTAACTGTAGGATCTCTCTGTCACACATTTCCACGCGCGTTGAAAGTAAAATCTTTAAAATTCGAAAACTCCTAATAGGACCTGAATTTTCGCACACAACCCTATATCAACGTGTTCGCAATAAAACAGCGCTTATGATGATATATTTATTTTCAATTATCCAATCCAGTGATAGTAACTGGCATCGATATACCCGTTTATACCTGACAACCCAGTAGTTCGCGCAGGTAAATAGTATACAACCAACGGCTGCACATTTTATACTTTCACTCAGCACAAAAATTTCTTATTATCTTGCTGTTTGAAAAATAATTCAAATTAGTCTGTCCAGGATTTTTTTGGCGAACTCATTTTTAATATTTTTTCTAATATACTAAATTCGTGATAAAATATGTTTCATTCTATTATCAGCTCGGTGAAGGTCGATTTAGGTTCGGATCTTAGACTATATGTAATCTACTAAACTAAAAATCTGGTCTCTTAGGAATGTAGGCATTCTGAAATCAAGAATAAACAGCATCTTGTGTTGAGACTTTAATAAACTGGCTATCTTGTATATTGAGTATCTGGTAGATAAAGGTAGTAGGTGTTTCAAATACATTGTATTTTGC
Organism: Acleris holmiana; assembly: GCA_949316455.1. Classification (NCBI taxonomy): domain Eukaryota; kingdom Metazoa; phylum Arthropoda; class Insecta; order Lepidoptera; family Tortricidae; genus Acleris; species Acleris holmiana. Next base: position 47,699,047 of record OX438762.1, read on the forward strand.
GAGCCTAGTTTTTTAATTTTGTGGTATTGTAGGGATCGAAATGGAACATATAGGTAGTAGGGGAGCCCAAGCGGGGTTTTCGGGATTTACTAAAGCGCGGCAGATTAATATACAGGGGGATACCTTGTACCCGTTTGAGTACCTCTACCAAATATGAACCCCATATATAAGGCCGCGCGTCAAGGATAAAGGATCAGATTAGTAAAAAAAAATCGATTATTAGAAAATCTTGAGCGCGTCAGATTAAGGTAGGGTGAGTTAATTACATGCTAAAAAGTGTATGTTCCACTAATCTGACAATTTGAGAGTGACGTAAAGAAAGGGGAGGGCGGAAAAGTTGTAAAAAAAAAACTTCATCTCTACATTCTCGAGCGTGGCTGATTTTATTTTTATTTTGTAGGAAATAATTTAAGGATGACGAAACATTATATAATCTGACCATTTCCACAAGCCGAGGTAACAAAAATTCGTCGATAAAGTTTAATGCGTGCAGCTGCGTGATGCCTATATTCCCCTCTCCGCGTTTCTATTCCCCTCTCACTCTTTCTCTATCTATTACTCTCTCACTCCGTCCCTACTCTGGTTTCGGTTGCCATGACGCCAACGTTTTGGCTTTTTTTGTTATTTTAATATAAGTTATGTGAGATAAAGATTATAAATATTTACTATGAGTGATATTAATATGAAGTGTGTATTTTGTGGTGAAGCTACTTTGCAAAAAACAATTAAATTTACATTAGAAACATTTAAAAATATATATAAATATTTTAGAATATCGTCGGAGCAAACCGGTTCTCCAGAAATCTCAAACAACATACGATAATATTGAACCGTCGATAGAATCTTCATTAAACGAAGTATATCACGCACAGTGCTATAAGAAATAATTTTAAGTATTATTTTTTGAGCATTTAAAAAAAAAAAAAACTTATAAGTAAATACAAGTATTCTACTTAACAAACATACACTTTTTTATTTGCATGCTATTTCCTGAGCTTTTCAATTAATTAAGTCCAATGGTTTAAAAAAAAAATTTTTTTTGTCAGTTTAGGCGAATCCCTCTAGATAATTGACAGACAATATATATCTTAATCTGACGCGCTCGAGTATTTCAAAATGGCGAATTTTTTTTGCACATTACAATAATGGCCACGAGTTTGCGTCACATCGAAATCGTCAGATTATTGAATGGGAGCTTTTTTTAGGTTCACTTAACACCCCCTTAAAAATCTGACGCGCTCGATATTTTTTTTTTTTCATGTTCAACCCTTACGTACGATCACCCCCATCATGCAAACGATCAGATTAACATGCATACATTATTAAAAATACGTAGGACATTGATGCTATCAATATCTGACGCGCTCGATTATGTCCATGCAACAGTATTTTTTTACATTTTTGAAAATCTATAGCCGCTCCCCCCACCGATGAAAACGTATACATTATATAACATTTTTTTCTTCTTATCATCTAAGCTTTGCAACCCAATAGGTCTCTATGACGCTCGAGTAAATCCCCATTTAGCATCATGGGCTCCCCTACTAATAGTGCATTGAGAACAAGTTGCTTCCGATATATAATCCGATATATAAAGAAACACAGTAGCAAGAAAGTGTGGAATATTGGGAATTTCATATTTTAGGAATCGGGTAAATCGGCAAGCTAGTATTTTGCAATTATTATATTTAGGGAATGAGCGTTTAAAATTTATTTGTTACTGTCGTTGTTTGTAAGAAATTTGGGACATACTTATTTGACAAGTACTAGGTACTTACTTAAATCGATTGATGTTAAAACGAGAAGGTAATCACTTCCGGTTTTATTAAAAATAAATAGACAAGTTCTATTTGATTTAGCTTGAATTAATTTAATACATTGATGAAAACTTCTTATTTTGAAGTAATTTCTGAACTGTATTCACTGCCTTTTTAAATAATGCAGCGCCATTTGTATACTTTAATTGGAATCGATTAAGATGGTTGAACGACTATGATGAAATACATTTAAATGGTTTAAATATATGACAATGAGTTTCAGGCATTGCTTGTTAGCATATTATCATCTCCAAAAAGTATAAAATAAAATGTTTTAAAAAACATTATAAAATAACTTTTTCTTGCTTTTTTGAAGGCAGTTTTTGTTTTTTATAACATTGATTACATGAGCGATTTAACTGTGAAGGCGTTACAAACAGGACCGAGTGGTTCCCTTGTCGCATTTATAATATGATTATGGATTGTGTTAGTTAATGGGTATGGTGTTGTGTTCCAGTGCGACCTATGCGGCAAGTCGTTTATCCACACATCGTCGTTTAAGATGCACAAGCTGTCGCACTCTGGCGTGAAACCGCATGCGTGCGACGTCTGCGGACTAGCGCTTATGACTCGCTCGCACCTGAAGCGACACAAGCGCGTGCACAGCGGCGAGAAACGCCATGAGTGCCCCATCTGCGGCAAACGCTTTTCGGAGAGGTAATCACATTCATTATTTATAGCATTACTCGTACTTTATATAACCGTTCTTATTTAATTAACAATCCCCGAAATCACTCATGACACCTTTACCTATACTTTGTTTTTGTAGGGTTCCGTGGTCAAACTAGGAATCCAAGGACCATTAATAAAATAGAACGGCGCCTTATAGATAAATTTATATCAAATGGGTTTTTTTACTTACAACATCGAGTGATTTATCTTTTGATAGCTATTAAGAAAACATTATATTATTGTCAGTGACGGGATTTCCGGATGCAATTCGCGGGATATCGAGTAGTAATCTTAGTATGGACGCGCTCGTATATAAAATGCTGTTAGTGTTATACGTATTTTTGTATACGTATTTTTGTAAATGCCTATAAATATTAAATACTAGCGGCCCGCCAGCGGCTTCGCCCCGCTGCAAATTTCTGACTCCCGGTGGATTTTTCAATTATTTTCGCACCTCTTAAACCTTCCCTGGAGTATGACAAACATTTTAAAACCAAAATCAGCCAAATTGGCCCAGCCGTTCTCGAGTTTTAGCGAGACAAACGAACAGCAATTGATTTTTATATATAAAGATACGGCAAGAATTACAAATTGCCGCCTTTTTTACATATTACAGGCAATAATATATTTTCATATTGATATGAATACTTACCTATGATATTACTTTTGTGCTTAGTCGTGATGTTGTATGCGATTTTTTAAAGTGTGTACTTATTTCTAATAAATGTGCCAAGATTATTGTTGAAGACAAATATTATGAAGTTTTTTAAAGGCTCAGGTCAGGACTGTATGGAGGATGGCTCATCAGCTCAACGTTTTCCTGTTTCAAAAAAACATTTGTCTTCCGAGCCGTATGGGAGCTCGCATTATCGTGATGTAAGATGATGCGACGTTTCGGGTTTTTTTTTCGGAGTTCGGCTATAAGGAATTATAGCAATATGCCCCTTATTCGAGACAAACGTAGTAGCGACCATTTTCTTTGACACGCTGCGGGAGCGAACCACATTTGTTGGTTTGACCTCGTCTTCGAAGACCCAAACTGCTGACTGATGTTTTCTTTCAGGTTCGTATGAATAAATCCATGATTCATCACCAGAGACGATAAAATATCCGGTTTTTACTTCCCTCCGTTGAAGCGTTGCAGAGTATTCCGGTCAACACGAGCCGCCTTTTGCTCTTCGGACAAATTGTGGGGAGCCATGCGGGAAACTAGCTTTCTTATACACAGCTCATTATGTAATATCGACTGAATTGCAGTCATTCCGATACTGATAACAGCCCGAATCTGCTCGTTGTCACATGACGGTCATCAAATATAATAGTTCGCACAGCTGCGATGTTTTCAGGCGTGACCGCTGTTCTTGGTCGACCTGCAGAAGGAACAGTGCTGAGCGACACACGACCGCGTCGGAACTCGGCATACCAACGGTATATTGTCGTTTGACTCGTTGCTTCAACATCATAAATCGAAACAAGTTCACTGAGACATTTATCTCGAGATAAGCCGCGACGAAAATTGTGATAAATTATGGTACGGGAATATTCACGCGTGAGCTCCATTTCTGTTAACGACATGTCAACTTTAAACCAACATAGTTTTTGTTTTAAAATATATTTTTTAATTGTTTGAATGTCATTAAGATTCTAAGAGGCCAGTATTTAAATTCTAAAAAAGTTTTCGTTTGTAACTCCATCGGAAATATTCTATTCCCGATCATTTCAGTGTGCCCCTCGTAAACATTTATCTCAAAAGTTTACGTGTGTTTTAAATTGGTATGATTTAAAATAAATTAATTCCATTATCCTCCAACAATGGATATGTCCCGGAATCCCGGGACGTATCCATATTAGCATAATTTTTGAGGCCATTCACCCCGTGTTGCATCGGGAAATCCGATTACTAGTTATTATTATCAAATATTGGATTTGGGGGAACATTCTGAAATCATTGATCTCTAAAAAGTGCAATTTTCGCTAGACATTTGTCCCCGCGCTCCCTACAACGGAAATTGCAATTACGAAGTGTAAATAATAGCGGAATCAAAAAAAAAATATATTCAATTGAAAAACTATAATTAGGCAATCGTTGTGTTATTTATTGTCGATAAATACCTCAAAATAGCTTTAAATAAACTATTAGCTAATAAGTATTGTATTTGGTACTTTTATAAACCGTGACAGAACCGTGCGTGCGTGCGTGCGTGCGTGCGTGCGTGCGTGCGTGTTGCATGCGTGTGTGTGTGTGTGTGTGTGTGTGTGTGTGTGTGTTAGTTTGTCACTCCTTCACGCTGCAACGGCTGGACAGAGTGTGCTGAGCTAGTAATCTATAAAACTACTTTGATATACTTATCATTATTTACAATACTTAAAAACTAAGTGGCTGAAGGTTGATTTATCTATCTCAAAATTTACCTGCTATATATTTCGTCGATGAAACTGCAATACCGCGTAACTAACAAATTCAATAAGTAACTAAAACATGCCAATCGCATTGCGACGTAACATGGGCTAATGCTATTTCTCTATTGTCTTGCGGCCAAGCCTTCCACTGCGCTCAAATTTGATAAAACCAAATAGCGAAGTAGATTATGCTTTTGCGAAGGCCCTCACAATTTAATTACAATTATTGTTAGATTTAGTTTGATTGCTTCTATTAGTGCACCTCCAGCTTCTTAGCAGCTTCGGCTGGCTATCGCTAACACACTCGCGCTCGCAATTGACAGTATCTGTGTTACATGTGTGTTCGAATGAAAACGAATATTGCCGATAACTATTAAGAAACTGGTAGTACTACCATGTAAATTATAATAAAAACCTCAATACATTTACAGTTCTACTCGCCAAGCGACCTGATATCAAAATATTATTATTAAACTAATAGTATTTGTAAAACCCGTCACATAATTCACGAACCGTCTGACTAGATTGTTAATCAAATTACCTGGGCTGTATTCTAGTGGTTAAAACCATACTTATTTTCTTTGACGTATACCGCATAGTCAGTTGCCACTTGGCAGTAATGGTGGCCGACCTAAAAATAAAACGATAACAGTCAAAGGCAGTATGGTTTATCCTGTAGAATAGAGCTCCCGGTGTGCACTCGAGTTGACTCTTTAACAAATTGTAAGCTTAGGGCCTCTATCTTTTTTTCTTGGTTAAACCATATAACATTTGATATATTATTGTTTCAACGCGGCTGCCACCACTGTTAAGTAAATAAGAGCTACCATAACGTTGACAATGCGATAAAATGTCAAAGGGAATATGGTTCTACCCAGTAGAATAGAGGCCATGTTGGAGAACTGGGCATGAATTTAGTGATGCGATTGTGTACGTGTATAGTCCTGTCAATATTTTGACGCATAAAAGACAGTTTTTAATCATAGTTATTCTTACATTATTTTATTGCAATTTCGGATCCAAAGGGATGGAGAATCCCGGAATAAAAGGTGGTAAAGAAAATATTTTAAATGTGATGCCTTATATAATGAGTTATAATTTGTTTTGTTATTTCCGTTTTGTTTTTAAAAATAATTGTTGATTGATCTTCACCCAGATTTAAATCAGTTAAATTAAATCACAAAGGCTTGAAGAGTAGGATAAAAGAAGAATAAATGCCCATTAGAAATAGTAATAAAAATAGAAATAATTTATTTGCTTAAAACATGGTAAAACATTGTGATCACATGTTCAGCCGTGGCGGCATGCAAAGTTTAAAAGACATAAATCACGTATTATTAATTACCAAATTAATTACATCAGTTCATGTCAATCACTCTAAGAAATTTGCAATACTTATGTTAATCTATGTCTTAAAATTCATGTAAGTTATAAAAAAGTGTATCTATTAGCCATTTCCGTAATTTTATCGCGAATAATTTGTTAGCAAACTCAATTGGAACTTTGTTACGAGGGTCAAACTGAAAGTTTCGGGAATAGAAAAAAATATGCAGTTAAATTGAATAAAAGTATTTTTATTGTTTTTCAAAGTATTCTCCTTTATATTTTATGCACTTTTCCATGCGATCAAACCAGTCATTAAAGCACTAATTGAAGTCTGAAGTAGGGGTCGCCAAAATGGCCATATTAAAAGCCTCCACTGCTGCTTCCGGCGTCTGAAACCGCTGACCATGCAACTTATCCTTAATTTTGGGGGATGTGAAAAATTAATTGGGGCTTAAGTCGGGGCCGTATGGAGGATGGTCCAGTAATTCTACTTTTTCACCGTCCAGGTACTTGTTTTCCGAGCGGTTTGAGGGCTGGCATTGTTGTGGTGAAGGATAATGCTGCGACTGTGGTTTTTTTTTCGGAGTTCAGCAAAGATACTCGGCAAACAAATAGTGGTGTACCAATCGGCATTGACCGTTCTACGATCTTCAAGAGGAATAGTAGCCACGTGACGTTGCCGGCTTGAGCTCATCTTCGTAGACCCAAACTCGAGATTGGTTTTTATTTACAGGCTCATATGCATATATCCAACACTCGTCACCGGATACAATGCTAAAAACTGCATTTGAGCTTCCTCCGTTGAATTTATTCAAAGTTCAGAGGCACCAATTGACAACGAGTCGTTTTCTGCTCCTCAGACAATAAGTGAGGGATCCAACGGGAAAACAACTTTCGCACGCCTAATTGTTCCTGTAAAATGATTTGTATCTGACTCATTCTAATGCCCAAACACTCTTAATCTCCCGATATGACACATGTCGGTCTTCCTTTATCAGCTGCCGCACAGCATCGACGTTTTCTTGAGTGACTGCCGATTTTGGTCGACCTTCACACACGTCCGTGAGGGATAGACGGCCACGTTGAAATTCTGCATACCACCTGTATATTGTCGTCTTTGAAGGTGCTTCATTACTAAAAGCAACAATCATCCGGTCTCCACATTGTTTTTGTGATAATCCACTTTAAAAGTCGTAATAAACCATAGCTCTTAAATTTTCACGGGACAATTCCATTTTCAGCAGCGACTCGACGACTTCAAAGAACAATTGAAACCGAACCATCGCTTTTTTTTCCATGTGGCCAGTGTGTTAAAATAATGAAACTAAGATTATAAAAAGGTATGATATGTGCTAAAAATATGTTTCTAAGTATTAGATTCCCGAAACTTTCAGTGCAGCCCTCGTATTCACAATAATAATCATCATATATCATTTTTTTCTAAATAATGCTGATTTACACTGGCATTAGCAATTTAAATTCATCCCTTTCTCTCAGCCTCTGGTTGAACATTGGTTATTTCAATAATTTCTGTAAATTAACACGTTCGCCCCGGTGCCGTTACACTAAGCCCTTGCGCTAGGCCAGCCGAAATTATCGAGAGTCGACATCACATACATACGTGTGTCATCGGTAGACCCCGTTATCAATTGCTCAGTTTGGGGGCAAACGTCACTAATGGAACGGTGTTCATTAACACTACAACCTAGTGTATTGTTGTTCAACGGTATTATTTTTTTATAATGAGGCATTCACGATATAAATTACTTAACAAGTCAATTATCAAGTGATTAATATAGCGGTTATCGACGCAGGATTTGTAACGGTTGCTTGGATTTATTTTTATTTCTTCACCTGCATTAAGATCGTTAACGTTTCTCAACGTGGCAAATCCGCCGTTTTTTAATACAAATCTTAACTTTTCATATATTTTTCGTCGAATTAATTTTCATAGCTCACTCTGTATGTTATCCGCTATCAAAATTGATTGTGAAAAGCACACGCGATTTTTTTGTTATGAAATTTAATTCTCTCAATGTTTGCTTTCAATATTGTATTTTTTGCCTCTTTTATAATAGTTTGATTCATTAGACCTGTCAGAATCGCTTTATACATTCATACTATCAAGCCTTTATTCCCAGAGTGGGGTAGGCCGAGCTACAGAAATACCAACAACTACAAAAAGAGTTGTTGGTAGAGTGGTGGTAGGACCCTGTGCAGGGTCCGTCCGGATCGCTACCACCATCTTATCCATTGACCATCCGCCAAGCAACAACAAGTGTTCGCATTGTTGTGTTCCGGTGTGGGGATAAGACAACCGGTGAAATTACTAGCATAGAGGTATTCCATCTTAGTCCTCAGGGTTGGCAGCGCATTTGAGGTCTTAGGATTATAATCTTGAGAATTCAAATGTCTATGGGTCTCAGATTTCACTTACCATCCGGTGTCCTGAGTGCTCGTGTGCCTTCTCCTTAATCACATTTTGCACAAACAGGCTAAGTTGTTTATCAGTGTATTAGTGACAGGTTGCAATCCCATCGCCTAACAGTACTACAAACCCTTATTCCCTTAGTCGCCTCTTACGACATCCACAGGAAGATATGGAGTGGCACTATTCTAACCCGGCTTTTTAATGTAGTTTAGAACTACTTTATCATTACAACGGTTTCGTCATTTAGAACAACTTCTGATCTGTTACAGATACTCAGTTAACGAAAAAACAACGTTGATAAGTAATTTAATTTATATCGTGTTTATAAACACCGTTCCATTTAGTCCCCAGACTGCCCTATCGTGACGTTTGCCCCCAAACTAAATAAATGATAACGGGGTCTAGTCATCGGCAATGTATATTAGGTAAAATGGTGAAACGTTGTTTTGTTTGTTTTAGTTTATGATCTCATCACGTAAGCGCACGAGAACCTATGATTGTTTTACTTCAGGCAGCACCTGCTTAGCTTAAATGATGACATAAAATGTCACAGAATAAGAATTAAAGGCATAGAAGGAGCGATAAAATAAAAGGCAACATACAGATAGCTGATATGCAGTCTTATTGTCATTCAGTGTGCAAAAATGAGACAGTTCTATAGCTGCAGCTACGCTAAAATATCATGGTCGTACACTGTTGCACACTGTTGCATATATAAACAACGTTTATGTGTGCAGATAAGGTTTAGATCACAGACTAAGTAAATTTACACCAGGGACGGACAAAACAATAATATCGGTATCGACATATTTTAAGTTCTATAAAAATGTAACATATTCTTTATTACCTCGTATTATCCAAACGGCTGTACGGATTTCTATTGGCGGCTTTTAGGTGCCAATACAATATATGGGTTTAATAAAATGTGTTAGCTGATTAAATAAGGTTCAAAATGTTATGTAACAAATTTTTGTACGTATGGTAGTTTAAAAAAGTTGTATTTAAAACTCCATTGCCGACGCGTTTGTACAAAATTTGCGAGATTTGTAATGGTTTTAAAATACAAAAGTTTTTTAAAGTACTATATGTTCAAAAATTTGTTATACAGGGTATTTTTTTATTAGGTGCACAAATTTTAATATTTGCTTCGCTATTGTTAATCAATAACATAAGTTGTGTTATTTTTACTCTAGCTTAAAAAATATTAGAGATATTGCCGATTCAATGATTCCACTAACTTAACGATATTCATGGACCCTCTAATGCAGGGGTGCGAGGAGAGGGGAGTGTTGTTAAGTAAGTTAATAAATGAAATTTCAAATTTAGAATATCAGTAGGAGAGGGGCTTGTTGACTGATACGCTGTACATAAAATTTCAAATTTCGAATATTAATACAGTGTGTCGCTTACCTACAGCTTGACAACCCATGTCATCATTTCTAGTGTGACTTTGTGTCCACACAAGAAAGTAAAAAAGAGATAATTAAAAAAAATAAAAAAAATACTCGTTGTACTGTCGTAATATTAACGATACAAAATCATATGTTAAAAATTGTGCACTGATAAGAAAATTACCCTGTATACCATTTTGAACCTTATATAATCAGCTAACTAATTGAATAATAGCAATTAAATTGGTTAACTAGTTCTTGATTGGTTGTCAATTTTGGTGAGTCACATTTGTAGGTAAGCGTATGAGATGTAAGTACATTTATAATATATTTTTTGCCGGTACTGTTGGTACCAAACCATGCTAAAATCTCACGAAAGCGTGTGAGGACATTAGCTTACGGAGGTCACTGCACCAGGTTTGAGTCTGCGCAATTTAGTTACGTTTTGCTGGCACTCCACTTGGCGGTATTTGCCCAAATATTCGTGTTGCATCTTTTTCCTTCCTACAGTAAGTGAAAGAGAGGCAACGACGCAACGCGATCACGAAACCCCGTGGAATGCCACCATTAAAAGCATCTTCAAAATGTTTGGAGCAAATCCGACTATGTATCGACCAAGACCAATAAAATTTGGTTGTGAAATTGCTTCATTAGCTTCTATCCAAATTTGCTTCATATTATTGTCGTCAAGGAATCTAAAGTAAACCATGTTTCGTATAATATAATTTATTATCTTAATAAATAATAACTAGACCCCGGATCTTTGTGGCAATGACGTCACAATAGGGTAATTTGGGGAGTAAATGGAACGGTGTTTATTAATACGACAACCTAGTCTATTGGTGTTCCACGGAATATAATTTTATTATCAGGCATCCACAATATAAGTCAATTATCAATTGATTAATTTATCGACGTTGTTCTTTCGTTAACTGACTCTCCGTAACAGATCAAAAGTTGTTCTAAATGACTTGCGTCTTCTAGCAGAATATATCCACTTCAAAAAGGAAAAGCTTATTTCCACTTCGACAGATGTTTTTGGTGCATATTTGAAAAGCTTGCAGTTATCAAAGCAGGATTTGTTACGGTTGCTTTGATTGTTAATGTTACGCAACGCGACAAATCAGTTTTTTTTTAAAACGAATCTCAACTTTTTATATATTTTTCGTCCTCTTTCGTGCAGAGTTAACTTTGATAGCTCGCTATGTATGTTATCCATAATCAAAATAGATTCCGAAAGCTCTAGTGATTGTGTTTCCAATTTTGTTATACCCTCCGAAAGCACACGCAAATTATATTTTTATGAAATTTAATTCTCTTTCAATGTTTTCTTTCAATACTGTATTTTTTGCCTCTCTTACAATAGTTTGGACACATTTCTTTAAACTTGGCAATTCTACTTGGTGCTTTGAGGAAAACTTGTTTTACTTTTGCGATTAAGAGGCCGTACACGAAATTTTGCCGCTCTCGCTGATTCTCGTGATTTTACAGACGTGATTTTACTGTTGAAATACTTTACTTCTACAAATTTTAATACGCAACACGAAAGATAATTTAAGTCTTCAACGAATGTATGAAATACTTTTTTGTTTTTATTATTTAATTTTGATTAAACGACCTGAAACCGGCGACTGTTTCGTGAGTTTTGCTGTAAGAGGTTTAGAATATCGCATATTCACGAATCGTTTTGACGATCACAAAGATCCGGGGTCTAATAACATTAAAATTCGCAACTGATTTATCGATACGAAATTATAACGTCACTACTATAACGTATAACGAAGCAATAAAATTCTAGTTGAATATTGCTTTAATGATATTTCTATTCTGCATTTCTACGTTTTAACAATGCTATCTGACGATTACAATCCGAAATATATTCAATATGCCGCCTTACCGGTGAAAGCATTTTTTTTCGATTTGATTTTTCTTGCAGGATGAATGAGATCTACATTCAATCACAACACACGCCATATTGCTGTTTATTGTTCTTCACGTTTATATAAAACACCACATACTCGTAAATAAGTTTTGTTAAAATAAATTCAAACAAATATGAAGTCGTAACGGCGGCAGCCTGCTAATGATGAACAATAAACACGACTAAAAAAACATGACATCCTTTTGACACCTAGCTTATGCCTAGCTCAATACCATAGACTATCTTTAAGAGATTTGTGATTTGGCAGTCTAATTAACGACTATGGTGACGCCAGTTAGTTGACCAGTTGGTGACCAGGGGTGTACGGCTGGTTTTGGCAAGAACTGGACACTGTTATCTTTCCTTTTTTAACTTATTGATTATTCATATTGAAATTTTCGAAACGGGTATAGATCTGGCGCTTTGTTTTAAGGCTCCTTATATGCCTTTAGTTCTTATAACGAATGGTTAATTTTAAAATGAACGATTTATTTGCGTTGTTTCATAGAATTTTGTTTAAAATGTAGAATAAATGGCCGCTCAAAACTCAACAGTCAGTTTTTTATACTTGTCTTATTATTTATACTTAAAACTGTAAAAAAACGTATCAAAACAATGAGCATAAAACAAATAATGTGCGTATCTTCAACATATTTCACAATACTGTTTAGAAATGGTCCAAGCGGGATGCTCTGCAGACCATAAGTTATCATAAAGAACGGAATCACCTGCTATTAAACAACAACTTTTCGAGTATTTAACTCTACAAATAAACACACGAGCAGTCTTAACACAAGATTAGCAAAGCAAAGAATGATATTGTGGGTGGCCGCGGCAGAAAAAACAAGAGCTTTCGAATAGTCAATCACGTACCTCAAAAAAAAAATCCCAACACAGCACGAAATTTGGTCAGAGTACGTATCATTTAAGAATTTAAAACTTTTTGATCCTGATTGTTTAAAATTCCTGTCCACATATTAACAGAAAACTCATGCTAGAATGAAGACTCTGGCTAGTTTCGGGTTGTGCTCAGAACAATGATGTAGAATTAACTATTCCTGCTCTTGTAAATTGTGCCTCGTCCATCCAGAATGTTTTCCCGATGATTTGTGGATCTCCTGTCAAAAGTGGGTTCATTCGTTGGCAGAATGCAATTCGTGAAAAGTTGTCGTGTGGCACAAGGCCTTGCACTTTGCGATAATGGTATGGATGTAGACCATACCGCTTCCAAATTCTCCAAACTTTATCGTGACTTACGTTGTAAATACGCCCTACACGTCTTGTTGACAAGGTCGGATCTTCTATTATCAAGTTCATGATTCCGTCTTCATCCTGCACTCTTAAATTACTATCTCTTTCGTGAGGAGTTTTCTTTAAGCTCAGTTCTCTAAATCGTCGGTGTAACTGTAACAATAATAATTACGGTTTGTTCAACATAAAATAAGAAGGGATAAAGTAATCAATTAGAGATACTTACATTTATGACCGTATGAGGGTTAGGTGTCCGTCGGTCGGGATAACGCCGCCTGTATTCCCGTGCTGCTTCAGAAGCGTTGCCGTTACGTAGGCCGTAAATAAAATGCATCATATCAGGTATTATGTCAGGTATGTGGTAGACTTAAACACTTGGGAAAATCGCTCAATGTTCAAGAAACCGAAGACATCGAAATGCTTGAACATAGGACGTGTTTAATTCGGAATTATTCAACTCTAAAGATAACAATACTTCGATCCCGCAATGGTTTCGTGACAAATTGATCGTGAACAAATTAGTTACGTTATCACAGGATGATGATAGTGTGCCAGCACATGAAAATTTATTCTACATGCCTTCATTGATACCAACTCTAACGCGATTAGTTCGACAGCTTCCGTTGTGGAGTAATGCTATATGGTCAATATATACCAATCAGAAAATCTTATTCATCAAATGTTGAGAGTTATTTTAAAACACTAAAGAATATACTTATGCCAAATTGCCATAAAGTCAAATAGATTAAGATTGGACGAATTCATTGTAAAACATATTGATCTCATAGAAGGAGAAGTCAAGGAGGCGATAAGCAAAATAATAATAATTTAGTCATAACCTGTAAAACGAACATAAACAAAAAGAAAGTAGGTACACAAAATACAATAGAACACATCATTGATTTGCATTTTTGTTTTTTTTTTTTAATTTGATTTACCAAATAAAAAAGAAACAAAAATGCAAAAAGCCTAAAAGAAGCTTGTTCCGTTGCTGCCAAATGGAACAAGGACACTAGTTGTTAATACGAGGATGTCACTGAAAGTTTTTAGAACTGGCCACTTGTAAACAAAATAATTAATAAATAAGTTTAAATTTTGAAAATGGAACTCTTTGCCAATATTATTGAGTATGAATTTTATTAATTTGTCATTTGTTTTACGATTTGGCGGCAAATTGAAAATGTCTGTGTCACGTAAGCATGAATTTAACGCGAGAAAATTTTCGTGCAATGATTTTTTATGACTTTCGATATCATTTAAGTCAACAAGAAAGTTATGATCAAGGATCGTTAACTGCGAGCGAAATCCATTGAAGTACTAGGGTTGCTACCCAGTCAAGTCAAGTCAAAGGCAAAAATTATTTATTGAGTAGGCTTAGAAACAAACACTTTCGAATCGTCAGTTATGCTACTTATTCATATGTATGGAGGAATGTGTTTATTTATCATTAATATCATTATATTATACTTGTCAGCCTGTACGAGATTAGTATGGCTCTCAAACAGCTTAAGAATGGCAAGGCCCCAGGTGACGATGGAATTACAGCCGAACTCCTGAAGGCGGGTGGTAAACCAGTTCTTAAAGGCCTTCAGACGCTGTTTAGTTCCGTCCTCCACGAAGGGAGAACGCCAAAAGCATGGAACAGAAGTGTGGTGGTGCTCTTCTTCAAAAAAGGTGATAACACCTTGCTGAAGAATTACAGACCCATCTCACTTCTGAGCCATGTTTACAAGCTGTTTTCGAGAGTCATCACGAATCGTCTCGCGCGCAGGTTTGACGACTTCCAGCCTCCCGAACAAGCCGGCTTCCGAAAAGGCTATAGTACCGTAGACCACATACATGCGTTGCGGCAGGTTATACAGAAGACTGAAGAGTATAACCTCCCTCTTTGCCTTGCATTTGTGGACTACGAGAAAGCCTTCGATTCGATCGAGACCTGGGCTGTGCTGCAGTCTCTCCAGCGGTGCCAAGTTGACTACCGATATATCGAAGTGTTGAAGTGTCTGTACGAAAACGCCACTATGTCCGTCCGACTACAGGACCAGAGGACAAAGCCTATTCCTCTGCAGCGAGGAGTCAGACAAGGGGATGTGATATCTCCGAAGCTGTTCACCGCTGCATTGGAGGATGCTTTTAAGGTTCTGGACTGGAAAGGACGAGGCATCAACATTAATGGCGAGTACATCACTCACCTTCGATTTGCCGACGATATCGTAGTCATGGCTGAAACCATGGAGGACCTCAGTGCTATGCTCGCTGACCTCAGCAGAGTTTCCGACCAAGTTGGCCTGAAAATGAACATGGACAAGACGAAAGTCATGTCTAATGTCCATGTTGTGCCAACTCCCGTGATTGTCGGAGGCTCTGCACTCGAAGTTGTTGACGACTATGTATACCTGGGACAAACGGTCCAGTTAGGTAGGTCCAACTTCGAGAAAGAGGTCACTCGTCGAATCCGACTCGGCTGGGCAGCGTTCGGGAAGCTTCGCAGTGTCTTTTCGTCCAAATTACCGCAGTGTTTGAAGTCAAAAGTCTTTGACCAGTGTGTGTTGCCGGTGATGACTTACGGATCTGAGACGTGGGCGCTAACGATGGGCCTCATAAGAAAGCTCAGAGTCACTCAGAGGGCTATGGAGAGAGCTATGCTCGGGGTTTCTCTGCGGGATAGAATCAGAAATGATGATATCCGCAGTAGAACTAAGGTTACCGACATAGCCCGAAGAATAGCGAAACTTAAGTGGCAGTGGGCGGGGCACATTGCTCGCAGGACTGATGGCCGATGGGGCCAGAAAGTTCTCGAATGGCGTCCACGGACCGGGAGACGAGCTGTTGGTAGGCCTCCAACAAGATGGAGCGACGACATCGTAAGGATGGCGGGATCGCGATGGATGCGGAAGGCACAAGACCGGTCTAAGTGGAGAGCCTTGGGGGAGGCCTATGTCCAGCAGTGGACGTCTTTCGGCTGATATGATGATGATGATGATGATACTTATCAGTGTCTAGGTCACCTAGACACTAATAAGTAATAACTGCTATCTATGACATTAAACTAAAACTTCTTGGAATTGATAAATATATTGTCAATAGATAAATTTACGAACTAGTAGGTATGTTCTTGTCATGATTGTCAATGTGACTCCGTCAAGTACTGGTTGTGTTTGCTTATTATTGCATTTTCAAATAGTGTTGTAACAATAATTAATTTAAAGTAACAATGGAGCTACTGCTTGAAGAGCATAGGTTTTTAAAAAAAGAAGATATATCGGTTTTTTGTACATTTTTGGCGGTGTTTTCATAATTTCAATGCAACCTTGATCATCGAGGTAATCTTAACTATGTAGCCTGCCTTG
This sequence comes from Acleris holmiana, assembly GCA_949316455.1. NCBI lineage: Eukaryota > Metazoa > Arthropoda > Insecta > Lepidoptera > Tortricidae > Acleris > Acleris holmiana. The sequence goes on from OX438762.1 coordinate 47,715,606, forward strand.
ATTTATTGACAGCAAATACGTAATGCAACTGTTAGTCATCAAAATAGGCCGCTAATCAGAAACTACTGCACATAAAAGGACTGTATTATTTAATTTAATTATTTTGTTTGTCAGAAACGAAGTAATATTTTTCGATCTCCATAAAAACTTTATATTTGTGGGATTACAAGCAATTAAGTCTTTTTTTTTCAGGTAACTGCAAGGCTGATTGTATTATTTGTGTTGTTTCGCCATCGTATTTGCGAAAATTATTACTCACTGTCCCAAGTGAAAAATTTGGAGAGTTTTGGATAAAAATTGTAAATACAATACAAAAATTTACCATTTAACTGTAATAATAACATTACACTGAGATTCAGATTCTGTTCAGTTATATTTATTTGTATTATTTTAGTACATACTATTTTAGTTCATCAATTTAGAACCATCGCCATCCCTAACTGGTTGTCATACGTCATTTCAATGGATTTCGCTCGCAGTTAACGATCCTTGGTTATGATAGACTACGATTGGCCTTTCCCGACGAAGCCCCATCTTGTGCCACTGTTTACAAAGCTGGATTTACTGTTATGATCCCGAAATCAAAAGACAATCTGCTCAGTGGGTGTTTTCCTTTCACTAAAGTGAAGAGAGCGTTACTGCAGAGTACACTAACAATTGTTAGCCACTTGTCTTGGAAAAGTTCGGGAGAAACGACCTCGCAGTAGAATCCTCCTTCACCACGACAACGCCTCGTCGCACACCGCCAGGCGAACGATCGACTATTTAGCGACGTCAGACGTGGAATTACTGGGTCACCCGCCGTGTAGCCCCAACCTCGCACCTTGCGATTTTCATTTATTCCCGAAAATAAAAGAAAAACATAGAGGAAAACGTTTTGTGGACGCCGAGGAAGCTGTGGCTGCGTTTCAAAAGGCCGTCGACGAGACCCCTAAGGACGAGTGGTTAAAGTGCTTTTCTCGGTGGTTCCATCGGATGCAGCGATGTATTGACATGATTGGACACTATTTTGAAATGATATAATAAAACCAATAACGTGCTAGTTTACTGTTTTTGATTTTCTAAAAACTTTCAGTTTGACCCTCGGAAGGAAATTTACATATCAAATACATGTGCGTTCGATTCAGTTTCTCAATTAATAGCAGCTGTTGATGGGTTTGATTTAAAAAGTAAAGTCATTAACAGAGAAAACAAGTTGTGTCAATTTATAAAAGCTATGATCGATAATAAGTTTATCAGAACAGATTAATAATCCAACATTTAAAAAAACTGCGTTAATAATAAAATTTACGTTAGTTGTGAATGCAATGTAAACTTTATTTTGGTCAATATTTTAATTAATGAAATGTATAGTGCACTATAAGCGAATATTGCACAAACACGGCATCTACGATCAATAATGTTCAAAGGCATATTTAATTTTTATCATTAAATTGTAAGTAATATATTTTTGCTCAATCAATCAGCTCAATTTATGTTATGCGAAGATAATATTGTACATAGTCGACGTAACGATTTTAATGGTATAAGAACATTCACATACCAATTATCTAACACTATAGCGTTTGAATACCAATTGAGATACATTTGAACAACATAAAATACGACATTTTAGGTGTAATTTAATTTTTACCTTCTGGTCTATATGTAGAGCCCATTGTCGCCATAATATGACGTGGAAATGTAAAATGAACTATATGGACGAAAACATTTGTAATTATTAGTACTTATACAGTTAGTTGCAAAACTGAGTCAATATTAGCCCCTTAGTAGAATGTTAATAAGTCGATGACAATTAAAGCTATTTTCAAATGCTTAGTACAGAATAGTTATCCTTGAAGTAAGCTACAAAACTGCTGTATAAATAATTTATTTGTCATTTATATTTTTTTAAAGATTTTGAACCAAAAACTGTAAAAATTTAATTTATGTTTTATACTAGTATTTAGTTTTCTCTATGGCAACCCCAAATAAGAAAACTATCTAAAATAGAGAATTCCATTCTTTTTAAAATGAGGTATCAACTGCTTGAATCAGGGACGTAGTTTTCTAGTTATTGCAGAATTTTAATCCCCTACCATAGTGAACTAACAACCAGTTTGTATGGCTAATTTGTCTCGGTGCAAAAGTGAACCCGTGCACCGAACTAATGTTGCCAATAACTGCCACCAAAAGTATGTCCGATTTTAATAATTTTCTACTTATTTTAAAAAGGTTTAATTTCTTTAATTTTATCAGGGTCCTTATTTTGGGTTGCCACAGAGAGAATTAAAATATTAGACAAATAAAAAAAGTTAAATTCAACAGTTTTACGATAAAATTACTTAAACACTGTGAATGACAGGTAAATCATTTGGTAGAAGTATTTGTAGCAAATTTCAAGGAGTATACTTGTCGTATTAAACATTTAAAAATACTTTTAACTATCATCACCTTATTTACATTCTACTAAGGTGCTAATATTGACTCGGTTTTGCAACTGTATGTCTTAAGTTATTTGAAGTATGTGGATGAAAGTAAATATTTAAATTAAAAAATAATCCGTCTTATTTCACTAAAAACTAGAGCTATAAAAATATAGTAAAGAGCAAATAAACGGTTACAACAGTCAACGGTATTAATATCTTTACTAAAGTAAAACTTGTTTCATTTAAATAAGTTAAAATGTGTACACATATTTTTGCCCTTGACTGTTGTACACTTTGCACTGGATTCCCATACAAAGTGACACGTTATTATTGCTTTTGAGTGTACGTGAGTAGGTATCTCTATTTGACAAGGTGTTAAAGCAAGAAAAGCCTTAAAGTGCAATTTATTCACAAGTGTCACATTCCTTTCTAGTTCTTTTCTAATTATGCACTTACCGACTCTTTTTATTTACACATACATACATAACATCACGCCTTCATTCCCAGAGCGGGGTAGGCAAAGCTACAGAGATACCTACCACTCTAGAAAGACTTGTTGATTATTCTGTAACCACATTTTTACAATCAGGCCAAGAACTTTACTAGTGTATTAGCGACAGGTTGCAAGCCCATCGCTTAACAATACTACAAGCCCTTATTTCCTTAGTCGCATCTCACGACATCCACGGGAAGACATGTACTGGCACTATTCTAACCCGGCAACCACACGGGGGGCTTTTCATTTAGAAAACGTTAAATTTGTTTAGTTCACAGATTATACATATTATGCTCAAGTTTTAATTGCATTTATAAGTACAAATTTTGTAAACTTTTCTAAAGTAGATTAGTGAATAATCGATAGTTCATAGTAAAACGGCACTTAGCGACTCATTTTAAATATAAAAAAGTAAAACCTGTCTAATTCACAGATTACGAATCTGATTACTGAAGTTTTAACTGCATATTAAAGTACAAATTTTGTACATTTATTGGAGTAATAACCAAAGAGCGGAATTCTTCATAGCAAAAATCAAACTGTCAGAGGGATTGACCTAACTGTTTTATCGACTTATCGATAAATATTTGTCACTTAACGAAACAAAGTTAAAGTAATGAAATCAGGCTTTTGAATATACATACAAACAAATTAACGGTGTCCCTAATTAGCTGACCGCCACTGTATTTTAGTATAATAGTAAAGAATAAAAGAGAAAATACTTTTTTTTTAAATTTTCTATATGAAACTTATCATTAAAAATTAAAAACAAATATTGCTAAGAGTAGGTAACTAATCTTCATTCAAAATAACAAAGTCGAAATCTAAATCTGTACTAAATATGTTTTCTTCATCTTCCCTGTAGTAAAAGAAAATAGTCATTATTTTTTCAACATTGTCACCTTTCAAATTACTCCTTTTTTCATTGTAGATCCATTTATAAGATGAAAACGAGCGTTCTACCTCAGTTGAAGTAACAGGAGCATATTTGTAGTACTCGATAACGGTGTTTTGGCTGTAATCACTTTTTTCTATAAAATCAGCATATTTGCGTATCATGTCGTAGCCCGGAATTCTATCTAGCACTTTTTCAAGTTTTATTTGCACTGTCTGAGATCCACACCAATTTAGAATACTTCTCACCTGGTCAAGTATTAGAAGAGAGTCTAATAAGGATAAACAGGATGTTTGTAATTTGATTATTGCATGACGTAAAATGCCATAACTTTCTTTTATGTACAACAGATCATTTCTCAAAATATTCTGCTTAAGTACTCTTTTAGCTTCTCTTATTGCAGCCGACTCTTTTGAATTTAAGGTCGAGATTACTTCTGTAATACATTCCAAATTTTCTGCATAATATATAGCTGCATTAAGCCATGTGCCCCACCTAGTTATAATAGGTTTTGGAGGCAATGGTACGGATGAACAAATTTGTTTGAATAAGCGGACTCTATGTGGAGACTTAAAAATATTTTTTTACGTTGTATATTAAGGCGTCAACACTTTTACATTGAGATCGTATGTGCTCGCAGACTCTATGTAATCCATGTGCCAGACATGTAACATGTAGTAGATTTGGAAATGTAGCTTTTAAGATTTTACCAGCCTTTAGCATGTACGCGGCACTATCAGTGCTCAAAACAAGGACATTTCTAACATGCTCATTATATGAATTGTGCCAAATAAACTGCAATTGCTTTTTTAAGTATTCGGCCATTGAGTTACCATCAACTTTTTCAAAAAAATTACTTCCGATTAAGTAAGATTTGCTACAAGAATTTTTCTTTAGTTCTCTTACAATCAAATTAGTGACACTTTTGCCCATCCTATTTAATGTTTCGTCGACTGTTAGCCATATATATTTTCCTATCAGGTTCTTGCGTATGTCTTGAACTGTTTGTTGGTAAACTATATCTAAGTATACTTTTCTCAGCAATGATTCATCCGGAAGTGATTTTGATGTACAGGAACAACAAATATATTTTTTGATTTTTTTTTTATAATCTGTGGATTGTTAATCTTTTTCCATGGAATATTGCACGAAACTAAAAATATGATTAAATCTATATAGTAATGTGTCTGAACTCGTACTTTTTGAGCATTGTCACGAATGAGTTATTCACTAAATGTCTTTCAACACAATGTTTCTTTAGCTGATGTAAATGAACGTCACATTTAGAGCAATATATTGTGGAAGAATCTTCTTTGAAACTAAGAGAAGAATCTTTCTGTATCTATTTTTTTATTGTTTTTGTTTTAGGACTAACCGTTTTAGTAGCACGGCACGGAAATCACTCATGAAAACATAAATGACATATGTGACGCTGACATGATTTACTTTAATAAGGAGATGCAAGTTGCTTATCAAAGAGGTCAAATGTTACAGAATAAACTTTTAAGTTGATTATGGCCTAATGCGATATTATTCCGTAACATCGATAAGTCGATAAAACAGTTAGGTCAATCCCTCTGACAGTTTGATTTTTGCTATGAAGAATTCCGCTCTTTGGTAATAACATTAGTCAATAGTCTATCAGTCCATGGTGAATTGGCATACACCCGCCGTCCTGTACAAGATGTGAGAGTCAGAATGGCGGGTGTACCTCCACATTGTAATAACTTTATTTGTGGAGCGGTACAATTTATTTTTAAGTAGGTACCAAATGGTTTTTTTTTTTTAGTATAATCATTGTATATATTTGTGAAGATACACCCGCCATTCTGACTCTCACATCTTGTACACATATTTCACAAATCATAACACAAATGAATCTGTAAAACATAGTTTAAATTTAGTGTCCAGCTATACTGCAATCTACCTATGCTTAAGGTATCTATGAGTAGGCACGTATATAGTTACGAGGGGCAATCAGTAAATTTTCTGTGTATTGGTATCTTGCAAACCTTTACTAAACTTCTTAATACTGGCCGCTAAGAGTCATTCATTGACAGTAAAAAAAAGTAAATTGGAAGCCCACACGTTCTTTTGTTTTTCTGCTACTGCTGAACAAACGTGATCACCTGATCACCATGAGCGATTGTAAAATGTTAATTAAATTGGAGCATCGAGCCTTGATAAAATTCTGGACTAAACAGGGAAAAAACAAAAGTGTATTAAGGAAGAAATGGATTTAGTTTACCGTGAGTCCGCTCCTTCATTATTTACTGTCCAAAAGTGGTCAGGAAGAGCATAGAAGATGACCCTAGACCTGGTCGGCCTGTTGAAGTTACTTCACTAGAAAACATTCAAAAAGTGGAGAAAATTATACTGGAAGATGAGCGTGGAGTGAAGGTTAGGTCTATAGCGCAAAAAAACAATATTTCTATTGGTACAATACATGATAATATCCACGATTATCTTGACATGTCCAAAGTTAGTACGAGATGGGTACCACGAATGTTGATACCGTTTCAGAAGCATACGCGCGTTGCTTGTTGTCCTAACTTCATTGAACTGTGTGGTGAAATCCCTGATGGTTTGCTCCAAAAAATTGTTACCGGAGATGAAACTTGGGTTCATCATTATGACACTGAGAGCAAACAAATGTCGAATCAGTGGCACGTTAAAGGAACACCTCATCTCAAGAAATTGAAAGTCGTCCCTTCAGCTGGCAAGATCATGGCGGCAATATTCTTCTTCTTGTAAATTGTGCAAGTTTACAATTCCAATTTATACTATTGCCTAAAGAGTCGTAAAGGTATTTGTAAAATTCCAGACTATTCCTAAGCAACTTCAGTATATGGCAAGGATCCAAAAAGAAATGTATGTTCTGGCCAGTCGAAGGATCCAAAAAGCTGGTTTGTAAGTTATCAGGACTCAAACTGCAACCTAGCTCTTCTGCCATGCTAATGTTCGTTTTAGTTCCATCGCAGGTTAAGGCCTTTATTTCCACTCCGGTATTATGAATTAGCTGTAATGCCGTGGTGACCATTTGAGCTCTCAATTTTCCGGGCATTCCCTTAAGTAGAAAGTACCCGATGGGTAGAATCAGAATCGGAATCAGAATAATTTTTATTTAAGTAGGTTTACAAATAATAAACTCTTTTGAAACGCCATAGTAGCGACTTAGCCTAAATTGACTGCAGGTTCAAATCGCGACCGATTTTTTTTTTCGACGTTCGCAACCTTTTGTCGTAAGGACTAAACATTTTATTACAAGCAATTCAGTCCCAAGCATTGTTATCATTATTATAGTCTTTAATACTATAATATGCTTTAGAAATTAGTTTACGCTTAACGTAACTCTTAAATGTATTTACTGATAGTTCAGTAACATTACTTGGGAGCTTATTATAGAACCTAATACAATTACCCAAAAAAGAGCTTTTTATTTTATGGAGCCGCGTGAAGGGCACTGCGAGCTTATGTTTATTTCTGGTATTAACATTATGTATGTCACAGTTCTTTCTCAATTTAGCGATGTTTTTATGAACATACATAATGTTTTCATAAATGTATTATTAATACATTAATTTTCATGTGGCGTTAATTCCAACTAATAAAAACATAAGAGCATCGGTTGCACTTGTCGACCCATCGCATCCATCGTCGAACCCATAATTTACATGACCATGATGTCGCTGTGTCTTGTGATCGAAATACGGAAATTCCTTGATTTTAATTTCGTCAATTATCAAAGAGCAGTGTATATTTTTTGGGTTTTCTTCTTTTAATAATTTAAGAGCATTTAGAGCCTCTTGAGTAAAACCGGGACGTCGATCAATATTTGCATACCACTTTGTTATTGTACGGGGGTGAGGTGTTCCGAAAGTTTTCCTCACATATCGGTACGATTTGTTAGCCGTTGGTCTAATACGCAGTTCGTCCATATCGCAGTTCGTCCATCAGGTATTTTTTAATCCATTACGCAGTTTGTCCATATCGCAGTTCGTCCATCAGGTATTATTTAATTCATTACCTACGCAGTTCGTCCATAACGTAGTTCGTCCATATAACAGTTCGTCCATAACGACGTTCGTCCATTACGCAGTTTGTCCATATCGCAGTTTGTCCATATCGCAGTTTGTCCATATCGCAGTTTGTCCATGTCGCAGTTCGTCCATTACGCAGTTCGTCTATATTGCGATTATCCCAAATTGCAAGTGGTCAATTACACAGCGTCATTATCGCAATAAATAAAAACTAAAAAAAGACCTGACCTGGTTGAACTTGTATCAAAACTGCGGTGAAAATGGAGACAATAGTTTTGGGACATTGTCCAATTGAGACATCAGTTTATTAGTGGAAAATAAAGGTATAGGCGGTTGCTGTACAGTTTTCCAGGTTAACTTTTATGGCGAAAAAAGGCTTGAGGGGGTTGAAATAGTGAATGAAATTTATATGGAAGGACGACGTTATCGAAGATAAAACCATTAAAATTTGCATGTAACTCTGTCACGTAGGTTAGGTTTTATGACGGAAATCATCCCTTATGGGGTGTTTACTCTGTACTCTGTACCTCGAAATAAAGAAGGCTGCGCCAATAATGAAAAGACGAGAAAAATATATAGCAATTGATTACGAAGGCCTATACAAAAGTTTTTCAAACAATACTTTAAATAATACATACTATAATAACTACTCGATTTTGGAAGAATACATAAGCCTCAACATAAATAGCAACAAAATTCAAAAAACAAAGGTACAAAATTTGCCACAGGAAGACTGGATCAATAAAAATATAATTTCTGGTATTACAAGAAGAAATACACTATGGAATAATCTTAAGAAAAATCCAGAAGACGTGGAGTTGAAAAATCATTTTAAAAAGGAACGAAACGGCGTGCGCGCAGCTATTCAATCAGCTAAGAATAAATATTATCATGGAGCCTTTAAAAAGTGCAAACAGAAACCTAAACGCATGTGGGACCTCATCAACTCATTAGCAAGCAACAAAATAAAGACTAGTGCAGTTCCTTCGAATCTCAACATAGATTCTAGATCTATTACGGACGCTAATGAAATATGTGAGCATTTCAACAGTTACTTTTCTAACATAGGAGCGCGATTAGCTGAGCAGATCCCGAGTCAGTACCATAACAGTATAACAGGTACACCTCCATGTAGTCCTAAAAGTAGTAGTAGTACACAATGTAGAATACTTACTCGAATGTCACCTTGCACTGCGGACGAAATAGGAAAAATAATAGATGATTTAGACCCGAATGTGAGCAAGGGTGTAGACGAAATTAACACTAAAAGTATAAAATGCATCAAAAAATTCATTATTAATCATTTGAGTAATTGTTTTAACAAATGTTTCGTAGCAGGTGATTTTCCGGATAGCTTAAAGATGGCAAAGGTGACTCCAATTTTTAAATCAGGCAACAAGTCTGACCCTGGAAATTATCGTCCAGTATCTGTCTTACCAGTACTATCTAAGGTTATTGAAAAATTGCTATATACACGCCTAGATAACTATCTAACTTCAATACAGTACATATCAGACAAACAATATGGCTTTAGACAAAAATCAAATACATTATCAGCAACTATTGACCTAATAACTACAATTAAAACAAATATTGATAAGAAACAAATAGCTTTAGGACTGTTTATAGACCTAAAGAAGGCGTTTGACACTGTAAGTCATCCACTATTGTTAAAAAAGCTCCAAAACCTAGGAATTCAGAACGCAGCGCTAAAAATTTTTGAAAACTATCTTAAAAACCGAAAGCAAGTGGTAAAAATAGGAGAATATGAAAGCAAACCACAAAATATCGGCTATGGTGTGCCACAGGGCTCTATTTTGGGGCCTTTGCTATTTTTAGCTTATATTAATGATATTCATGAGATGGGCCTGCATGGAGACATCACCCTTTATGCTGATGACACTTGTTTATTTTACTACGGAAACTCAATCCATGACATAGTCCAACAGGCACAATCAGATCTTGATACCTTATTTATATGGTTTCAGCAGAATCTGCTAACAATCAACACTGCCAAAACAGGGTATATAATATTCTCGGCCAAAAATAAAAACATAGAAAGCTTCCCACCGCTGACTATAAATGGAAAAGTTATACAGCAAAGTAGACAAGAAAAGTATTTAGGACTCATACTTGATGGGGGACTTACTTGGAAGCCTCATATACAGAAACTAAAAACTAAAATGTCCTCCCTTACCGGGGCATTGCGGAGAATGATTGGTTGTGTCCCGCGTCCCATCCGTTTTCTTATTTATAACAGCCTTGTAAAGCCACATCTGGATTATCTAGTAGAAGTCTGGGGCAGTGCAGCAAAAACTAACTTAGTAGAATTACAGAGATCGCAAAACAAAATAATAAAAGTCTTATTTAATTACGACTTTTTAACACCCACATCCAAAGTATATAGAGAAACAAAAATACTTAATATAAGACAAACGTATATTTATAACACTTGCACTTTAATACAGAAAATCAGAAACAAACAGGTTCACTCACAATTATCTTTCGTAACAAATAATGAAATCAGACAAAGAAAAACGCGAAGTGCTAATAATGTATCCTTACCCAAAACGAGAACGAATTATGGTAAAAAGAGCATTACCTACGAAGGAGTAAAATTATATAATAGTTTACCAATAACTGTACGAAATGCAAAAACATTAAATATATTCAAGAAAAACCTGAAATTACATATATTACAAAAATATCCGGTCGATTAAAAAATAAAAACAAACAAGGAACACAAATTATAAAATGATTACTACACACTTTTTACTTTGTTGCATTTATTGTTAAACATAACGTTTAAAAATGAAAATATTGTAGTCTTTTAAACATGTACTACGAATGAGCCCTAATAAATAAGTAAATTACAGAGTTTATACATATGCTAACATAGTTAATTAACGGTGTTCAAGTACTTTAATTAGTATTATCGAAATATTCTTGTATTTTTTGTTTTGAGGTTTTGCTTCTTTCTGTTAGAAGAGTGTTTTGGAACAAGCATGTTTAATTTATAAAAAGTGTAGAATTAAGAGCTCGTTATTGACAGTGCTTAACCTCTACGTCACTCGACAGAGCCGTGCGCCGTGCGCTAGAATGTGAGATAGCGCGCATCTACCCGCTAACGCTAAAAGGACGAGTTGCTGGGCGAGGCGAGGCACTGTTAATATGCTACCTACCTACTTATTACATTAAGTAATTTAAGATTCTCAATGTAAGTGAAGTTTATATATCTTCTTATTGAGAAATAAAATATTCTTAAACCCGAAGTACGATATTTTAGTGCCCGATATATTAATTCTACGCAGACGAAGTCACGGGCAGAAGCTAGTATTAGATGACTTGTTCTATTCAAAAGTGCTAGCAGGTTGTGTCATGTGCACACTTTTATCTCTTTGCGATAAGAAAACTTTTTTAAATATAATGTGTCGAAGAAATTGCATCGCCGATATTTCGCACTTTTTCAGTAATTTCAATTTCTTCAAGTATTCGTTGAAACGAATGTTGCATAATCTTCTTGGTCTATTCATGGGTGCTTTTCTTCTAATAGCACTGTCGAAATGTCCGTGTTCTTTTTTTTTTAAATATCTATCAACGCCAGCAAATTTGGCTTCACAGGCACTTTTTTATTAAGGCGACTGTGCCAGCCTTCGACAGGATTTGTTGTGCGTTGGTTTTCATCAGCAACACTCAATATGTGGAAAAATGGCACCCACTGGTTTTCGAAATAAAAGCAAAATTTCTCGAAAGCGGAGATATCTCTGCACATTTTACCAACTGTTTTAATCTCTAACCACGTATCAGTGAGAAAATTAGTCGGTAGAAGCGTTAAATACGAGCACAGTCTCATAAAATTTCTACCGATGGATGTCCAGCCTAAGTTTAACTCTTTACACTTCTTGTTGATAATGAAAAAAACAGCCACTTATATACACATGTGGGTATAGAAAAATTAATGCGTTAAATTGTGCCATTTCAAAATCAGCTTTGTAATATTTTATGTCCACACAGAGTTCTTCCTTTAAAAGAGGAAACAATCTCTGGTATGTCACTTGCTTTTTGTCAGGGAGTAGACAATATAATACCGGCACAATATTTTGGAATTTAGAATTTGGGTTCAAATTTACGTGTAAAGTGAAAATTTGGCGAAATGGTTTTGCTGCTCGCTTAAATGTGCCATCTGCGTAAAAATGATATGTTTTTTCAAGTAATTTCCGTGACAAATTTGGTGATTGAGCTCCGGTGATAATGCGTTGATCGGCTCAATTTCATTAAGACGACACGCCAGCCGTCTGTCGACGGTAAAACTAGGGCAAACTGCAGTACGCTGGATAAACTGCTAACTTGGTGGACGAAATGCGTGTTGGACAAAAACTTGTTGGACGAAATGCGTGTTGGACTAAATTCTTGTTGGACGAAATACGCGTTGGACTAAATCCTTGGTGGACGAAATGCGTGTTGGACTAAAACCTTGTTGGACGAAATGCGTGTTGGACTAAAACCTTGTTGGACGAAATGCGTGTTGGCCTGGACGAAATGCGTATTGGACAATTTGCGTACTGACGAAATAGGACTTGATGACTGTTTGGACGAACTGCGTATTAGACCAACGGCTAACAAATCATCGGTACGCCTTCGGTGAATAGTAATGAAGTGTCAAAGCAAAACACCGTAACTCAGGGGAAAATTTATCTCTACTTAACTTTTCCGTTTCGCTGTTCTTTAACTGTCTTTTCAATAATTCATTTGTAAAATGTGTTTTTGCTCTTAATCAATTAAAGATTTTTCGTCAATTTTTTTTAAAAGGTCTTCTAATGAGGCTACTTTTGTTTTTAAATAACGTGTTTTTGCTTGTAGACGTTTAATTTTTTTGCTTGTGCGTCTACTTTTTCAGTTAATTTTCTTTTTCTAAAACTCAGTTCTAATATTGAATTTGGAATAGGTTGTTAATTCTCCTTGCTGGTACTTGGAAGTGGTTCAGTTTCAGTGTTGGGCAGCTCTACGGCACCGTTAATTTTTACTTGAATGAGTGGTTCGTCAATGCTCCTCGGAATGTTGTTCTAAAAGCAAACGTAACTAACGCTTAGTTATTTATAATAACAGGACTAATGTTGCGTAGGATGGTAAAATACAATAGAGTAATTTATTATACGCGGAGTTGGCCGAAAATAACTAACACACAAGTCGCCCTGTCTCCGAAGGCAGATCTCTTAGCCGTACTTACATGTATAGTAAATACTAAATCAATAAGTAAAAATGCGTGAACCACTACCTAAAGTTTGTCTACCAATTACGTTATCATTATCAATAACGGGGAAACACATTCGAGTTCTGTGATACGTAACTGAACCTGATATTCACCACAATTTATTAATTTAAACTTTACATTTCGTATAAGGCGAGGACCTAATATTATAAAGCATCTTCTACCAGTCAACAATAGGACAAATCAGATAAATTATCACTATCGTTATAGCGAAGGAAAAATAGTGTACACATCCTCTAAGAAATTTAAAATTTTATATTTTTCACAAAGTTTGCGCTCTTGGCCACTCATGGAGATTATAGTCCAATGTTTCTTATTATTGTTTTATGAGAAGAAACCGTATTAACTGTATTTGTATTAGATCATATTTGACAAAGTTATGAAAATGTTCAAATACTATGGTCATTGGTCTTTATTTGTATAAGTAAATATTTAAGAGTGAAACGTGAAATACTTACTAAAATACTAAATATACCTAATTTTTCATATAAACATAAAAAGTAGGTACAGCAAAATCTATTAACTTACGCCTCTTGCTTGGTAGCGTTTGATACTGACTTGCATCAAAATGTTTCGAACATATGGAACTAGTACGCCCACCCAACTCAAAACCACCCACCCCAACAACCACCCAACCCAACCCAATTTACTTGTCTGCTGCATGAGGCGGTCCATATTTTTTTCTATTCCGGGTCTTTTGGAAAACTGTAAAATATACACTTAGAATAAATTGTATTCAGTAGGTAATACCCAGGTCCTTAGTAAATCTTCCTTATTGTCGATAATTATTTATTTAATCGAGACTACCTTCATCACTATAACCGAGTCTCGGGGGGAGTGCACCGACGTCATTTTGATGAAAACAATTATTAAGCTTATTAGTATTATCGACTTTATTTCAAAAACTGTTAAGTCATTTCTTACAAAGCATTAAAACCGAGTCTCGTGAGGAGTACGGACTAATCCAAGTAACAATTGGAATCGATTGCATGTAATCGTTAAATTTAACGTGCGATGCAAATATTTTTATAAAAATATTATTTTACGTATATAAAATTATAAAATTACTTACAAATGAAATGTTGTACCATCTGTTTCAAAGCTTGAAGTCGTTGATCGTTTTTTACACGAACTTACAGCACATGCAGGCATTTTTCCAATGAGTGTTCTCTGGCTAGCGGCGATTTTGTGAATGACCATAAATCGATTTTGAAATAGGTTTTGTGTAACTTTTTGCACATTGTGCAGGTTTTTCGACAGAGGGGTAATGTACTGAAAGGAGGCTCCAGGTAATATATGCTGTAAGATTACAGGTATTAAAACTTATTGGTAATATGAAATAATGTCATTAAAAAAATATTTAAAACGAAATGATCGTTTATGAAATAAAGAACTTTCCCATTTTCCATTTGTTATTGCTTTTGTTTTCGTTCTGTCATAAAATGCATATGTAAAAAGGGTCCCAAATGTTCAGTGGTCATTATTAATGTAATAAATATGTAAATTACACCCGAAGAATGCACGAGAATCCTTACAATACTGGAAAACGGCCGAAGCCAGCGAGATACTGCAAGAATAGCCGGAGTGACGTTGTCAACAGTACAGCGTATTGTTCAGCGGTTTCTAGAAACTGGTTCGAACTTACGCAGACCAGGAGGAGCCAGTCCCAGGTATACAACGGTACGGGAGGATCGATATCTAGTCTATACTATGCTTCGAAATCGATTCCTTACGGGAACTGCATTGACACAACAATTTTTATGGCTTGGTGGGAGCAATCCTAGTGCTTGGACTGTAAGACAGCGACTTGTTGAAGCTAATTTGAAACCCTTTAGGCCCGCTAATGGCACTAAACTGGAAAGGCACCATCGCACAGCAAGACAAATTTATGCACGCGAACACTCAGATTGGACACCTGAAGATTGGTCAAGAGTTGTGTTCTCAGACGAATCAAAGTTTATGCTGTATCAACACGACGGAAGGGCGAAGGTGTACAGAAGGCCAGGAGAACGATTCATGCAAGCCTGCATTGCAGAAAACGTGGCGTACGGTGGCGGTTCGGTAATCGTGTGGGCTGGGATTTCTGCAAAAAGCCGAACATAGTTAGTACTGATCGAAAACGGTACTCTAAATGGCGTGATACGTGGAAGAAATCCTAAATGAGCACGTTGGTCCATTTATGGCAAGGCTCGGTAAAAATGCTATTTTCATGCATGATAATGCCCGTCCCCATACTGCTCGTGTAGTACAACACTACCTGAACGATGTGGGTATTCGCCGCATGGAATGACCGGCCAGGAGCCCGGATCTCAACCCGATCGAGCATGCCTGGGACGAGCTTGGACGACGAGTAAGGCAACGAGTACCTCCTTCAATTACGCTTCGCGAGCTCAAAAACGCGTTGGTAGAGGAATGGGAGAACATTCCTAAACTGTGCTTCAGAAACTTGGTGTACAGCATGCCGAATCGCATCGTAGCTGTGCAGGCTGCACGTGGAGGCAATACCAAGTATTAAAATGTGTCAAATTTGGATAATTATATAAAAAATTCAATGTTTTTAATTTTGTTTTTAAAAGCAAGTGGATGCCATTTTTACTTTTTATAATTTATACGTAAAAATAAACGAACATTCAGTATTAATTGTAATGCATTTTATTTAAGTGACATTCAAATGTCTTTAAAGTCCAATTTATTTTATTAGGCTAGCTGTATTAGTTTTGGAGATATTGCAATTTATGTTAGTGACCCGAAAGTTTTGCTCTCGAGTGTATAAACATAGGGGGGGAATATATAGAAAAATGTAAATAAAACACTAATCGTATACTTTTGTTTTCCTTCTCATACCGAGAATTTATTGAACGCCCCTCGTATATACCTATTAAATTTTAAGTTTTGTTATGCGCAATCCTAACCCTTCATGTCGCTATGCTTTAATATCAAAATATGTTCCTATTGATGAGAAGGATTATGATTATGATGAACTCACTCAGTTTAATTAGATTACATTGGAGTATACTAATTAAACTGGACTCGATAGTACCTACGATACGATACGCGTGATATCCTGAACTATACACTTGCCTAATACAATTGCAAGTCATACGTCTGATGCATCGTTATCTAATATATAAAATTCTCGTGTCACGGTGTACGTTATTGAACTCCTCCGAAACGGCTGGACCGATTTTAATAAAATTTTGTGTGTCTTTTCATACACCTAAGTGATGTAAAAAAAAAATTGCAGCGGGCGAAGCCGCTGGCGGGTCGCTAGTTATTGTTATAAAGAGAAGTGGTTTATGGTAGCTCGCGGAGAGTTTTAAGGTTTTTTTTACCGGATCGGTACATAGCCTGTTCGCCATAAGTCCCACAGGGTACACACATAATAATTGCGTGTCTTGTCACTAGTCCCCGAATTTTCGTCGCAATGACGTCACAATAGGGTAGTTTAGGGAGTAAATGGAACGGTGTTAATTAATATGGTAACTTATAGTCTATTGGTGTTATACTGAATTAAAAATTCATAATCAGGCATTCACGATATTTTATTCTTATTTTCAACTTAATTAGGTTGAACAGGTTAAAGCTAATAAATTGATACAGATAATGTTTAATTATGTTCCACTTTTCCATTTACTGAATGGAAAGGTGTTAATTAATACGAAAAACTGCCGGATTTAACCAAATAAATTGTTATAACTACGCATTCACGATGAAAAATACCTAGTCAATTGATCAACGTTATCTTTCGGTATAATTACTTAGAGTAATTATACCGAAAGATAACGTTGATCAAACTTGTTGGTGCAAACCATACATTTGTAAGTACATTAAACTCCCTTTGGTTTTTTCGGCCGCTTACTTTTTGTTTGTCAAAAGCTAGTTTAACGTACAAATTGACTACGTTATTTTTTGTCGTTTGTGTAATACCTAGTTATTAAAATTTATTCGGTTAAAAACAGTCTTTTTTGGTATTAATTAACACAGTTCCATTTACTCCCAAAACTACCCTATTGTGACGTCATTGCGACAAGAATCCGGAGTCTACTTGTCACTTTTTCGTGCGAGCATCATTAAATAACTGCCACTTTAGATTTCACTTCGACACTGATTAAGCTGCACACCAACATGACAAACAGAGAAGAAAAATTGACAACGTTTAATTATTAACTTTTGTGTTATTTTAGAGCACAGTTCATATTATACAACTGTCGTTCCGTGAGGACGCCAGCTTCCCTGTAGACATCGACAGTGCTGCAAGTCCTTTTTTTTGCAATAATACCTTGAGAACTGACCGTTGGACCTTTCCAATGTTATCATTTTGAAAATGACAACAGATTGTACCAGGGCTTTATATATGTAAATTAATAGTTTTTATCCACAGTTTTTCTTAAATTCTTAAAAAGCCAAATCAATTTACGCTAGCCAAATTAATTTGTTCCAAGAGAGAAGCTGGTCTATGTGTAATCCTAAGTACTTCGTAGATGAAACTTTTAAAAGTTTCGTGCTAGCATCCTATTATTATTTAGTTGATTGACAAAGTATATTTTATCGGGTTGTGTTTTATTTAAAATTGAAAATGTAATATAATTAGTTTTAATTTAAGATTAAGGCTAAGCAAGTTAGTCTTTAGCCACAACATAACCTTGGTCAATCCCGCCTCAGCAAAGGCATGCACCTCAGCTATTACCTCACCATTGGTGCTTTGTATATTAGCGAGGTCATTGATGTATGCCAAAAAGAGAGTCGGGCCAAGGACACCCTAAGGGATCCCAAAGAGGGTGGAAGGCTCATCTGTGCTATAAACATCGCCACTAAGCTGAACCCGCTCCATTCTGTCACTTAGGTAACTCGTGACTAAGTAAAGAAACTGGCCACGGATTCCCATTGTTTCTAGTTTACGTCTAAGGATGGGGACACGGTGTCCGTGTCGAAGGTTTTTTTAAATCCAGAAAAATACATTAAATCTCGTTTTTATTCTCTAAGTGTCTTGTAATTGAAGTCTTAAGTTCTAGAACAGCCTCTTCCGTACTTTTGCCTTCGCGAAAAGCAAATTGTCGATTAGATAAGAGGTTGAATTTATTTAGGTAGGTTATTAATTTATTGTTGATTAATTTATCTATGGTTTTAGAGATCGAACGGCAAGACAGATATGGGTCTGTAATTATTCAAATCATCTCTGCCCCGTCCTTATTAACAGGGTGAATAGTAGAAAGTTTGAGGGCCGTAGGAAATAATCCTCTAAAACATAGTGAGCATAAATGCCCAATAACCGGAAGTAATTCAGATGATGCCAGTTTTACAAATGCTTTCGGTATATTCTCCCATCCCTAGGTAGACGTTGACTTAAGACGAAGTATAATGGACTGAATTTCAGCTAGATCAGGCTCTAGAACACCAATAGAGGAATTATTTGAGTGTAACGAGTTTAAATAGGACCTGAGATAAATCATTCGTGTTACTGGTAGTAATTTGCAAAGTGTTTATTTACCAAGTTAGCATGGCACCATAATATTGCATATCTACTTATGTACTCGTAAATTGTGTTGGTAGTGTATTGATTACCATGTTAATTTAATTTGATGTGTGTAAAGTGTAAGATTTTGCAGTAATTGGAGCTTTTTCTAATAAACAATTGCAAAAGTAAAAAGTCGCTGTTGTGCGACTAGCTAGTTTTTTGCATTGGGGCCTTTAATAGCGCATAAGTTCTCCTAAATGGAATGTAATTATTTTTAGGTACAACCTGGTAGCGCATAGCAAGTCGCACTCGTCGGAAGGCGCGAGTGCGACGGCGCCGGCCGCGGCCGCCGCGTCCTTGCCGCCGCGGCGCCGCCTGTTCCGCTGCACCTTCTGCCAGGAACGCTTCGAGCGGCGCTATATGTTGGAGCGGCACGTGTCGGTGGCGCACGGCCGCACGTTGGAGCGGCCGCCGCCCACGCCGCGGAACACCATGAGCAAGATGCTCAAGGCGCAGGCGCAGGCGCGCCGATCGCCCGCGCACTCCTCCGAGACCACTACCAAGGAAGAGCCCAGCTCGGAGGCGCCCGAGAAGCTCCCTGCCTCCAGCAACGCCTGGACCAACGCCTACGTGCAGGAGTTCGGGCTCAGGCCGGAATACCAACATTGACTCTTGCTCCTCTGTGACCGGGCGGAGCCAGTGTCTCTGCCCGTCACACTGGAGCCGGGCCATTCGTTGTTGCTCTGGTAAAAGACACTATTTTTAACGCAATTACCTACTCTTTGTGTAATTAAAGTGATTGTTTCGAACGGCATGATTATCCATCGGTTCTTAGTGACTAGTTTTAAGTCAAAGTGTACTGTCGGCGAATATATGGTAAATAGTTCAATAATGCATTCGCATCAGGTGGCACCTTTAAACAAAAAAAAACCGTTATAACATAATACTGAATATAACTTATGCACAAGTTGCCTAGAGAAGAAAATCTCGTTATATATAATATGATGTAAATACGCAAAATAGTTATTAATCATATGGCTATGAAAATTGAAAGCCTGTAGAATAGTGGTAGGTAAATGTGGATGATGATATGGGGATGTTGATCTATCTCTAGTTTACATTCGACTAGTTCACTGAAATATATGTTAATTAAAATCTATTTTTATACTGTTACTGAATGGCACTGTATATTATTTTAGTGAGTGGGGTAAATTAATTACCACCTTATTTGCAATAAGTTTATTAGGTTAATATGTATTAACTATGACATCAGGGCAGGAGCAGGACCCTGTCGTGACAAAGTAACGTTGGGTTACGCAACGACAGTGCAACAGTGCAATTTTTGTGAACGAATTTGGATGCGAGACAAATGTTATGTGTTACCCAATAATTTAAAGTAAACCCCATAATTTAGCCAAAAAATAATGCTACGGAAAAGTTTTATTTTAGTCAAAAAGTCCAGGCATATGTTGAGATTTGTAAAAAATAAGTAATGGGACAAAACGCCTTGATATACAGGGTTTACTGTATTTAAAGGATCAAGATCAACCTGTAAAAAGAGCCTTTGATCAATCTGTTATCGTCAGAACCCCTGGACCAATTGAGATTTTTGATGTTTAGAAAATACCAAAATGCACTGCCTTTTTGGTACTATTTGATACCTAACTTCAAATAATTAGTACCTCGAGAAATGAAAACTTGAGAAATTATTCTCTACTTATACTACTTACTACTTACTTAGAGTTGTATGGTTTTTAACCCACAATGCAAATATACATACATACATAACATTACGCCCTCATTCCCAGAGTGGGGCAGGCAGAGCCACAGAAATACCAACAACACTAAAAAGACATGTTAACAATTCTATAACCACATTTTGCACAAGTAAGCCGAGATGTTTACTAGTGTATTAGTGACAGGTTGCAAGCCCATCGCCTAACAATACCAGAAGCCTCTATTCCCCCAGTCGGCTCTCACGACATCCACAATGCAAATATGTACCCTAAAATATATGCTATATAAGAAAATTTAATTAAACTTTCTGGTACGCCAAAAAAAATTGAAAAATATACATAATGGGGTATTAAAAAGGTACTAAATATTAACAAAGAAATAAATTAGTATTGTTGTCTCGAACTTTGTAAAAAAAAAGTGGTGCAGAAATCCTGACGTCAGAATGTTTGGCCACTTTCTTTACTCGTTATTTCGCTGTCAATCGAGCAGGGATTATAAAACCGGTTTTATTTAATACATGTATTTACATTGCCAAATTATTACCGCTAAAAAATAATACCTATATTCGAATTAGAGGTATTGTTCTCATTTCGCTTTTGTTTTTATCGCTATGTATTCACTATTGACAGTATTAAATACCTGTATTCAATACCGCTATTCATTGTACCTGATAAGTGAGATGTCAATTAGACTTTTATGAACTGTAATTTCAGACTTGTCTAAGGCGAGTCTAAGTTTTCTGTAAGAGCACCGAAAACATTCACATATAAAAATAAACGAGAAAATTGACACTGACAGGTATTACTGGTTATGGTTTTTAGGGGTAAAGTATCAAAAAGGGGTATTGTTGTCAATTGTCTAAACCGATACTAAACTTGAATACCGGTATTGATTATACCGCTAATCAGAGCTTTAGCGGTATAAATAGTGAAAGTCAATTATAACGGTAATACCTCATTTAAAACCGGTAGTCAGAATACCGGTAACGATCCCTGCAATCGAGTTACTAATTATTTGAAGTTAGGTATCCAATAGTACCAAAAAGGTAGTGAATTTTGATATTTTGTAAGCATCTAATATCTTTTTTGGTCCAGGGGTTGTGACGCTTACGATAAATCTAATGAAATGAACATGGGTTTAAGATTTTTGACAAGTTTAAATTTTTTTTCGCCTTACGTCAAATACAAATGCGTCACTCACACAAATGCAACTTAATCCATACAAAACTGAAAACTGCTGATAACTGAAATGGCCCAACAGATTTTCATCAAATTACTTAGAACCACTTCAGTTTAATTATCTTTCTGTTAAGAAAAACCAATCAAGAGCAAGTCAGGCTTGCTCAATTAGGGTTCCGTACTAAAGCGACTAAAAGTAATCAGTACGCCAACTAACCTTTTGTTTATTTAGGTATATTAACATTATACCCATATTTGCTTGTTTTTACGTGAAAATTTACCAATTTCCCCACATTAACCTTTTAGCGGCCGTATTATTATAATATTTATAGTTAAGACAAATACCTTGTATGTTTTTGCAAGATATTCTATACTTCTACAGAGTTTACTTTAATGATTCGTAAACATAAACCGATGTAATTGTTAAATAAATAACAACAAAACTAAACTGTTGCCTTAAGTTTTATTTTTTAGATAAAAATAATATTGAACAAAGCATTCCAATTCGCTACCACCCAAAGTCTTTATACACAGGGTGTTTGGCAGTCAGGGTTTAAAATGATTAGATAGTAAGGGTTATTCTAAATATTTTTGACCACCTTACTATTATGCTAAGTTTAACCACCTTACTATTATGCTAAGTTCGTCAGTTTTTTTTAATAACACCCTGTGTAGCTCGTATTGAGTATTTTTTGTTTTGCCTTCTTAATACCGCGGTTTTTTAAAATAAAATCTAATAATTACTTAATACTGCTAAGACTGATTGAAAAAAACCCTTTAGGCTTGACGATAAAAAAACTCGGATAGATTTGTGACTTTGCGTCTCTACAAGAAAAAATTAAACAGCGATTTACGCATACAGATTACTTAAGCAACTTCTTTGATTTACAGGCCTTCTAAGCATATGCCATTTAAAAAACGAAAACAAATAAAAGCAATAATTAAGGTATTTCCAATAAAAGATGCCTTTTTTCCATACGCTTATTCCCTTAAAACCATAATTGTAAAATACCAAATTGCCGACATACCTGCTTTTCAAATTATCTGATTCCAAGTATACCATACTTTTTTATATTGTGTTCGGTTTGTATCAGTTTTATGTAATACCATGTTCACAAGACACTATGCTCCCTATAAAACCATAGGTATACCCAAGATATCAAATTTCGAAATTATAAGAATCTCTTAATACTTGACAAACCAGATTCGCAAAACAATCTTCTCGAAACCACTTGTCTTGATCTCACTTAAGCGTTATCATGAACGAGGGGCGGCTGAAAAGTTCTGTCGTAAGGTATTTTGGGGTTGTATACACGCTGTAACACCGTGAAGAGAAAACCGAATAATTTTAACAGTGTGTTCCTAAGGTCGTAAGAAACAAAAAAGATTATATGAACCCAGGTCGAAATATGATTTTAGTTTTTGTTATGTTTTCATACAATAAAATAATTATTGTTCCTACACCAGTAAATCAACACATTAGGATAAGCTGGCAACGTTTCTTATTGTTATCTCTTTTCATTAGAAGAAATAGAAATAGAAAATATTTATTCAACGCACACTACACAACACAACAAAAAATAAACATATGAAAAACAGAAATCATTGCGTTGAACAGGATCCCTCTCAGCATTGTGCCGCAGTCAAACCGCGGCGCTGATTTTCAGAGGGACCCTGACTTAAAAAACCAACCTTAATTAACAGAAAAAACAAGTAACAGTAAACAGGCAACAGGTAACATAAACACTAGCGACAATTTGACACAAGTAGACAGTACACACTTAAAAACTGACGATTTGTGTGACAACACCAGAACAACACAACGGTTTCCTGTTAGATCGCTTCAAGTGACGGCCAATTTTATTTCAAGGTATGGATTACGCATATTACCAGTTTAAGAGGCAAGTTTATGTCATACTCATAGAGCAATTTCCTTGTCAGACAAATCGTTTCAAAGCAGGATTTACGTACAAATGCAAACGAAACTTCTTATTACGTTTGCAATTGTTATCTCTTTCCATTAGAAGAGTTAAGTAACACTTGGAGTCAAGTGTAGGAAATTTTATTATCTATGACATAGGTGATAGATAATAAAATTCCCTTGTCAGGCATTATTGTTTTAAAGCGGGATTTACGTAAAAGTGCAATCGAAACTGTTTACTAATAATTTACCTATTTAGATATGCTTCAGACGGGTGCAGACCCACCGTACCTACCCCTAAACCGTACCACTGACTCAAAATTTGTATCATAAATATGAGGTAGGTTTAGGTTATGTTAGTTCTTCAGCAGGCCCGGAGGGCCAAACTACCCAGAAATAGGAGCTCTGCGAGAGCAGAGCTCCGTCGACAACGTTAAATTCGATTTTAATAGTAATAATTGGTCAAAGTACCACCAGTGGTACGGCCGAGGGGTACGGTGGGTCTGGAAGGCTTCAGACTATCGCAGAGAGATTTACACTTTCGCAAAGTTAAAAATATTGTAACAGCCTCATTCGATTAAATTGGTGGTTATTTTTGCCCCAAACACTACGAGGACGTTTATTTAAGCAAATAGTTCTAGGGCCTTATGAATAGGCCAAGAACTAGGGTTCATTTAAGCAAAATAAGTATTATTGTGACTAAATAAATTAAATAGATTTTTTTTAAAGCAAAGTCTACAAAAAGTAGCTTAGAAACAGTTATTTTGAACTGTCATGGGTACTCCTTACATCAAACTAAAAACTACTGGCCACTTCATTCCGCAATCATAATGACATTAATGACTTACATTGCGTCATTGACATTGTTATTGATATTAAGATTTGTACGGAGGCCATTTGCAACGTTAAAAGATGGCGGACGTGTGATTTGTTTTAGACTTTAATTTTTGGGTAATTAGGTGTTCAAAGTTCTTTTCTGATAGTGGTTTGTACTTTTTATGCCTTTGTGTCGCACAGTGATTGAAGACTTGGACTTGTTTCGTGTATCTGGCATCTTTCTTCTCGTTTCAAGTGGACTCGCAGTGGTGCAGAGGTTAAAACTATCTTGACCTCTGACCTACAAATCATCGTACAACGTTGCCCCCAATCTTCCTAGAGAAGATTGGATTGTGTTTTATTGCTATATTGATTTATAATTATATATACTTACTTGACACTGGCGAAATCACTTCACGTGGAAACGCCATATCCCCGCAGTAGTAGCTGTTCAAGTCGCCGCGGGGGCAAAGAAAGAAGAAGAAGATTTGTACGACGTAAATTTTGATTTGGTTCCGGTAACCTTCGGGGAGGGAAGATGGCCGATTGAAAAATGTCCGGCTTTTGCTTTTGATTTATTCTCTTTACTGATTTACTCTATTCACTGGACATTGGCGAAATCACTGCGGAATATCGCGGTGGACCGCCATTAATATAAAAGAAGAAGAAGAAGAAGATTTGTACGACGTACATTTTGATTTTCACAACGTAACTTTTATTATCTTTACTGGTATTTATTATCTTGTCAGCCTTATCTAGTTGTTAAACTAGACTTAAGACGTTACAAAGTGTCTTCAGAAATAATGAATGTTAAATTGAAGGATTGACTTATGGAACGGAGACGTGGTCCCTCACAGTGAGCCTTTTAAATAAGCTCAGAGTTACTCAGCGTGCTATGGAGAGAGCTGCTCGGAGCTTCTCTACGGGATAGAATCAGAAATGAAGAAATCCGTAGAAGAACCAAAGTCACCGAAATGCTTCTCAGAGTCTGCAAGCTGAAGTGGCAATGGGCTGGACACATTGCTCGTAGAACTGATGGCCGGTGGGGTGTTAAGGTTCTCGAGTGCAGACCACGGACCGGGAGACGCGGTGACGGTCGGCCCCCGACCTGGTGAAAGTCGCCGGACACCGGTGGATGCAGAAGGCGTGTGACCGTTCGTGGTGGAAGTCTTTGGGGAAGACCTATGTCCAGCAGTTGACGTCCCCGGGTTGAAATGATGCAAATAAAAGTATCTATGGTATGCTTTTACTTAATAAATAAATAAAAGAATTTTAAATAAATAAATACAATAAATATCAGGGTACAGTGTCACACAAATTGACCTAGTCCCAAACTAAGCTCTAGGCTTGTACTATGGGTACTAGACAACGATAAACATACTTAAATAGAGAAATACATACTTAAACATATATAGAAAACATCCAAGACTCAGGAAAATATATTCGCGCTCATCACAAATATCTGCCCTTACGGATTTGAACCCAGGACCGCTGGCTTCGGAGGCAGAGTCACTCCCAACTAGGCCAACGTGTCGTCGGCCGAATTTTGTGTATTATTTCGTATAATTTGTGGATCACATGAATTGCATAAGTAAGATTAATTGGTAATTAATTACAATAATAAAACGAAATGTTTACAAAATTAACTCGCAACAAGACTAGTACTATTCCTGTCGACAGTATTCATTCATAAACAAATAAAAATAAACTGCATATTATCATAAAAATATTACATCCATTAAGATTCCGTTAAGTACTTACCATCTGAGGCCCGTGGCAAATTCATTGGATGGGGCCCTCAGTAAAATCGTCATGTTATTCCTGAGCTCGCAGCCTCTCGGGCCGGAAGGCTGTCTCGGGCCTAGGGGCCCTCTCGGGCTGGGGGCCCGTGGCATTTTGCCGACTTGCCACCCTGTAGTTACGCCACTGGTATGTACCCAGTGCGTTGCTGTCGGTGTCTTTCTTACACTTTACTACTTGATACTCCAACGAACTGGTAATAGCACGAATACTTTTAATCCGTCGGCTTCATCATTATCACCATTTCTTCAGCCTGTTACCGCCACTGGTGAGCACTCGAGTACGCCATTCATCCCGAATCCCGATCATGTGCTGTTCTAATCTAATCCAAAATTGATCCGGCTTGCCTTCAGTAATTACAATGTTCCAAGATTTGTGAAAGTTTCTTCATATTTGTTTTTTTTTGTCATAAGATTCAATTTAATATTGGATTATTATTATTAATTTATCGATATCTTTACGTTTTTGGAGAAAAAATATTAAGCTGACGTTGACATGTAAACATACTAATGACGGTACTGAATGAAAGTCAATTTACAGTCAACTTAGACGTGGCGGGCTCGCAACGTCGCAATTGTAAGGTGTTTTGTACTGGAGATTTCATTACGACTTTTTTAAACATAAACGCAAATATCTCAAAAACCAAGCTGAATCTAGCATACCAATACAACAATATTAACTCCAAATACGCTGTTAAAATTATTCGGTTTCCTCGTGTTACATCGTGTATGTAATGAATTATGGTACTGGCCACTAGATAGACCATTTAAAAACAAATAATGGAAAATAAACATTATGTCATTACAATTATAATTTCTCGAGATATTCAACGATTAAAACTATCATGTCTGAATCATCATTGCATATTACGAAAATCGAGCACCGGGCTGTGATTAAGTTCCTCGCGAAAAGTAAAAAAACTCCTCTATGCATTTTTCAAGAAATAGGTGCTATTTATGGTGTCTCTGGGCCTTCCTATGCTACAGTTAAAAAGTGGAGTAGCCTATTTAAACAAGGACGAGAGTCGATCGAATACCTCAGGACGGCCAGTATCGGTAGTGACCGACCAAAACGTCGCTGAAATTAAAAAAAAAATAGTGTTGGAGGATCGAAGAATTATGTATGATGTGTAATTTAGCTGATGCCTTAGGCATTAGCAAGGAGCGGGTTGGAGCAATCCTTCATACATATTTACACGCGACTAAGGTGAGCGTGCGTTGGGTACCGAAAATGCTGACGGCGTTTGACAAAGAGCGGCGTGTCGAAACTTTCAGGAGTTTTTAGACTTGTGCGGAGACAGTGTTGACGAAATTTGCTCCAGGATAGTAACCGTTGATGAAACATGGGTCAGACAGTATGATCCTGAATGTTAGTCGGAGTCCATGCAGTGGATTGAGAACGGTGAAAGGTCGCCGAAGAAGTGTAAAGATCTGCCTCTAAGCTAATGGCTACGGTGTTTTGGGACGCGGATGGAATTCTTTTAATAGATTATTTAGCAAAAGGCTCTACAATAAATGCAACTTACTATTTTGAGCTATTGAGACAAATGCGTCAAGCCATACTTGAAAAAAGAAGGGGCAAAATCAGTAAAGGTATTTTGTTTTTGCAAGACAACGCCCCCGTTCATACCGCGAGTGTTGCAAGACTAGCTCTGAAGGAAATCGGCTTCGAAGAAATTAACCACCCTGCGTATAGTCCAGATTTAGCCCCTAGCGACTTATGTTCAGTAATTTAGAGAAAGACCTAAGAGGAAAGAGATTTGGAAGTGATGACGAAATGGCCGTTTTCTCGTGGTCCTACTATTTTTGTCCTACTGACTTTCGACGGAGCCCCGCCCAGGGCGGGGCTCCTACTTCTAGGTGGTTTTGCCCTTCGGGCATCTGAAGATACCTAACGAACCTAACCTACCTACTTTTACAACCATAATTAGTATTTAGTGATCAAATCTAGGTTCACTTTTTGACTAGTAGGACAAATTAGTAGGACCACGAGAAAACTTGCGACGAAATGAAGGCGGCATTTTCAAGGCCAAAGCAAAGAATATTTTTAACGGCATAAAAGCATTATATAATAAATTTAAGAAATGCATCGAGAGGGGGATTGAAAAATAAAATGAACTGAAATTTTCTAAATTGTTTTTTCCTCCTTAGGTTTAGAACTTTTCAGCAGCCCCTCGTACTATACGACGGGTGATCAATAAGTTTTGATAATCGGTATGAAAAATGGGAGGTAAGTAAATCGTTATTCTTTTATTGGAATATGCACACTTTCCATGTTTGCAAAAACTGAATACCGTCATTGTTTTATTTTACCCGTTTAAAAATATTTTTACTTTTGGAGGTCAAATTTTGTACCTTCACTGAGTCGTCATCAGTTCTTGATTTTTATATAGTTGTTTTTGAATATTCCTGTATGAGAAGTAGGAGTCGAAAGTAAGGGCTACATAACAGGGGAAGCGGTTATCAGTTACGAAATTTCGTCAAAGACCAGCACCCTTGTCAATTAGAAGCAGGGCCCGTACTTTTCATGCCGCTGACGCAAAAATGACGTCACGCTACATAGAGTATGATTTTAAATAGTTTTATTGAAATTATTAACCATTAGTCGCCAATCATTTAATCATGTACAAATGAGTTAAGTAATCTATTGAGTCGTAGAAAATAAAATACCTACTAACTTGATACATAAAACGTAAATGAAACTATTTCTTTTACATTTTCTTCAATGGTATTTATTGTTACCACATTTCAAGAAGTAAGTACAAAACAGAATTCCTCCTCTCTAACTTAAAACACAATCCTTCTTGCTTCAAATCCCGTACCTACAGAGAAAATCTACGTCATCTTCGTTTTCATACGTCATGTGATATTCATAAAAATACTTTTGTTTTGTAATCATAGTTTTGATTGTTCGTACATTTGGTTAATTATTCCAACTTCCCTGTTAAGAAAATTTGAATCGATGGATTTTTTTTCTGATTTTAACAATTTACACAAACAATCAATATAGGTATAATAGTATTTAATTCTCAGAGGCATTTAATAAATAATGATTATGAAGAAATACTATTTGGAATCATATTCTATGTAGCGTGACGTCATTTTTGCGTCAACGGCATGAAAAGTACGGGCCCTGATTAGAAGGCTCTGAAGCAAAATTCCTGCCGCAAATTCGTATTTTTATTGCTTTACCTTATTTTTAATATTTTTACATAACTTTGAGAGAATAATGTTAAATAACTCTTGTAGATTTTTTGAGCTCCATTAGTAAAAGCTAATGTCACAGTTATTATTTGTAGGCCTCAATAATCCTTAAAAAGGCCGAAAAACCTACCCTAAAATTTGGTGACAGAGCAGGGCTGGGATTCTGCACGGTAATAAAATAACGATATCGTATTTGACGTGTTTCCGTATTGTCAACGTTTTGATAGCTCTTATGTCATTTACAATAATGGCGACTGTGACATAAACGATTCTAAAACATTTCAAACGCGATATCGTTATAACGCTACAGAATAGAAGAGGCCCAGGGTTGGAATTCTAAAAGGTAATAACGATGTCGTTTTTGACGTGGGCTGGAGTTCTACAAGGTAATAACGATATCGTTTATGACCTGTTTCCGTATTGTCAACGTTTTGACATATTATTTACGGGTGCAGACCCACCGTACCACTAAACCGTACCACTGACCAAAATTAGCATCATAAATATGAGGTAGGTTTAGGTTATGTTAGTTCTTCAGGGGTGCAGACCCACCGTACCACTGACCAAAATTAGCATCATAAATATGAGGTAGGTTTAGGTTATGTTAGTTCTTCAGCAGGCCCGGAGGGCCAAACTACCCAGGAATAGGAGCTCTGCGATAGCAGAGCTCCGTCGACTCCGTTACATTCGATTTTAATAGTAATAATTGGTCCAAGTACCACCAGTGGTACGGCCGAGGGGTACGGTGGGTCTGGAAGGCTATTTACAATAATGGCGACTGTGACAAACGATTCTTAAACGTATCAAACACGATATCGTTTTAACGCATCTGAATAGAGCCCCTGGAGATAAAAAAAAATACTACAAAGTTACCTTACTTGTTTGTTTATCCTTAATCATAAATCCAAGGTTTCATTTTCGACTGACGCATTTACCCCGTTTAAGAATGCAGGGGTAAAGGTAACTTAAAGTTAAAGTATATCAATCAATATTTATTAACAAAATAATATCTTCTAATTGCGGGGATGAGCCTCAAGATCGTGGATGCCGCGGATCTTCCAAAACCGGTCAAGATGGCTTGGAAGACGATCATTGGCATCCCCGATGCAAAGGTAGTGTTTCAGCTGCTTCAACGCTTCAACGAGCGGCTGAACACCGACCAGTGGAAGGTGGTCGACACCTCGGAGACGGGAACTGGCACTCGGCGCATCATATTGATGGACCGGGAGTCAGCAGACGTAATCCAACAGGCCGGTTACGTTCTAAAATCGGGGATAGACATCAGCACCTTTAAGCTCCTGGACGATGCCGAGAAGAAGGGTGCTGGTGTTGATCCCAAAGAGGCTCTCCCAGAGGAAGATGCGGTTGTGGTAGCCGCGGACGAAGAGTCGGACGGGGATGGACGAGGTTGACGGTTTTGGAGTAGACGAAAGGCCGCGTGGGTATTGGGAGCCGTCACCGGCATCGGTGACGACATCCGAGAACCTGCGTGACCTGGACGAGCTGTACCTCGGAAGCCCCGCCTCACCCATGTCACCCATGTGACTGCGAGTCGCCGGCGGACGCTGCTGACCTCAGCAGGCCTATGCCTCAATAGAAAAACAAAACAAGCCATGGGAGGCATAAGGTGCAACACAATAAAGCAGCCACAGCTTTTCTGGCGAGGCAGCTAAAGCTATACAAGGGCGAGATCAGGGGACTTAACGGCACGGGAAGGGTGATCTTTTACCTCTGCCCCGAGAATAACACGAGGACTTGTGTGTATGTCAAAAACGGCATAAATGCCATGCCTTATAATGCTTACTATTCCAGGAATCTTACCACTATTAAGATCCAGGTGAAGGGGGTAGGCAATACTTATTATCTTGTCTGCCTACCTCCCATACGAATCGACGGACCCTACCACACCTCAACTCCGGTGTCTCGTCGCAACAGCCAGGTGAACACCGATCTGATCATCGGCTGCGACGCCAATGCACGACGACGTCATCTGGGGTAGCACGGATGTCAACAACCGGTGAGAGAAGTTACTGGACTATCTGGTGAGCTCACCTTTACAATTACTTAATAAAGGAAATAGTCCGACATTCGTCAATGCGAATCGTGGAGAGGTAATTGACATAACGGTGGCGTAAAACCACACATTGGAAAATATTTACTCGTGGCATGTTTCCAATGAAATCTCATTGTCAGATCACTAGTACATCGTCACTACTTTGAAAAAACCTTGTATCTCATATTTCGTGATGTAAGGTTTTAAACTTAAACATACAGAAATAAGTTTAAAATCGTACCTATATCAAAAAAATATGTGATACGAGGTTTTTAAAATTATTGACGATATATGCTTCAAGTACCAGGACCGACATAGGTACCGATTGAACCTGTGCGTAAAAGAAATCCTAGGAACACCGATTGGTCATCCTTCAAACAACACCTGAAAGTAGACCTAGGGTAAGCTAAACTCTATTTTTGCGAGCGGTATACACTGCTTGGACCAAAAATTGCTCGGAAAAAAGGGTGCCAGCCAAAAAGATACCCTGGTAGAACCCTGAAATTACCAAAATCAGAAGAGAACCAGGGCAATCTTCAATGACGCGAAGGCGACGAATAACTTTGGCAGCTACGCTCGCAAGCTCACTGGGTATAATAAAGGTGTAAGAAAGGCAAAAAGGAGTGCATGGCAGAACCACTGCAACCAAATAGGCTCGATACCAGAAAGTATGAGGCTCACAAAAGCACTAGCAGTAGTGAGGTCATCACCGCTAACGTCAATAACCCTGAAAGTTTTGTGTAACACACACTTTCCCGGTTCCATTGTACGTTAGAGCGAAAACGACAGTGAACCAATAAGTGTGGCAGAACAGACTGCATACACAACAAGATACAATTGGCACACTGCCAAAAGGTAGTAGGTATGGGTTACTCTTAAAATTCCCTTTTCGCCAAATGACAATATAGCTCAAACGTCTGGATTGTGTAATGTCTTTGTTGCTATATAGACATGAACGCGAAATGTATCTTTAGCAAAACGTCTGGATCTTAGAATGTTACAATTAAAAATACACTAGTAGCGAAACGTCTTTATCTTAGAAATGTATTTATTAATTAATAGACATAAAAGCTGAATGGCCCGGTAGCGAAACGTTTGTATCTCAAAATGTCTTAATTACTAAATAGACATGAACGCCAAATAGCCCGTTCGCAAAACGTCTGGATCTTTAAATGGCAAGTGTTGATATGACACTTGATAATTTCCAACTCCTTTCCACACAATCAATTATTATCTATTATTTAAATCCTGGCACTCGTATTGTGGTCATGACAGTCAACTAATTTTGCTTTCGACGAATTAAATATTCTAAATAATATATGGACTATTTTAATTTCCAGACGTTTTGCTAATAACCCCTTCTATGTTCATGTCAATCAACTAATTTTACTTTCGGTTAATTAGGTATTCTAATCATACGGACTATTTATATTTCCAAACGTTTGGCTACTTGTTCATTTCAATTCTGTGACATCCTGCTAAATTGACACTTTGCTTACTAAGTATTCTACTTTCATGTCATTCAGCTGAATTGACTCTTTGCTGACTGTGTATTTTACTCTTAAGTCATCTAGCTGAAATGGTCCTTTTGCGAAAAAGGAATTTTGAGAGTAACCCGTAGGTATGTCTATCCAGAGAAATCGTCGTGTAAGATATGAAGAACTTCTTAGAGGTTTAGAATGCGTAGGCATAATATTCCTTTATTACCAAACAGACAATCTGTTTTTGCTCCCGCGATAACGATCTATGGTTAGGACATATTTCTTATTTGTAAAAATGTAATTATTACTTAATAATGAATGACATCAAATTCAATATCAATATTAGATTCAAATTTCGAACATCTTTGAAAAACAAAGCCATTTTATTTGACCTCGATTCTAATATTTATTTATTTATTTATTTTATTTATTTATTCATTGTAAAGTCATCCTGCAAATGATATCATTTGCAGGTGTTACATTTTTATAAGTCAGACCATGACGCCCTGTAAGGGCACACAATATTACCTAAAGCCATACACTAAAACATTACATACAATTTTCAATGATTGGTCATCAAATATCACACTTGGTCATCTTTTAAAGTCTTCAACAGCATAGTAACATTTGTCTATTAATAATTTCTTAAGTCTATTCTTGAACAAATTGTCACACGGTTCTTGTTTAATCGAATCGGGAATTTTATTAGTTATAATTATACATTTATAATGAGAACCATTTCTATACATTGCTAAGTTAGTTTTTGGTAACAATAATTTATTTTTATACTGCTTTCTAGTCTTCGGTAAATCCTTTTTCAGTTGAAATAAATGTGCGTTGTCACGAACAAAAAGAGCTGCTTGCATGATGTAGATACAAGGCAAGGTTAACAATTTATGTTGTATAAAATACGGGTGGCAACTGTTGGGGATGCGCACGTTGGCCAGGACACGAATACACTTCTTTTGCATAACAAAGAGTTGTCGAGCCTCAGCGCTGTCTCCCCACAGCACCACTCCATAGCGGAGCCACGCGTGCGCGTATGCGTACTACGCAGATAACGCACACTCAAAGTCTGTGTTAATTTTTAGTACATTTAGCGCATACACAAATTTCGACAATTTTGTTTTAATATTTTGGATATGAGCTTTCCAATTTATATCGGAGTCAATTTTTATACCTAATAAATTAAATTCCTTAACTTCCTCTATATTACATGTGTCTGTGTCTTAGAGCATATATTACCTGGAGGCCGCCTTATAGGTCATATTCGAGTACAATCATGTCTGCCGAGATTTGCGGGGGGTGAAGAAATAACACATGCAAAAGATTACTTACAAATGCAAAATCTATCTGTGTCATTACACACAAATATTTTGACAAAAATCTAACACATATACATTTTAATGCACACAAACATATCACACATTGTAAAGACTTTGTATAAACGCAGTTTTAAGAATACGTAAATACGAATGTAAGCGGCGGCATAACCTACGGTGCGAGGATTAGGTCGATAGCTAATATCGATATTTTTACGTTATCATTATCAATAACGGGGAAACACATTCGAGTTCTGAGATACGTAACTGAACCTGATATTCACCACAATTTATTTATTTAAACTTTATTGCACTAAGAAGACATTTCGTACAAGGCGAGGACCTAATATTATAAAGCATCTTCTACCAGTCAACAATAGGAGAAATCAGATAAATTATCACTATCGTTATAGCGAAGGAAAATTAGTGTACACATCCTCTAAGAAATTTAAAATTATATATTTTTAACAAAGTTTGCCCTCTTGACCACTCATGGAGATTATAGTCCAATGTTTCTTATTATTGTTTTATGAGAAAAAACCGTATTAACTGTATTTGTATTAGATCATATTTGACAAAGTTATGAAAATTTTAAAGTACTATGGTCATTGGTCTTTATTTGTATAAGTAAATATTTAAGAGTGAAGCGTGAATTATTTACTAAAATACTAAATACACCTACTTTTTCATATAAACATAAAGTAGGTACAGCAAAATCTATTAACTTTCGCCTCTTGCTTGGTAGCGTTCGATACTGACTTGCATCAAAATGTTTCGAACATATGGAACTAGTACGCGTAGGCACCCAATTTGCTTGTCTGCTGCATGAGGCGGTCCATATTTTTTTCAATTCAGCGTCTTTTGGAAAACTGTAAAATATACACTTAGAATAAATTGTATTCAGTAGGTAACTTCCAGGTCCTTAGTAAATCTTCCTCATTGTCGATAATTATTTATTTAATCGAGACTACCCTCATCACTATAACCGAGTCTCGGGGGGAGTGCACCGACGTCATCATTTTGATGAAAACAATTATTTAGCTTATTAGTATTATCGACTTTATTTCAAAAACTGTTAAGTCATTTCTTACAAATCATTAAAACCGAGTCTCGTGAGGAGTACGGACTAATTCAAGTAACAATTGGAATCGATTGCATATAATCGTTAAATTTGACGTGCGATGAAAATATTTTTATAAAAATATTATTTTACGTATATAAAATTATAAAATTACTTACAAATGAAATGTTGTACCATCTTTTTCGAAGCTTGAAGTCGTTGATCGTTTTTTACACGAACTTACAGCACATGCAGGCATTTTTCCAATGAGTGTTCTCTGGCTACTCTGGCTAGCGGCGATTTTGTGAATGACCATAAATCGATTATGAAATAGGTTTTGTATATATTTTTTTTTTTGTCTGGACCCGCACGAATGCTTAGCCATTTGTCAAGTATTTTATTTTGAATAAAAAAAATAGGGAAACATACGTGGGATATTGTACAACTAATAAACGGGAATAATAAGGAAATATGGATCAGGGTTAATAAATTACATGTATATAAATATAGGAAAAAAGAAGGAATAAATATTACAATTTAATGTTGTTACATTTTATAAAAGATTCTATAAAAAAATAAATAGAGGGGTCAGGGGAAGAAAGTAGGATGTTTATATTTGTAGGCAGTGGGACATGATGGGAAATAAGGTTTTCAAAAAAGGGAATATGGTCATACATACTGCAAGCGAAAAATATATGATTCAAGTCCCCAAACTCATCCCCACAGTCACAAGCAGGACTCCTTGATATTTTAGGTTTTGTATAACTTTTTGCATATTGTGCAGGTTTTTCGACAGAGGGGTAATGTACTGAATGGCGGCTCCAGGTAATATATTCTCTAAGGTAGCCTCGTTTAGTTCGTTGGATTTTTTGTTAAAGTAGTCTATTTGCACATATTGTTTACGGTTCCACAGGTAAGATTTGAACCATTAATCCACGTATTCATATCACTCGAGATGACATTTTATTCGAAATGGAATGTCAAATGCATACAATTTTGACAAATCTCGCTTGTTACTTGATATCGAACGTGATAGTAGAAGCCGACTCTAGTTTGTCTCTGAATTGAAAAAAACTACGGGTGCCGCCATTTATGACGTTCTATTTGTCTTGTCGCAAAAATTAGTTTTGTTTTTATAATAATATATTTATGTAGATTGTAACTGTACATAATTAGGCATTAAAACACTCATGTGATGACTGATGTTATTATGTTACAGTCACATAAACTACCATAAGGTATAAAAAACAAAATGGAAAAAATAAAACAACATCCCCCAGCCGGCCGTGCTCCGCACCACGGCCACAGAACAAAAAATAAAAAGTACTTTGTCTCACGCTCGCAGCAAAATCGAATTTTGCTCACTGTTTTTAAGCAGCAAAACCACCCTTTTTGAGGTGCTGAGGTTAAAATGTACAGGCAACATTTTCTACGTAGTACCTTTGCTAAGAGTAGACGTGCGTTTGGTTGTTTACTGGAATTTCTTTTAGTGAATTATTTAATATTGTATTCAAATTTTTGAATCATCTGTACCTCCTTGTCTTTCTTAAGAGTTTCTTCATTCGAGCCATCGGATATATTGATTTGTGTCGGACCTTTCATGTTGCATCGGTGTTTGGTGACGTGAAGTGTGATTTTGTGTTTATTTATTTATTTATTTATTGATACACCAACAGTGTTTACACAGATACATTTTAAATGATATTACAATCTTGCTTATTCTACTGGTAACACTAATAACAGGCGTATACAGCACTCATAAGAATAATTTAACTGAATTTATAATGGCTAAATTTTAACTAAAATTAATATAAATTAACTATACATACTATAAAGTGCATAAAACTATGAAAGACTGGTAGCGATCTATATTTTTTCTTTAAAATTTAGACTATTTGAAAAGTAATGCAAAAGTTTATTCTTAAATACTATAAAGGAGTCACAGAAGATGTCGATGTCATTTATTTCGAGAGTGTTGTATGTAACAATGAGTCGATTGAGAGGAGAGAATTTACCAAGATTGGTTTTGTGGTTTGAAGTAGCAAATATGCTTCTAATTGGATATCTCGGAATAGCACGCGGTACTCGTAACCCTATATGCATAAGAGCATCCGGGGCAAACATGGTGCCATTAATTAGCTTGTGAAGTGTTAATAGATCTGTAATAGTTCGACGCTGTTCCAATGTGTTTAATTTAAGATGAGACAGGCGCGTGTAATAGGATGCTCTGTATGGACAAGTGTAATCCCTGTAAGCCATGAAGCGAGTAAAACTACGTTGCACGTGCTCTAGCCTGTGTAACAACCCCCCTTCTGACTACATAAAATAATTTATAATACTTTAATACTCAATCTTAATATATTTAATTTAAACTCTTAAACTCCTAATGAATAGAATATTCTAATTTGATATATTTATTTGGCCTTTTGATCGTCTAGTGTCAGAATCCTACATTGCACCGCAGCACCCATGTCTTTTATATGGAGCATAGTCAGATTTGGAATTCTTCTAATTCTACAAGCCCTAATGATTCTCCTATATTTTTTTAAAATATAATTATATAAATTACCGTTCTTTTATTAATCTCACTCCTAATTAACCTACCCTGACCCTTTACTTTATCAACTCTTTTACTTTGTCTTTAATAATATTTAATTACTAGCTGTTACCCGAATACCTAACATGTAATATTATTCCCTACCTATGTGTTTAAGAGAAACAATATAATTATATTTGCCCTACCTAAACCCCTACCTTGAAATGAGGCCGGTTACAGCGAGAACCTATTTGATCTTAGGTTCACTACTCTTATGGTATGGTATGGTACTATGGTATTTAATAATAATTTGAACTGAAATCTAAAATCAAATTAGTCCTTTCTTTGGATGGGGTCTGGCCTCACTAAAACGACCTATGACAGCGTTATGTGTATATTTTTACAGTTTAGATTCCCTTGGGAATGGCGTGATGTTTCAATTTCGAAACACTAGCTGATGCCCTTAGACAGTGACGGTTGAATACGTGATTCGGTAGTTTTCCTAGTTATATTTAAATAACAATTTCTATTTCATTACAGTAAAGTTTTCCAGTCATTAACCATTTAATGAATACAAGTAGGTACTTTAATATAGACGGGGAGACCTGTGTCAACGTTACGTGTATATTTTTACACTTTAGATTCCCTTGGGAATGGCGTGATGTTTCAACCGCAAAACACTAGCCGATGCCCTTAGACAGTGACGGCCGAGTCGTAACCCAGTATTATGACGGAGAAAAAAACAGCCGTAGAAGAAGAAACAGTCCAACCCATAATATTACCTGAATTTTACCAAATGCAGAAAGTCTACAACTGGAAATATTTACTTCCTGTCAAACTTATATGAACACAAATGGTCAAATAAAACATGGTAATCTGAGAACTTCTCAGAATAAAATCCTATGAAAATATAGTTAAATCCCCAAAGTCTATATTTATGACGATTATTAGATTTAATAGAACTTCTATTTATATGCAGTGGCATTACAAGACCAAACGTTAACGAGTTTAAAGGCTAATTTTCTGCGCATTCTAAACTATTCCTAAATAAAATCCTACTGATTAAATACCTAAATCCCTAATTCCCTAGACAATAGAATCTACCCTAACTCTACTTTTTAGGCCTATTCTATGCTAAACCGGAGGCTTACCATCCTCAAATTTTGCTAACATCCCTAAGGTAAACTGTAAAGTTCAGCTGAGTCGGCTGAAGTAGGCAACCTAACACTCGTGTTGTGTGTACCTCCCCCCTCACAGACCGCAGTCCAAGACGTGAGAGTAAGGCGCCCTATTGTGTATATAACATATAAATATTTAAAGTTTTATGGGGAACCAATACTCAAAACCCTCAAAGCTTTCACTGGTGCGATTGCGTGCCCAACCTGTGGACCCAGCTACGACTCAAGGATGACAATGAGTATGGTGGGCTCTTATAAAGATGTCTGTGTTGGTAAAAAGATCATCTGGGCTTGCCCGAGGCTCTTTTAGAATTTAATAGTTCCGAACCAGACCCGTTTGTCACCGTTATAAGTTAGATATAGTTCGTCAGACACACTGTTTGTCTAGTCATAGTTCTAGCGCGAATAATGCTAATCTAGCTTAATACAAATAGCAAAACAACCTCCCCACAAGAAATTGTCACATTAATCCCACACTAAATTTATTAATTTTGCAACGCGCTAGACACTAATGACAACCAAGAATTAGTCCATCCGCAACTCCAAAGTTAGGCTCCCTCCTAATAAACTTCCTAATTTTTTCAACAATTAAATAAAACGAATAAACAAAATCTTCGCGACTATAACTCAAATGCAACGCAAAACTACCTATTTCCTCATAAAATAAACCGAGAATATACGATCCCTATTAATTTCGAAACTAAGAAACCGTATTTTAAAACAACTTGAACAATTAACTTTAACCATAAATGCTTTGAACTCGCCGTATTTTATTGTAGGTATTCCAACTAAACTAAAATAAAATCGACACAAATCGTTAAAACCGCAACTAAATGTATGAAACTCAACCTTTGAATAATATAATAATGAAGTTAATTTATGTATCAAACATAACCCGAAAAGAATCCTATTTTAATAACCCGCACGCACAAAACCGTAAGAAAACATTATTATTTACAATATAAAATTTCACTATAAGCAAAATGAACGAGTTAAAAGTTAAACCATGTACGTAACGCACTTCTATTACCCGTTAAATACCGTGTCTACGCAGCCTTATACAGGATTATAAGCAACTAATCGATGCAACACGATATTAAATACAAACAAGAATTTAGCACAACTTAAAAAAATAAGCACGTAACCGAACCGTAAATACCTAGATACCCCTATAAACTACGCAACTCCGATCCTAACACGACAGAACCCTTCTCCGACGTAAGCTTTAGGAAAATAGACCCCGAATCTCACTAGGTATGAACACTATAAACAACGTTAAAGTTAAACCGTAAACGTAACTTGTTTCTATTATCCGTTAATTACCGCGGCTATGACATAAGCACTATAACGACCGACGTTATAAATTAAACCGTAAACATAACGCACTTCTATTTCCGTTAAATACCGTGACTATGTATCCCTACACAAGATAATTGTAAACTATGATCAAATGAATCTACGTAACACGATAATAAAAACAAACGCTAATTTAACACAACGTAAATAATAAGCACGTAAACGAACAGCAAAATACCTAAGTATCGATTTAAGCGAACGTGAGGAAGCCCTTCTCTGACGACAGTTGTTGATCTTCTGGACCCCGATTTGCGACTGACATCCCCTTTTATAACCTTCGTAATTGTGGAAAAATCCAGAAATTCCACAAGATTACCTTTTTTCATCCGTACCTGTTATTGCGCAACAATAATAGAAATTGCCTTATATGGGCATGCATTCGATATCAAAGGTAAGTCTCCAAAAAGCACGAATTTGCATTCGAAAGTGAACTATATATCTTTAACCGTAAAGCTCAAAAACAAAAAGTAACGCGCCCTGTCGCGAAGTAGCTGAACTTCTAACTAACGTTGTAACGACAAGTAACGCCACTCGCCGCCAAATAACAGTGCGCCACTAACATATGGAAAACACGAAGTTGTACTCTATTTGACAACAGATGGTATTGTTAATAGCGGTGGATATT
Organism: Acleris holmiana; assembly: GCA_949316455.1. Taxonomy (NCBI): domain Eukaryota; kingdom Metazoa; phylum Arthropoda; class Insecta; order Lepidoptera; family Tortricidae; genus Acleris; species Acleris holmiana. The sequence goes on from OX438762.1 coordinate 47,756,435, forward strand.
TTAGAACCACGCGAATATTCTAGATCCCGGAAATGGATTGTTGACAGAAGAACTTCCGCCCACTTTCTTTTGTCCGCTTTATTAGTAATAACGTTGTTTTTGTTCTGCAAATTCCTCTGGTCGGTACCTTAGGTCGAGCCTCTCTTATTTATACTATTTTTTATGCAGTTTTTATCTTCTAAAGTGTGTTTTTCGAGATTTCGAACTATACCTACTGAACGCAGAACATGAGTTTTCTTTCTCGAAATCACACCTAACTAACATTAAATGGTTTTAACATAATACCTAAATTATCCAGGAGCCCTAATTGTGTCCCCGAAGGCCTATCATCACCAGTGCAATCTATCGGTGCGTAGCGTACTAATGTGAACTACTCGACATGTTGATAGGTGTCACTTTTCACTTACTAATGATTACTAATATAAACGCCATCTAACGCTTTCTGTGTCAACTATTAGCCTATGTTCAATACGTAGCTTACTTAAATCCTTCCCTCGCAACAATGTATTGTAATTAGTTCTAGATATAACCGCTAGATTGCGCTGCAACCAAATCTCTATGATGTTACCCTTTGTGTATAAGATACAGATGCTCCCCCATCACGATAGCCTTTATAAAGCTACTTTATTACTTATTACAAATAGAGTTTGTATACTAAACAACAGTGTTGCCTCACTGTGGTTAGTTACACCTGTTGACATGCACTTTATAGTGCGGGTTCCAAACTACTGCTGCGTACTCCAGGTGACTCCGTACTAGCGAGTTGTAAAGAGATATTATTGCACGAATATTTCTAAATTTATTACATGCCCTCTTTACAAAGCCTGACATTTTCCAACTCTTCGCTATTATACCATCGATGTGTTCTATAAAATTGAGTTTGCTATCTAAAATAACTCCCAAATCACGGATTTTCTGGACTTCTTGTAAAGTTTCGTTACCTAGAGTGTAATGTGAGGGTATAATATTTTTATTACGGGTAAATTTTATATGAAAACATTTACTAGAATTAAGGGTCATCATGTTATCTTTACACCATGTCTGGACTGAGTCTAGGTCTTTTTGCAAGAGCAGTATGTCACTTGACTGTTTTATTGCTCTGTACAATTTTAAGTCATCGGCAAATATGGAGCATTTACTATGACGTATATTATGGACAATATCGTTTATAAAAAGCAAAAATAGTATTGGACCAAGGTGAGATCCTTGTGGAACGCCAGAATAAGCAATATACGTGTGAGACTGATATCCTTGCACTACAACTCTCTGGATGCGATTTTCTAAATATGACTTGAACCATACCAAAAGAGAACCATCTATTCCGTATCGTTTCAACTTCGAGAGTAAGACTATGTGGTTAACTTTGTCGAATGCGCTGCTGAAGTCGGTGTAAATAGAGTCTATTTGTATTCTGGCATCCACACTCTGTGTTAGGTCACTTACATATTGGATAAGGTTAGTTGAAGTTGATCTATTCTTTCAGAAACCATGTTGGAAATCAGATAGTATTTTCTTTGAATAACATGACAATATAGGACAAACAACTCGCTCGAATATTTTTGAAAATTGGTTTAAAATCGAAACTGGACGATAATTTTTAACACTATTTCTTGCGCCTTTTTTGAAAATTGGGACAACATTAGCTAATTTCCACTTAGATGGAAACATCCCCGCAAGAAGAGAACGCTCTATTATAATTTTTAAGGGTAACGTAAGAAATTTCCAAGTTTTTTTTATAAAAAAAGGCGGAATTCCATCTGGTCCGGGACCTTTACTGGCATCTAAAGTTTTTAAAATTTTAGAAATAGAGCGCTCACTCACATTTATCGCGGTGAGAGATAGTTGTGGGAATGGAACTTCTATAAAACTAGGTTGTACCGGTACCGAATCTCGAAAATGTGAGTACACTGAACTAAAGTGCTTGGCATAAAGATTACAGATCTCACTGCCGGAGCGTGCACTTATCTCCTCCAGTTTCATCTCACTAGGTATGTCTGAGGACCCACCCCGCTGCTGTTTAATAAAGGACCAACATTTCTTAGGTTGTCGTACTACACTGGATTCGACACCTCGCATATAATCCGAATAACAAGTTTTAGAAGCTAGCTCCACTCTCTTACTCAGAAGTTTTAGTTCTATTTTATCTCTAGGATTCTTATAAATTTTGTATCTACTTCTTATTTTCTCTTTTTCGGATATCAATTTAATTAGAGATCGCGTAAACCAAACTGGTGATTTCGGTTTACGAGGTTTCGATTTTGGAACTGACGATTCAATAACCGAATGAATAATATCATAGAATTTATCTACCATGACATTGACATCCTCACAGCCATTCAGCTCCAAGTCCCAGTTTATTTTATTTAACTGCGTACCAATAGGTTCATAATCAGCTTTTTTAAAGTTATATGTCGCAAAAACAGTGCTTTTAAGAAATATTTGAGTAAAAACACAGACATCTATTTCCAGTGCAGGATGATGGAGATCCAATTTGGACAGAGGATCACTTGCTTCTGTGACTGATAATCCAGAGAAGTTGATGCTATTCAATTGTGACAAATTGTTTTGCGATAAAAAGTCAACAAGGAGGTAACCCAGGTTATTGTTATAATTTGATGGCAATAATTGCGTCTTACATGAATTATTTGGGACCCACTCCAGAAAATCTAAATTGAAATCACCTAGTATAATAGTGTTAGTCTGATTTGATTCCATTACATTACTAATATTATCAAGTAAATCATTTAAAACACTGAATGATACTGGAGGTGGTATGTACAATGCACAGAGAAGAACTTCTTTGGCCACTCCATCGACCTGTAATCTTATTGTTATCCATAAATCTTCGTTAATAGTTTCATAATGGTCCACTCTTTATGACTGGAATTTCTTCGACACCGCTATTAATACTCCACCTCCACGCTTTTTACCCGAATAAATACAGCATCTATCTCTTCTGTATACTATATAGTTATCATTGAATAATTCACTGTCGTTCACCGAGTCGTCCAACCATGTTTCTGTACCAACTATTGTATCGTAATTATTTCTCAACGATACGACTCTAATTTCCTCTACCTTAGTTTTCATTCCTCTAAAATTTTGGTAATAAATAGTGAATTTGAAAAAAAGACCTTCGGTTTTAGATTTACTAATTAGTTTATAAGGTACTAAGAGTCTCAAAGCTCCTTATTTGCTTGGCCTGCGAGGTGTCGTCCTTTCGAATAAATATGCGTCCATTACAAATCCACACATATTTATACTTCTTTTCGACGGCTACCTGTCTAGTTTGGGCATGGAGAGATTTGTGGTATGGTGACAAATGCTCCGAGACATAGACAGCAGATTTGCTTCCTCCATATCCTAAATGACTACTGTTCAATTTTTCTGAAGGAATGCTTTTGCTTCTATTAAATTTAGAAAGAGAGGCCAAGACGCCATCCCTATGTTTCGTGCTGGGAAGTTTGACTACAATTGCTCTAGGTCTTTTGCTCGCTTCATTCATTTTCCTAACCCTAGCGCACGAGAGTATATCACCTTCTTGTAATGGGTAAGTTACAATATCACCTAATTGTCTAATTATTGATACTAGGTTTTCCGACCTGCTCTCAGGTACCCCATTAATCTCCAAATTGTTTTCACGAGCATGATGTTCCAGCACCGTCAGCCTGGTCGAAAGTCCATCGACGGTCTCTGTTAACTTCACGTTTACTTTACTAAGATTTTTTACTTTTTCCTCCGATGACTGCAAATCGGATTTAATACGGTCGTAATCAGCACTTAAAAAATCCAAAGCACTTTTCATGTCCCGTAATGTAACGAGCTCATTCTTAATAGACTCGAATTCTTTAGCGAAGTAAGTTTCAATGGACGCCTTTACAGAACTTTGCACTGCTGAATAAATTTCCGATTTAATTGCAGACATAAGGGAAGGGTCAATATTTGTTGCTGAAGTTTGGTTTTGCGATTCTTATTACGTATAGTTACGTTAATCTGGTTCGAGTGATCAGAGGCGGTATTTCCATCCAAAGAGCTCATATTTTGCGTGATAGAACGTATCGGCGTGTTGGTATTATCTCCCTTCGGCAACTTATTTTTGCACCCGTCGCATTTCCAGGTTCGCTTATTCTCCTTGGTCAGCTGGTTGAACTTATGTTGCGCGATGTTTGCGCACAGTAGATCAAACACCTGATTGCATTGGGTGCATTGCATAAATTCCCCCATTCTTAATAATGCTAGGACATCCTGTACATTTTGTTGCTTTTAACATTATGAATCGTAGGCAACCACTGACCACATAAGTTTATTATTTTTGTTGACAAAATCCAAAGCGCCGTTTGTGTTGGGATCTCTTTGTATTTTTATTTTCGTGTGCTTGGATTTGATCACGCGGTCGCTGCGTTGCAGCCGCTCCCCCTGCCGCTGAGCCACGAGTTGATTTGCGCTCCCGGCCGAAATTAGCCATCGCTTGCGGCGCTTATCGCTTAATTGCCAGGAATATCGACTTTATCTCGTTCGGCTGACGAGTTGAATTTAATTGGAGAATGTCCTGCCAAGCTTGTAACAAAGCTATCGATGACACCGCACTATTGAAATGCGCAAGTTGTTGCGGAACCTATCATTTCTACTGTTTGAATATCGCGGCAAATCAATTTGCAGAGAATAAAAATGAGGATTGGTGGTGTTCATTTTGTACATCATTGAACTCGCGCCGCCGTAGAAATGACCACACCCCGGTCCAGCGTAACCCAAATGTGCTTACTCTAGACGATTCTGTTATGTCATATTGCGACGATACGCTGGACGAATCGGTCGCAGTGGACGTCCCTTCTACATCAGGGATAGGAAACAGCTCGTTGCCGGTAACACCACCTAATAAGTTCCATAAGGGTGCGGCTTACGTGTCACAGGTGACCTCGTATCCAATAGATATTCTTAGAGATATTCTGAAAAAAATAACGGCTTTACAGACCCAGTTCTCGTCGATCCAAACGATCCAATCGGACTTGTCTCAAGTTAAATCAGATATAGCAGAAATGAGAGGATCTTTAGATTCCAAATTGGATGAATTAGCAGGGAGAATGCACACAATCGAGTCTCGTGTCAGCGCGCTGGAGGACTGCAGGACGGAGTTGAACTAGGTCAAAAATGTCTGTACCTAATATTACACGGGACTTTCGAAACAATGAGCAATGGGTTAGGCGCTCTAACATCCAGATTAATGGGATACCGGAAAGGCGAGAATCTTTTTACCATTATTAAGACACATGCTGATCGGAGTGGCTATCCGCTCAACACTAACATGGATATTGATTTCGTGATGCGGGTGGCGGTGAGGAACGAGGTGGACAACTCTAAGCCTAAACCTATCGTACTGAAGATGCAGGCTCGTTATAAAAAGGACGACTTCATGTCAGCATTGCGTAAGCTGAAAAACCTAAAGGAGATATATGATCAATGCTTTTAGACAGTGTTCCTGAGATCCTTCGTCTTCAGATTTACTAATTAAACTTTTCCTAAAGCATTCCTCGGCCTGAGCTTCTATTTACTACGTCTTCATATATAAAAATCAAGAAAGTAAAATGTTGTGGTTTTATTCTAATCATCTTTTCCTTACAGCTTTATACTACAGTTATTCTATGTGTTATGTTTAATACTTATTCCTTCCACAGCGTTTCGTCTTTATTGACCTGACTAGGTCCTAGTCCAATAAAACCCAGTGCTATTCTTTATCTTTATTATAACAAAAGCTCTACATAGTTCTTCAGATTTGTCTAACTTCAAGTGATGCGGACTTAAGCACCAAATGATGTTTTGTATGTAGACTAAGGTCTTGCTGGACGATGTCTTTGAGTTCCTTCACAGTCTCCACGGAGGCCCTAGCGTAGCAGACATTATTTACAAACCAAAAATTGCTCGAATGAAGCTAACTTTATCCTACGGGATTACAAAAGAGGCGGTTGAATGCGCATGATTAGGAACTAGCACTGGAAATATTGTGCTAGGATCTGGAAGCAGGAATGAAATCTAAAGGCTAGCCAGATCAGGTTCTTCATCACCTTCATTCATATGCATTATCACGCCCTCCATTTCCACTATCCCTTTAGCAGTTTCTAAATCCTTACTAGAGAGCGTAAATATTTTCATACTTGATAAAAAATGTAGGGCCAACTCTATTGTGGATCCCTCTTATTCCCCTTGATTGACTGTAACATACAATATCCATCAAAGACTTTTACCTAGTTAGTTCTCTTGAATTCATCCTAGATTCATACTCCTTCAGAGTGATTTTCTCAGGAAGACTGTCCCGTCAGGTAACGTAGTCTACTGAAGGGGGCGGCGGCGGTGCCCCCTTCCACACTTTGTGGCGAGCTTGGAAGTGAAAAAGTGGAAATAGACATGATATACGGTCTCTTACATAAACGTATAAGGCGAGAAGCGTGCCCTACATTCAAAAGTCTATAAGCTAAAAGCCCTTAAAGAAGGAAAAGATTTCGGCACCGCCGAAGAAGCAGACTACGACAACTATTCGACTTCGACCGGAGCGCCCGCGTCGCCGCCGCTTCTCAGCGCAGCCGCAAGGCCGGCGCCGCCGCCGCCGCGCATCGCCCCGCCCCGCGCGCCGCCGTCGCAACGGTCAGCTGTTGCCGGCGCTCAAGTTTCAAATTCGTGTTCGTATAACAGTCAGTGTGCGAAATCGAAAAGTGCGGTTAATAAAAAGTTTTGCGTTTATTGTAAGCGTTCGGGACATTTACGTGACGAGTGTCGTAAGTTATGCGGTAAAGACCCTAATTTTAGTAACAATTTCAGCGAAAATGTTATTAAATGTTACGGTTGTGGCGAGAAGGGAGTTCAGCGTTCCAACTGTGCAGAATGCAACACTACATTTTGTTCTATCGAATGCAGTTCGGATCAGCTGATCTCGGGGTCATTGTCCTTAACTACCGGTGGTCAGCCGCAAAGTTCGGTGAGTAATTTAAATTCTGTTCTTTCTATTGCTCAAATGGGTGATGCCTACTACTTCCCCTCGCCCTCTCAATACGCTATTGCCCGCGAAAAGTGTTGTCACTATTGTCAGTGATAAGCAAAGAGTAGACCGTTCACGTACTGAGTCACAACTTGTTCGATTTTCGCCTATAGATTTTAAAGCTGCACTTCCAAAATCATTTTTTGAAAGTTCTTATATAAGTCGCAAATGTCATAAAAACTATCGCATGTCTATGCCTATTGAATTTATAGCGGCATGTCCGTTACTTAACTGCTGTGAATATAAGTGTAATACTGAATCTCGGGTCAAATTATTTCTCTCTTGTTGATTTTCGGATTGTGCTACCTGTTGAATTTTTTTACAACGATTTTATAAAGTTGTCCCTCAAATCGTGCTTCAACCACTATTAGGGACACATTCTACTGGTAATCATTATTAACCTAGATTTACTGATAATGATAACAGTATGGAAACTTGACTTTATACTATAGATAATAGCTGTAGTGTAAGTAACCAACAAGAGCAGGTCATTAGCACTGATCCTAGAGTCACTAGACATCAACAACCCATCTTGGGTATTGACATTCTTGGTGTCTATGGTAGGGCTCTCATTGACACAGCGGCTAAGAAAAGCATAGCAGGAAAAAGCTATATACACTGCTGCAACAACATAACAGTTTTCAGAGCATCATATGAGAGTTAAGTTAGTAGATGGGTCATCCCAAGTCGGAAAAGTGTTAACCATCACATTAGATGTCAAGGTCAAAGAAAAGATTATACCTAATAAATTTATAATCTTTCCAGAAGCAGAAGATAATGAAACTTTATTGGGCATAGATTTTCTAAAGGCATCTTGTCTCATTTCAGTTTTTTCTTCCTCGACCTGGCGCTTTCCTGATGAAGAGGTTTACCCACTACAATACGAACCAAATACTGCATCTCAGCTGACATAAGCTTCAACCAATCTCCTACGCACCAATGAAGGATCTATGCTCTGTGAAGAAGAGCGCAACCGATTAGCCGAGCTCTTGGATAGCAATAGAGATATCTTCAGTTTAGGGGGAGCCGCAACTCCACTGGCGGAACATCACATCGATACTGGGGACCATGCTCCCATATCTGTGCCCCCTTATCGATTAACTTCCGCCAAGAAGGCTCTGATGAAAGCGGAGATTAAGAAAATGCTTCATTATGGTATACTTAATACAAGAATGCGAGTCTGATTGGACTTCTCCAGCCGTTCTTGTGTCAAAAAAAGATGGTACAGTTCGATTCTGTGTTGACTACAGAAAGCTTAATAGCATCACAAAGACTGATAACTATCCCCTACCATTGATATATGAGCTACTTCAGTCAACTGGAAAGCATTGTCATATATGTACAATTGATTTGAGATCTGGCTATTGGCAAGTGAGTGTGAATCACACCTTTTGGGACATACAAATTCAACCGCATGCCCTTCGGACTTAAGAATGCTCCGGCGACATTCCAAATGGAAATAAAGTACTTATTTCCGTTTAAATTGGCCAGCTGGTCATCAATTAATGGTAGCGGATACCTGTCCTTTACCTTTTTACAATTAAGAGCCTAATAGCCTAAGAAACGAAGTCCATTTGATGGTACTTCGTCATGGACGACCTATAAATTGCAATTTAAGTCAGTTACTCAGGCAAATGGCTGGACCAAAGATCAGGCGAAGACGACCTTAACCTTGGCGCTACGAGGTGAAGCCCTCACCGTGCTAGAAGCTCTGGGAGAAAACAGGACATACAACCGCCTTCTTGAAGCCTTGGAGCCACTTTACGGCGACAGTCATCTAGAGCACGTATTCAGAGCTCAGCAGAAGGATCGAATTCAAAGACGTAATGAATCATTACAGCAGCGGGCCTTGGAAATAGAAAAATTGGTCAGAAAAGCGTACCAAAGTACATTGCCTTCATTTGTGGACGGCATGCTAGTACAAGCCTTCATCGACGGAATCCGAGAATTGGAGGTCAAAGCTGCTGTGCGACTAGGACATCACGGGAGCCTGAAAAATGCAGTTGCCCACGCCTTGGAAGTGGAAGCTGTACGCCAGGACTCGAGGCCTTTTAGGGTGAGAGAAGTTTCGGCTAGGGACCAGACTGCTCCTCGTCGTGAATTTGGACCAAGGTGTTACTGGTGTGGGGAACGCGGCCGCTTGCAATCCTGTTGCCCGAAGAGAAATAGACCGCACCGAGATCCAGGCCCAATGGAGAGGCACCAGGGAAATGAATAGGAGCCAGGACTAAGGGACGTGTGCTGGCTGGTGGTCCAAATATCCCAGTTATGATCTCACAGGTGAATGATGATCAGTGATCGGAATAGGTAGTGCAATTTCGGGTGAATGACCTTAAACATTATACTTAATATGGATAAGACCCCAGATTCCGGGACTCGTATTATTTCACAGAATTATTTCTTGACATGACCTTAATTGAAGTTAAATGGGAACATGCGAAAAATAAAAAATAAAATGTTACTTATTATAAATACTTTTTTACTTTTTGTCATTGCAAGTGTCTACATATTTCGTCAATGCGATATTCTATGCTAGCAAAATAATCGTTAAAATCATATTTTAATAACATTTTTGAATTAAACACAAACTTTAACACTTTGCGAATGTAATCCCGGGGTTACAAGCTGTATCCATACTAAACTTACGCACCGAAGTCTCGCGAAATTGCACTACCTATTCCGATCACTGATGATGATAATAGTATAGTCGTCAAAGGAGAAATTGGTGGAAAATCATGTCACCTTACCATCGACAACGGAGCTTCTCGGACTGTGATCAGTTCTCGGCTACTGAAACACTTAACCAGGGATCATCTAGTCCGACCTAAGCATCTTCAGCTGCAAACGGCTACCGGCCGTTATATTTCCGTCCTGGGGGAGCAAGAAGTGGCGGTGCAAATTGGTGAAAAGAACTACTGGCACAAAGTCATCGTCGCTAACATCATCGACGATTGCATTATTGGATTGGATTTTATGAGAAAACATGGCTGCAAAATCGACTTTAAAGGTGGACTCCTGAAATTTGGGGTTGATGAAGTCCCCATGGAAGATGGAGTCAGTAGACAAGTCTACTGTGCTAGAAGGACCATTCTCCAACCAAGATCGCAAGCCCTTGTTCCTGTGAAATTACCGCACTATACGGGCCGGGGATCTCATCGCTGGGTATTAGTTGACAAAAATCTGCAGCGTGTGTAAGAGTCCTAAACTTAGGCAACACTAAATACGCCCCTTAGTAAAGGAACCCTTATAAGAAGTTGCCAGGGATCGAATGGAAGCGGAAAATCTGCAAGCACAGGAGTACACATTACAGGATTATTGGATGGTTGCCAAAATGATCTCAGCAAGGAAGAAATACTGAAGGCGCGCAATTTACTGTTGCGTTACAGCAATGTTTTCTCCACGCACGACGGTAATATTGGGAGACCTGGAGTTGTACAACATGAGATCAACATTGGTGGAATCTTGTCTGTCCGACAACGTCCTCAGCGATTCCCAGTAGCTCGCGAACAGGAAGTGGAAGACATGATTGAAGATATGAGGAAGAACAGAGTTATTGAGCCATCAATAAGTCCTTGGTATTCACCGGTAGTCCTGGTGAAAAAGAAGGACGGTACCATGAGATTTTGCATTGACTACCGCCGACTTAACGATGTGACCAAGAGGGATTCTTATCCACTACCTCGAATCGACGACACGTTGGACACTTTGAATGGGATGAAATGGTTTTCCACGTTGGATTTGTAGAGTGGGTACTTACAAGTGGAAATCAAGGACCAAGATAAAGAGAAAACGGCCTTTTCGACCGGAAAAGGACTCTGGCAGTTCAATGTTATGCCGTTTGGACTGTGTAATGCACCAGCAACTTTTGAGAGATTGATGGAACAAATACTTGCTGGATTACTAGGAGATACTTGCCTGGTATATCTGGATGATATTATAATTGTTGGTAGAGACTTGGACGATCACCTTGGAAAATTGGACCAAGTTTTGACTAAGCTACAAGATGCGAACCTGAAGCTTAGTCCGAAGAAATGCTTGCTTTAAAGCGTTATGTGAATTATTTGGGGCATGTAGTGTCTACAGATGGTATCCAGATGGTATCCAGAAAGTTAAATTGAAGTTTAATAAAAAAAAAATATATATATATGTAGTTGTCACCTGATAGGGATTCCTCCGTAGACATAAATTAAACGTCCGAGTGTAAACAACTATGATTTATTGCACCAAACACAGCACAACGATTAGAAGGAGAAAGCTTATATTTTTGCCAGAGAGTTTAGGAACACCAAGAAGAAAGTCAGAAAAGCACAAGCACAATAGCCTTTAAATATAGCGAAAGCGTAAGCGTTACCGGAACTGTTTGCGTAGTCTTATCGAGCATACGAGCGGCGTGCGCATCGGAGCTAAGCGTCATACGTACTGGCGCGAGCGCACGGCGACGCCGGCCACGCAGCGATAACGTGATACTCGATATCTAATACGAAAGTTGGGTTCGCTTGTCCGCTCAACGTACAAAACATTAACATGACAAATAAAATATTTATTTTAGATTGGTATTAACATTAAGTACTAATATTATTTATTAATATCAAGTAATAATATTACGTATGAATATTCATATTCAGTATGAATATTCCATGCACAATCAGTTAATTAATTATATAATGATAACATGTTAGAGTTAGGTTTAGTTCTAAGTTTTAGACTATAATAACAATGTAACTAGGTACAAAGTACACTACATATATATATATATATATATATATATATATATATATTTTTTTTTTATTAAACTTCAATTTAACTTTGTATTACACAAAATTAACGAGTTTTACTATACTGATTTTTTAAGGCGAAGGGTACGGCAAAATTATGAAATCGAGGTGTTTTCGGATAAATTTCTTGGTAAAACTATAGGAAGTGGTAGGTTTAAATGATAACAATCTGAAGACACATATCCTCAAGTTTGGCTCTAGCTCATTTATATAGTTATCTTACTCATAGTAAGCTCTATATACAACTTTAAATAAACCGTTTTTAAAAAGTTTATATTGGTTTTATTCCGGCTGGGCGATTTAGTCTGTTGCCAAACTTTCCACACTTCTTTTTAAAGGCTTAATGTGTGGCGTGAGCTGAAATATTATTAGTTTTAATAAGAATTTCCATGTTATATACTCAAAACATATATGCTCCTAATGAAACAATCAACTAAATGTTTGCTCTTAAACTATGACTAGGCGTTTTGAAGCATTTTGTTGAATGTGGCCAAAAAAAATATATACAAACTAAAAAAAAGAGTTTAAAATACTCAAAAAATAAACAAAACTGTATTTTAAACAAAAGCTAAAATATTTTGAATAAAAATTGTTTTTAGTATTATATAATGGATTTGAACTTGCATTCACGTTGGATCAGTAAAATTTCGTAAAAGTTATAACTACGTATATAGGTACCTAGGTACTCAAAACTTCAAAGCGATGAAAGCGACGTTGCGAGCTCGGTTTGGGTTGGCGTGTGGTGTGGTGTGGCGGCCGGCCGCGGCGTTGCCAGATCGTTGGATTTATTTGTTTCCTTGGTTGACAGTTTGAATGTTTCAAACTTTGTTTTGCTCCTACGGTCAGTCAGTTGTCACTACTTTCAGTTGTGAGTCAGTTAGTTGCGTTCTAGTTCTACTATTCCGTGCGAACAAGTAGCTACTGTAGTTGTTTTATATTTTGTCCTTTGCGTTATTTTGTTTCAATTGTGTTAATTATTTCTTTTGTAATTGACATTCGTGTTTTATACGTGTGAAAATGGGGAATAAGCGGGGCAGAAAACCTTCTGCCTCAATCAAGTTGCTTCGGAAACGTCGCGGTCGATGCGGGCAACAAGCAAAATAGCAGCGAGATTCCGCTGTACAGTAAGTACTTACAAAGTGTCCATAATATGCATTTCAAAAGTAAAGTACATTACTTACGTGCCTATATAAAGACCTCATGGTTGCGGGTTTCACATGGGCAGCAGTGTATCAACTGGGAATAGCATAATTGATTTACCAACCATGAGAGTTTTTGGCTCTTTTATTATACTTGGATTGGCAGTTACTATAAATATAAGTTTTAATTTTTGTTTTAGGCCTTCTACCATTCATATTGAAAATCATAATCCAGTTTTTACTTATACTTTAGACATCTTTAAATTAATACTTTTTTCTCTTAAGTACGTCTAACATAATAAAGAAAGTTTAGAGTGTATGAATGGTTCTTACTTGGCATTATACAAAGGTACTTAGATTTGTAAACTTCTGTATGTTTTGTTTGATCTATGATCTATTACAAACTACTAAACTACATAGTTCCAAAGCCAGCTGTCCTGGGTTCAAATCCTGGTAAGGGCAAATATTTGTGTGATGAGCACGAGTATTTGTTCCTGAGTCTTGGTTGTTTTCTATGTATTTCTCTATCTAAGTATGTTACCATTGTCTAGTACCCATAGTACAAGCCTAGAGCTTAGTTTTGGACTAGGTCAATTTGTGTGAAATTGTCCCCTGATATTTATTTATTTATCACATTTATTTAGTTCTCTTTATTGTTGCAGGTCGACATCTGGTCATGGTCATTTTGATAATGATTTTGATGTAGTGTATGGTGATAATATATCCAATGGTTCTGAACAGTAAGAAAAATATATATTGTGAATATACATGTTATACAGGATGGCCAATGTAGATCGGTCAGTTTGGGCAAGTATGAAACTATAAGACATGATTTTATTGACAAGAAAAACTGCATTCATATATTTAAAAGAACTAAATCTCTGGTTGGGAATCATAAGCAAAAGTTTTGGAAAATAAAACATACATTATTTCTATTTTGATATTGATTGTGTAGGTGTTAAGCAGTAAATGTTACTATGAAACATTTGTATGATGAGCACGAGTCTTGGATGTTTTCTATGTATTTAAGTATATATTTACATACATACCTACATATATACATAACGTCACGCCTTTATTCCCAGAGTGGGGTAGGCAGAGCAACAGAATACCAACAACTCTAAACTTGTTAATAATTCTGTACCTAACCACATTTTGCATAGTCAGGCTAAGATGTTTACCAGTGTATTAGTGACAGGTCGCAAGCCCATCACCTAACAGTACTACAAGCCTTTATTCCCTTAGTCGCCTCTCACAACATCCACAGGAAGACATGGAGTGGCACTATTCTAACCCGGCAACAACATGGGGGGTATATATTTCTCTTTATTGTTGTCTAGTACCCATAGTACAAGCCTAGAGCTTAGTTTGGGACTAGGTCAATTTGTGTGACATTTTCCTGTGATATTTATTAATTTAGTAGGTGTTTGAAAGTACAGCCATTTTTTTTATACAAAATTGAACTCGTTTAGGTTAGATTTTACTATTGCGTTTTGTATCTTTAAGTGTCGAATTTGTGTTGGTTGTCATTTCAAACACCTACTAAATTGAATTAAACTATAGGGTCGAGGATTATCTAACAGACAACAATGCTTGGCCTAAGATACATAACATAACATAACTAGATTGATACTTAGATACATAACGTAGCTTACTAACAATCTAGTCTTGGGGACATGGTTTCTGTGTTTCTGTAGGAGAATGTATCAAAACTTTATTTAATATTTTTTTTCATTTAGTTTTGCACCGCCATGGGTAGGTATAAATATTATTATTATTTTATTTATTTGCTCCTGTGTTTATTAGAAGTTTCGACACGTTTTCCTGCTTAACTGTGCATGATGTGTAATTTTTGAAATTTTATTAATTGGTTGATATAATGCTAGGTTAAGTTCTATCATTGTCATAAGCAATATTAAAAAAATACTGACTGTTGAGTGTCTTGTGGCGCTTCTTCTCAGCATTGGTCTCCTCTTGGGAACCGCTGGTAGAATTTTGACGTTTAAAAGTGCCCGTGCGGCCTACTTACTGAATAAACAACTTTTATCTGTTATCTTTTTTATCTTTAAAGGATATGGTGAACAATGCATTTTATTCATTTTAGATAACATATTTCATAGTAACATTTACTGCTTAAGTCCTACACAATTGATATCTAATTAGAAATAATGCAAATTTTACTTTTTAAAACTTCCGGGTTTGTTTTTCAAACTGAGTACCTACTAGTGTTTGTTAAATCTAGGCATGCAGTTTTTCTTGTCACTAAAATCGATGATATGGATCCTAAGAACAGATCTTTGTATATCTTACAGTTTCAGACTTGCCCATACTGACCGGTCTACTACATGGGCCACCTCTCCAAATTAACATAATACAATTTAATCTGCTCTTTAATTATATGCCGTAATAATTAATTTTGAATCAATTATGAACATGATTGTATACTTATGTTTTTTAATCTGCTATTTCAGTGACAAAAGCAATGAAACAAAGTATGGGAGAAGAATAGTTAATGTATTGCAGTTTTTTACTCAATTGCAAGAAATATCGTCCCATGGCCCGTTGAATTGCGGGTTACAAGCAGTTGAAATTATATCGCAAACTCGGAGTGGGCTCATCTCACTATATGCACTTAAGTGCAAAATGTGCAATATGACATTTCAAATGAACAATGATATCCCTACTGATGTAATGGATCTCAATACTAGTGCAGTAGCAGGCACAGTGGCCATTGGATGTGGATTCACTCAGCGTACTGATTTATCAGCTGCTGTTGGCCTAGTTCCCATGTCCAAAAACTTTGTATAAAAAACATGTAAAAAAAAGATTGTTTACTGCGAGAAATTATCGACCCAAGGTTTACCCGAAAAATGGCAATAAGGGATCCAGACTATATAATAGAGGCCATGGAGGAACAGAAAAAGAAAGAAAAAATAAGAAAATAAAAGCTATGAAGCTTAAAGGAAAGAAAAAAGAAGCCCAAAAAAGGGAAAACCGGACCACGAAATTCTCGACGAATCGCCGCCTTGCCGTAGACCACGTCGAAAATAAAATATTTGAAAACTTTTAAAGTACCTAGTATTATTGAAAAAGTTTATTCCCCTACTCCTGGGCCTCTATTCTACTGCGTTATAACGAAATCGCGTTTGAGGTTTATGCCACAGTCTCCATTATTGTCAATGATAATTATAAGAGTCATCAAAACGTTCACAATACGGAACCAAGTAAAATTAGATACACGGTAATGACGACATTACCGTGTAGAATCTCAGCCCTGTCGGGTATGGCTAGCACATCTTGTTTTTTCTAGCTCACTCATTGCGTCTGTATCGTAACAGACCAGTAGTACGATTACAGGGCTGCGATTCTACACGGTAATAACGATATCGTTTTTGACCTGTTTCCGTATTGTCAACGTTGTGATAACTTTTTTGTCATTTACAATAATGGCGACGGTGATATAAACGATTCTAAAACACGTCAAACGCGATATCGTTATAACGCAGTAGAATGGAGGCCCTGTAAGTTTACCATTGACAGAGAGTTTGCCTTAATTTAATTTTCAATTTTCAATACCCACGTCTACCGATTTAGTAATAAGTATTTTATTTGTATGAGATTAATATGAAGGCAATCCATCTGTCAGTGGTAAACTCAACATAATTCTACTGTAGTAGATAGTAATCACGTAGAGGTCGTTTTACAAGAGCTGGCACGAAACCATGAAAAGAGGGAATGAAAGTATGTACATAACTAAATTTTTGGTTCGAGATATAAACTGTCTAAAAGATAGCACTCGCACAATCCTAGTAGACCAAATTTTTCTTTGATCTAATATTCATGCCAGCTATTCAAGAAACAATCTTTACGTGTTAAAAAATACTATTTATGTATTTACTTATTTGATAAAAAGCTATTTTTGACATTCGTTCCTGAATTTGAGATAGTATATAGAAAAACGCAAATTTATTATATTGCTCGGCCAAATCAAGCGCCATCTAACAGTAAATCCATGCCTGACTCTTGGACAAATAGCAATATGTGGTCGATCGCAGAGCTTACTCGTTAGATGGCGCGCGAATTAAAATTTTACTCGTCTGCCCGAATGAGCAAGGTCAATTGCCCGCCCCGTCGCCTTAACATAAAATCCTTAACATCTTTATGCACTTAACAATTTTGTGATTATTATTATAAAAAAAAATTTTTTTTTTTTTTTAGGACTTTATACTATAGGTACTATCTAATAATTCCTTATTCTAACATGCGAACCTGATGATATGACATGCATTAATTTCATGGTGTTTGTTTTATTTGTAACCCCAACGGTCTGGTGGACGGACCTGCCTACCGGAGCGCGTTACGTAACAGCTCGGTGCCGCTTCGGCCCCGGCGATGGTACTATTACTGTTATTGTTTTCCGCAAAGTCGTCGTAATATTTATTGTTGGGTTTTTTATTTTCATTGCGAGTATGTGATTGGGTAGAAGATGCGGTTCCCTGTTTGGGATCGTGTGCGGGCCCCGTGCTCGCTGCACGCGGCGCGGCTAAGATGTGCTGGCGGTTCCTACGATAGCGGCCGCCGTCGGCCGTTCGCACCCAGTATGAACGCGGTTGTTGTGCCGCGCTCTCTACGCGTGCCGGCACCCACAGTGCGGCGCGTCCGGGGTTTGGTTCTCTGCTGCGGACCGGTTCCGTGATTTGTAGTGGGCGCAATGACCGGGTTCGGATGTTGTAATTTTGTTCTGCTCTCCGCCTTTTCATGTTCCGGCCTTTCTGAACCGCCGCTTGTGCAGGTAATTTTGGCGCGAGCAATGTATCGCCGACGGGTAATCTAGTGTTCAGCCTGCGCCCCATGAGCAGCTGGGCCGGCGAGTACGCTTCACCCGACACTGGCGTATTGCGGAAGTTCAGAATTGCCAAGTAGGGGTCTGTACCATCGCTTTCCGCTTTCTCCAACATTTTTTTAACGGTTTGCACATTTCTTTCAGCGAGTCCATTGGATCTTGGGTAATATGGAGAACTAGTGCTATGTTCAAACTCCCAGGTGTTTGCAAACGATTTAAATTCCGCCGAAGTAAATTGCAAGCCGTTATCAGACACTACTTTTTTGGGGATACCGTGACGAGCAAATATTCCTTTTAGCTGCGATATTACTGTCCCGCTACGGGTGTCGGCCAATGTAACAACTTCAAAATATTTATAAAAATAGTCTACCACTAAAAGATAGTGTTTATTTTTTATTTGAAATAAATCCGTTGCCAGCGTCTGCCATGGGCCGGCGGGTGCGGCGTGCGCGTGCAGTGGCTCGCGCGGCTGCGCGGCACGGCGCTCTGCACAGGCGGCGCACGCGGCGACCAGTGCCTCCACCTGCCCCGACATGCCCGGCCACCACATCACGTCCCGTGCTCTGTACTTACATTTTTCTACGCCGAGGTGCCCTTCATGTATTCTATGTAGCATTTCCCTCCTAAGAGCACACGGTATCACTACGCGATTCCCTCGAAACACGATCTCTTTAATAACATGTAGCTCCTCTTTAGTGGCCCAAAAAGGCTTGACTTCACTGATTAGCTGGTGTTTGGTGTGCGGCCACTCCGCACGACAGTACTCGCGCACTGCTCTGAGACCCGGGTCCTTGTCCGTCTCCTCCCTGATCACCTTCAGCTTGTCGGCGCTGAAGTTGACGCTGTCGTACAGCACATTCACGTGCACGTCGAGATCTTCGTGCAGCTCGTCGTCGCCCGTGCTATTGGTGGAAATTCGCGATAGGGTATCGGCGACGTACATTAGGCGACCAGGTACATACTTTATTTCAAGCGTATATTTTTGCAGTCTCAGAAGCATCCTCTGCAGTCTAATCGGTGTCTCATTGAGTGCTTTTTTAAAAATAGCCTCCAGCGGCTTGTGATCACTCTCGACCAAAACACTGTGATGACCGTATATAAATTGATGGAATTTTTGACAACCGAACACAATAGCCAACAACTCTTTTTCAATTTGTGCCCAGCGCGTTTCGGCAGGAGTGAGCGTTCGCGCGGCGAAGGCGACGGGGCGCCCGCCCTGCAGGAGACACGCCCCAAGGCCCCTGGCACTCGCATCCACCGAAACCACAACTGGCTCATTTGGGTCATAATACCGAAGTGTGGGTGCTTCCATTAAACATTTCTTTATCTTATTGAACACTCTGTCGTGGGACTCATTCCACTCAAAATTTACGTTTCGCTTTAGCAAGCCCCTCATGGGTTCTACGACCTCTGCGTAGTTCGCTATAAACCTCGATACGTAATTCGTCATACCGAGAAATCTCTCTAACTCTTTTCTGCACCCCGGTGGAGGCATATCTTTGATAGCCTTGATGCGCTCGGCGTCCGGCCTCATTCCTGTCTCGTCAAACACGTGTCCTAAGTACTTGACTTGCGCGGCCCCCAACACGCACTTGTCCCGATTAAACCGCACGCCGTGCGCTGCGGCGCGCCTCAGCACCGCCTCCAGCCGGGCGTCGTGCTCCTCTTTGGTCCTCCCGTATACCAGCAAATCGTCAACGAAGCATTCTACCCCCTCTGTATAAAAGATTTTGACCATTGCGTTGTGAAATACCTCGGAAGCGGAACATACACCAAACGGTAATCTTAAGAATTTAAATCTACCAAAAGGCGTCGCAAATGTGCATAATTTTGAACTATCCTCGTCGAGAACGATCATGTAAAACCCCTTACTTGCATCTAAGTGAGAAAAATACCTAGCTCCAGCTAAATTTGCTGTGATTTCGTCCAGAGTGGGAAGCTGAAAGTGACTACGTTTTATAGCTTTATTCAGATTCTGCGGATCCAAACATAAACGTAATTTTCCATCTGGTTTTTCAACTAGAACTATATTTGACACCCAGTCGGTAGGTTCGTCCACCTTTTCTATGATACTGAGCTCCTGTAGACGATCCAGCTCCTCCCGCAGGCGAGGTCTCAATTTAATCGGTATTTTTCTCGAGCACCTAACCACAGGGGCAACCGTCTCGTCCACAGTCAATTTATGTACGCCCGGTAAACGACCGATCCCCTCAAACACTGTTTTGTATTTATCTACTAGATTTACACAATTATTCTTATTTGAAATCTCGTTTATTCGCATAAGTAAACACAATTCAGTACATACATCTCGGGACATCAGATTATTGCAATTTATATCCAATACAAAGACTTTGCTCTTACATGTTTTACTATTATTTTTGTGAGAAATTTCTGCAGTAAAATATCCTAAAACAGGTAAAATATTTTTACTAACCTCGCGCAATACCGTTCCGGTATGGTTCAACATTTGCTTACTGAATCCAGCGGCGATGAAACTTTTGAGCGACATCACACATGCTTCGGCACCGCTGTCCAGCTTGAACGATACCGGGACGCCGTTCACCTTCACGGTCTCAAACCAGCCTTTACTGTCCAACGAATTAATCTCGACATCTTGGATTACAAGTTCCTCACACTCACTCATTCCGTCCGATTCGTAACACACCTCTCGTACATAATTACTTCTACAGCATCTCATAAAATGTCCGACTCGGTCGCACCGAAAACACTTGACGTTGTACGCCGGACACTGGTTTCGCGCATGCACGTAACCACAATTTGAGCACTTAACGCGGTTGCCGCTCACGCCAGCCTCGCGCTGCACTGGCGGCACTCGACGCGCGCGCGGCGACGGCGGCGGCGGGCGGCGCGCGCGCGCTCGCAGCTGCTCGATATCGGCGGGCTCGGCGGCGGCCGGCGCGCTCGGCGGCGGCGCCCCGCCGGCCTCCACTGCGCCCCGCACCGCTCCGGCCTGTTCGCTCGCTACCTCGGCGGCTCGGCACCATGAAACTGCCTCTTCTAGTTGTAGATCCCTCTTTCTTAGCATCCTCTCTCTTAGCTGCCCGTCCTTGATCCCTCGAATAACCTGAGTTAGGATTAAACTTTCTCGTAATGCACCGAAATTGCATGATTTACTTTTCACTCTCAACGATGATAAGTATTTATCGAAATTTTCATTAACTTGGTATGCTTCGAAAAATAAATGTCTTTCAAAATTTACATTTTTTTCCGGATCGCAACGGTCGACGAACTTTGTACATAAAACGTCATAATTATCTTGTTCGTCCGAGGCAATGTCGAACTCCTCGTACAAGTCGCGGCCAGTCTTCCCGATGACATGGAGTAATAGTGCACACTTTTCACGACTTGCCGACTTTTCACGACCCGATGCAATTAAATACCAATCGAATGTTTTTTTCCAATCACGCCAATTCACTGCGAGGTTACCCGTGTCGCACATGGCGGGCGGCTGCGCCACCCCAGTAAACGCATTATACGACGCTGCACTCGAACTGCCACTTTTCTTATCCTTGTCCGACATTGTTTATGTAAATTAATAAAATATTGAAACACTATGATCGCGAATTAATCACACCTGACACCATGTTATGTTTAGGGATAGCTCAATGAAACCTCTCTTGTAGCAGCTAATAATCAACTCGTTTTATTTATTTTAAAAATCTACCCTCACATCTTTTAGTACCTACCCACATATACAACACTGGGAAGATAAGCGCCGTTAAGGATTGGCCGATACCGAGGGACAAGACGGCAGTTCGTGCCTTTTTGGGACATTGCTCGTACTATCGACGTTTCGTGAGAAACTTTTCACGAAACGTCGACAGAAGAAAAACGTCGAGTCGACAGGAATGATCAGTGTGAAACAGCTTATGCCGATCATAAACAAAGGCTTTGTGAAACTCCTATATTGGGATATCCAGATCCTGAGACTGATTTTATTGTTGACACAGACGCGAGTAATATTGGTATCGGAGGAGTCCTGACACAAAAGAAAGGAGATCAGGAAGTTGTAATCGCCTACTTTAGTAAGTCGCTATCGAAGCCAGAAAGAAATTACTATGTTACTCGGAGGGAATTGCTGGCATTTGTCAAGACGTTGCAGCATTTCAGTAAATATCTGCTTGGGCGCAAATTTCGTATCAGGACAGATCACGCTGTTTTAAATGGTTGTTGGAGTTTATAAATCCTGAGGGTCAAGTAGCGCGCTGGATTAAACAACTAAAGGAATATGACTTCATCATTGAACATCGCAGTGGAAAATCACACGGCAACGCGGACGCCGTTTCCCGAAGACCTTGTTTGAGTCAAGAGAGCAAAGATTTTGTGCAGATGTTGAGAACTGACACTGATACTCGGTAAATTTAACTGCATTATAGTTATATTTTACTATTATTTCAGAGACATTTGCAATTATTTTTATTAAATTTTATATTGAGAATCGGTACAGTCTGGCAGTATGGCCTGTCAAGTTTGAAAACTAATGGCAGTTCTTAGCTTTATCTGTGGAAGACTAAAATGAAAAAAGTTGAGTTGTCATGTTAACAATCTCTTTTAGCGATTCGAGTGCCATTCATTTTTGATTATTGTTTTCTGTAATAGGTTTTTATTTCCTTGCAAATGTGATGAAAAACGTTGTGTGTATCACGGGCAGTAGGGGGATAACCAACGAGAGTATTAGAAGCTCGACGCCGTAGGCGGAGGGCTTTTAATGTGTCGAGTTTGTTATCCCCTTCTTACTTCCCTTGATGCACAATGTAATATTGTTGCTCTGTATTAATTTCATATAAACAGTAGCTATGTGTCTAATGCCACTTTTCCACTGCGGCTTTAATTTGACGCGCCAGACTTGGCTTGTATTGAAAACCAGCAACGATAATATAACAATCCAGTTTGTCGAGCACTTGTCGAGAGTCGTTCAAGGTTGACATTTGCAATTATTATTATTGAATTGTATATTGAAAATCGGTACAGTCTGGCAGTATGGCCTGTCAAGTTTGAAAACTAATGGCAGTTCTTAGCATGGCTGTTCTTGTAAAACTATATTGAAAAAAGTTGAGTTGACATGTTGACTATCTCTTTTACGTAGGTAGCGAGTCAAATGTCGAGTGTTGCTCTCTTGAATGGTCTAACTTTTTTGTTTTCTTGCAAATGTGATGAAAAACATTGTGTGTATCAAGAGCAGTAAGGGTAAAACAAACAACAACTTCTAATACTCTCGTTAGTTATCCTCTTCTTGCTTCCCTTGATGCACAATGTACTATTTCACATCACCTATTCGGAAAAGCGACTTTTCTTTCCCTGCAAGAAGGGATCGAAGTGGCACTTTTCTTCGCTCTTATATATTTTGTTACATATTAAATTTCATAATTTCAGCACTTTTAGAGAGTGTAAATTATTAAATTTGTAACACTTGTATCCTCACTACGCTCAGGATTCAATGTACTATCGCCTGCGTTCGCGGTGTTCCACTTAAGAAAAATTTACCTTGTTCCTTGCAATGTGGTAAACCCCGCCCCTTTTTTCTAATATCCAATCAGGATGCAATTTGAATACTGTGCTAACTACTCTGAGTAAACAATAAAATGCAATCAGTCGCGTACTGCACTCCGCCGTGTTTGTTGTCGTTGCTACCTCTCATTTCCACTGTGTAAGTTTTACGATCCCTGCTATTCTTATTGGACTTCCGTGATTTGCCTACTTGTGACCTGTGCTTGCCCCCCGGATTGACCGATTGCCTCAAGTTGACCTGTGCTTGATCCTGGACTGTGTTACAACCCTGCGACACAATGTCGCGCAATTTGGTTGCTGCCGAAAGGCAAGAAATTTGAAAAAGTTGGGCCTCTTTTCTACAGCGTTATAACGATATCGCGTTTGACGTGTTTTAGAATCGTTTATGTCACAGTCGCCATTATTGTAAATGACATAAGAGTTATCAAAACAATGACAATACGGAAACACGTCAAATACGATATGGTTATTACTGTGTAGAATCCATCGACATACTAACCAATAGACGCCGGGTCCCATACAAAATTCTCTTCGAAAAGTGTCCTAGGGCGACCTATACAAACTTCATACGTACCATCCTATTTGTCAAAATAAAACATTCTAATTTAAATGGTATGTTGGTAACGCAATGCTTAATTTTGCTTAAAACAATTTATCATCTTATGTGGCTTTGACTAGATGCTCGTTTTTTACCTTATGAAGCTTCTACTAGCGAAGTGCCAATGTCATCGCGAACAGAGTACAAATGGAGTAGCTTTACACTTAATATTATTTTTATTTTGACGTCTCAGGTGGGTATGGGTTTAATATAAGAAACAATTCAACGTTATTTTACAAGCTTTTATTTAACTTGCTCTGTATGTATCAATCAAATCTTGCAAGTTAAATTTGACCCACATCCCGGTTTCCAATGAAGCTGATAATTTGCATACGCCTTTATTTCTGATGACAATACAATAATGTGGTATCACCCAGCTGGTCTGATGACGGAGACTCAGGGTGGCCATAGGGCTCTTAGTGACATACTTAGCTGCAGTTCCACGTCATAAAAATAATGATAAATAGCATATTATATTATTGACAAGGTAAATAACCTGCAATTTAGGCACAGCTATAACACGCAATCGACGTCTTTGCGAATTTCCTACGACATTAAATTTGTCGAAATGGATCGAACATAACATAACATAACATAACATACTACGGAACTTTTTCCTGGTCTAAAAAACTCCTCCAGCGGTTCACTCGCGACAATTGAATTCTAAATTGCACATTAAAATGGATCACCAGGAAATCTACAAATGAAAATTAAATTTACGACTGTAAAAAATATAAAGTATTATTACTACTCCATAGATCACTGTTCTGTAACAACCAAAATTATTGACAATTGTTGGTCGGAAACTTAAATAAATTATTTTATCAGAAATACTTAGTTATTTATTCATTAATATTACGAATCGACATTTCCTTATCAAAAATATGATATTCCGTCTGTATTTTTTGTTACTGTGATTATTTTTACAGTTTCTGAAAACACACAGAGACATTGCGACACGTGTCACTGTTGGCGTAGTTGACAACGAACTAAATTCAAATAAGCTCCCAATTTGAAGTGAGAATGTATTCGCTGTGCCGTGTTTTGTCCTCTGACCCGTTATCTAGTTGTGTATTGTTGATCGAAGGTAGAATCCCAGTCCTGGTAGTTGTACCTATGGACAAAATATGCTTAGATCTCTATAAGTTTAATAGATAATTTAAAAAAAAAAACGGTATTATGAAAGACTGTTTAATTATTAAAATACTAAAACATTACATAATTTTACGAAATGACTTTCAGTTTTTTTATATTTAAGGTAGTCTAAAAATTGGAAAATGTCCACATGTATACAACAGATGCCCCATTAATCAATATTGTTTAGGTTAACGTTTTATTTTCAAATAAAAACTGTAAAAGCTTTCTTTAGTGTTAATGTACGACATAAAGTATCCCTACTTTCCGAAATAAGGTATTTAAATAAATAATTGGTAATCAATAGATATTCATAAAATGTATCCAAATTTAAAACTGAACTATCGTAACCGTATTACTTTTTCACTTAATTATTGGCGATAGATACTAACGGCAATTTTAATACTTATAGCCAGCACAAGCCTGTGTTATCCATTTATTCAATTTTAGTTCCATTTCCAGTTTATTTTACTCAAAATTCAACAGGTGACACAGTGATTAAGTGTTACGGACGGTTTAAACGATCGGAGATTGGCCGCGAGTGCCGTGACCACTCTTTTTGGAATTTGTGTCGTCGAGTACATCGTCATCATTAAAATTATGGTATTTTTAATATTAATGTCACTTATTTATTATGACTACTAAGCTAGGGATCTCCGGTTTGATTCCAGACAAGGGTAAATAATTTAAAGAAATATCTTATGTCCTTCCTCAAGCTATCATTAACAGTGATCGGAATAGGTAGTGCAATTTCGCGAGACTTCGGTGCGTAAGTTTAGTATGGATACAGCTTGTAACCCCGGGATTACATTCGCAAAGTGTTAAAGTTTGTGTTTAATTCAAAAATGTTATTAAAATATGATTTTAACGATTATTTTGCTAGCATAGAATATCGCATTGACGAAATATGTAGACACTTGCAATGACAAAAAGTAAAAAAGTATTTATAATAAGTAACATTTTTTTTTTTTTTTCGCATGTTCCCATTTAACTTCAATTAAGGTCATGTCAAGAAATAATTCTGTGAAATAATACGAGTCCCGGAATCTGGGGTCTTATCCATATTAAGTATAATGTTTAAGGTCATTCACCCGAAATTGCACTACCTATTCCGATCACTGATCATTAACCAAATTTCTTAAAAAGTGATCCAGTTTTTTAGGCGTGAAAAGGAAACAGACAAACAGAAAGATTCATTCTCAGTTGTTATTGCTAGTAGGTATGGATTTCTAGGCGGTTATATTGTTATTTAGCGAATTCTCGAAGTCCCGCGTCGCAGGACTTAATTATTCGTGTATTAACGCAAATACGACCTTTGGGGAGTGTCGGTCCATGTACTGAAATCCTTAATTGAAGTCATAGCATCTGACTTAATGGTCGTATTTAATCACTGTGTTGATTGTGGTGAGTTTCCTGATCTTATGAAACATAGTAAGATAATTCCATTTATCAAAACGGGTAGTACTTTTGACCCCACAAATTTTAGACCAATATCCATACTACCCACTTTCAGTAAAATAATTTATTGCACAATAAACAATTTGGTTTTACTCGGGGTCGCTCGACAACCGAAGCTGGTGTTGAGTTGATTAAAAACATTTTTAATGCCTGGGAAGGGTCACATTATGCTTTAGGTATTTTTTGTGATTTGTCCAAGGCCTTCGATTGCGTTAACCATGACACATTGATCAGGAAACTACACTACTATGGAGTTAGAGGTACTGCGCTAAACTTAATAAAAACGTACTTATACGGGAGAATACAAAGGGTAGACGTGAATGGAGTACGATCACCTGGGTCATTGGTCTCAATGGGCGTACCACAGGGCTCAATATTGGGTCCATTTTTATTCCTCATCTACATAAATGACTTACCTTACCTTATAAAGGACAACCATGATATAGTATTGTTTGCTGATGATACGTCACTTGTGTTCAAAGTTAAACGACAACAGCAGTTTAATGTCGATGTAAACAATGCTATATCAAAAGTAGTCGATTGGTTTAGTGTTAATAATTTATTACTGAATGAGAAAAAGACGAAATGTATAAAGTTCATGACTACTAATGTGAAAAATAGTCAAACTACTGTAACTATTAAAAATGACAAACTAGACCTAGTTAATGATACAGTGTTTCTTGGTATAACGTTAGACTCCAAGCTCCAATGGGGTCCTCATCTTGCTGGATTGGCGGGTAGACTCAGTTCTGCAGTTTTTGCAGTTAATAAGATTCGGCAATTAATAGACTTAGATACCGCTCGATTAGTTTATTTTAGTTACTTCCATAGTATTATGTCATATGGTATATTACTGTGGGGTAGTGCTGCTGATGTAAATAGCATCTTTGTTCTGCAGAAGAGGGCTATTCGTGCTGTCTACAAGATGGGCCAGAGAGACTCGCTTAGAGATACGTTTAAAGAAATTAATATATTGACCATGCACAGTCAATACATTTATGAAAACATTATGTATGTTCATAAAAACATCGCTTTTAGAAAGAACTGTGACATACATAATGTTAATACCAGAAATAAATATAAGCTCGCAGTGCCCTTCACGCGGCTCCATAAAATAAAAAACTCTTTTATGGGTAATTGTATTAGGTTCTATAATAAGCTCCCAAGTAATGTTACTGAACTATCAGTAAATAAATTTAAGAGTTACGTTAAGCGTAAACTAATTTCTAAAGCATATTATAGTATTAATAACTATATTAATGATAACAATGCTTGGGACTGAATTGCTTGTAATAAAATGTTTAGTCCTTACGACAAAAGGTTGCGAACGTCGAAAAAAAAAGACATCCGACAGAGTTTCTTACAGGTTCTTCTCTGATCGGTCGCGATTTGAACCTGCAGTCAATTTAGGCTAAGTCGCTATTATGACGTTTCAAAAGAGTTTATTATTTGTAAACCTATTTGAATAAAGATTATTCTGATTCTGAATATGCAACGTCAATTTGAAAAGCTGTCGTACGTAGCCTTTTAATACGTTCACCTAATCTATCAATAAACCGCTCATCACTGGCTGGAAATTTACGCACACTAAGGAAGAGTGACACGATCTTACTAACCTAAACAACGGTACACTTTTGAAAGCGATCATATTTAGACGTCTCTTTTTAACGAAAGGTATCCGTAACATGTGTGAAGAGCCGCACATGCCGAGCCGAGCGTGTTATGTTAGCCGTTTTTACACTTCATCGATGTTTTACTATATCTATGCATTAC
Source organism: Acleris holmiana (assembly GCA_949316455.1). Taxonomy (NCBI): domain Eukaryota; kingdom Metazoa; phylum Arthropoda; class Insecta; order Lepidoptera; family Tortricidae; genus Acleris; species Acleris holmiana. The sequence continues at coordinate 47,784,711 of OX438762.1, forward strand.
CTATATACCAGTACACCTACTGACATTAATTACAGTTTGGTCGCTCTAAGAAGGCCGATTTGACGTTTGTTGGTTTTCATACCGCGATAACATTGTGCGGACGTCTACAAATTTAATTCAAAATTTAAATTACTTACAATGTTATCTATACATTACAAATACTGAATATTGTTTTCAAAGGAACAACTGCTATATTATGTTGTTAAAATACACTCGGGAACATGAATTTACCCTAGATCCGTAATTTGGCAGGACGCCATTACAAAGTTATATAATGCGTCAATTACCGTAGTAATGTGACCGCTTCGGAACCAAAAATTATCCGATTATTGTTACGTGGTAGAGAATTGATATTTTATTATCTTTTTTTATTGAACACATTATGAATTATAAATTTTAAAATAAATAATAAATCATATTATTACTCTGGTTAAAAGACTGGAATCCAGAGCGAGCAGTAAGATTTTTTTTATCGCGTCTACGATTTTTCGTGTCAGTCTCATTGGTCAGTCTTCAGTTCTTCACATCACTGTCATTGGTTGTCTCGTGTCAGTTGTATAGGAAGTTTTGTGTTCTATCTAGACACGCGGGAGCGTGTCAAGCCAAGTTCAAGAAACAGAATTGGCGAGCCGCACCGTGTGTAATATTACACGAACCATTTGGAGCCACTTTTGACCCCCTCCTAAATCAAAAACTATTTTACATAAACGTATCAAATTTGGCTCATATATTGAGACTTGCGAGATACATATGTGTTCTAAATTTCATAAGCTTATCTCAAACGGTTATTTAGATATTAATGTCCAAAATTCCTCATTTTTATCATTGACTGACCTATAGACCAAAACTCTAACCCAGTTCCAGATGACCTAGAGAGTTAAAATTTGGTATGCAGATAGGTAATTAGATGAATACAAAGGAATAAATAAAAAACTGGCAATTTTTGAATAATTAGATTCTATTATGAACGCTTAACATAAATACCTAATATTACTTAGGGTACCTACGTTATTAACAGGGATTTATTATTATTTTTATATTTAGCGCACATCAATAGTGTAAAATCATTACCTACTCATAAATAATGATAAAATAATAGGCATTTAGATTTTCGGTATATACACGACGCGCGCGCGCCGAGTGACGCCGGAGCGGCGCGGGCGGAGTGGGTGGGGCGCTGTGACAACCGAATAGGCTACTTGCCTCATATTAAATTTGGCTTAATAAATTGATATTTTCTGTAGTATTAGACTTAAGAAACCAATATTTATCGATTTCAGATATTAAAAGTGTAAGATGGCTACGTATTTTTTATTTAAAATTGTTCATTTTTATTTTTTAATTTGAACTCTGAAAACGCTGTCGGACTTGTTGTGACGTCATAGGACTCTAAGCAAACTTCATGTCGGTTCTTATACGAGTGAAATTCGCAATAGTATATTCTGTAAGTATTCTGTGCTGTGACATGACATTGACATTTATGACATGACTCATGGACTTTTGAGGTTGTGTTATGATCGTAGTCGTTTTAACATTAGTAAAAACCTAATCTGTGTATTATTGTTACTGCTTTCTAGTTTTATTTATAAGAGCAATCATGGATGTTTGATTCGTGAATGCAGATAGCACAAACTTACCAAGAATCGACACATTGATGGTCGGTAATTTTTTTGCCTTGAATCCAGATTTCTGCTCTGCCGAGCTTATTATTATTGAAGATAAAAGTTTCTGTAGAAACTGAATAACTTATTAAGTAAATACTAACATCAAACTGATCTTCGCAAAAAAACAAAAATTGTTTCAGTCGATAAAGTCAGGATCCTTTTTAGCAAGTTTTAGCCATGTATTTCGCATATTTATTTCACTGGGCATTCTAATCCATAATTTCCCTGGGGTCGTAATTGATGTGTTCTTGCATTCTCGGAATATACAATAACGTTAATTACTATATTTTCCATGTAAACTGGTGGAAGTCATGGTTTTTATTAATAAAAGTATCGAGGTTTCGAAATGATATATTGTTTATCTATATGTCAAATGCTCTCGTCAAATGTCAAATGTTTGTTTTCGGCCCGTATGACGTCACAGCACAGATAATCTATAGACTAATATGGCTGTAAGCGTTTTCGCCTGTTAACGAAAACTAAACTTTTAAAATAAAGTTTTGCGGTTTTGTAGGCCCTAAAAAAATATGGGAATATTTTTTTTCATCTAATCGGACAATAATTAATAACTTGAGACCTACTTTAAAACAGAGTCAACTAGCCTATTGAACCGTTGACGCGAACGTGTCCGGTTGTCTCTCGATATCTGACCTATAAGGTTGCGATTTATGCTGCGAAAATTATACCCCGTAAACGTAGGAAAATACAGTAACTCATTCAATTGTTTTATATTTATAAAGTCTACTTTTAATTTTATTAATTTATTAATTTTTTTATTAATGCATCATTAAGGCCTCTACATACCATACCCGCCTGCTCGCCAGGTTTGCCCGGCGGGTTAGAACGGCGGCATTAGATATTGTAATCTATTATCCCACCAAAAACATAAATGTAAAAAAGGAGAGCCAAGTTCAATACAAAAATTATTCTCTGCTGTGGGCTTCGCCGCAAAAAGAATGGAGATCTGAGATTAAGTGCCAAGTTCTATGCAAAATCCAAATATGTAGTCTAAGGGCTGACTTGGCTGGTTTTCCCATACGAATTATATAGCCTTCGCATGTTCTAAACCTGTTACCTTTCGGTTCTTATTTTATTATTCCGAAAATTTGGCTTGCTGGTAGAAACTAGCCATCGAAACTAGCTCTTCCATGACTGTGTAAAAGTAGGTACTTAATAATAATTCGTATGGGAAAACCAGCCAAGTCAGCCCTTAGACTACATATTTGGATTTTGCATAGAACTTGGCACTCAATCTCAGATCTCCATTCTTTTTGCGGCGAAGCCCACAGCAGAGAATAATTTTTGTATTGAACTTGGCTCTCCTTTTTAACATTTATGTTTTTGGTGGGATTGTTTTTATTTGACCCTGTTTGTACCTACTTTTGCACTGTTTCTAAAAACAGCCTAAAAATCTTCCAGATTATAAAAAAACTTTTGAAATCAAAAAACTCCTTAACTTACTTTTAAAAATAGACTCTTGCCGTATTTTTGATTGTAAAAGGTATTTTATTGTCACAGCCATGTGATGTGTCCCAGAGCTGACATTAGCTCGACTTTATGTAAAAGTTTAACCATGTAGCCATAATAAATGAAAAAGTGCAAAATATTTGAATTTCCCGCCTTAACCCTGACGACCATTCAGCCTTAAAACTCGACCTAATAATTTAAAAGATTTTCGAAATAATATGAACGTATAATACGCAACTTTATAATTAATCGATTTCATAACCTTAGTGATAAAAATCTATACGTTTTGAAAGTCGGTATTTTATGTAACCGATGTTTTTTCTTATTCCTACCCCTTTACTTATAAACGCGGAATAACCGTGGGGTAGCTTTTGCCAGGCCGGTGACACTCCGCGCTATTGCCTACTCAATGTGCGGCCTTTTATACAAGGCTAATCAGTTGAGTGTCACGCGAGCGTTCGTCTGGAAGCGCGCCGCCCGTACGCCGCTGCGAAAATAATTCGAGTTTTTGTTTAAATAAATGTACCTACCTATGGCTCCTCGAAAAGCCAAAAGGTACTGTATAGCATACGGTTGCTTAAATAATGACAGGAATGGCGATCTATCATTATTTACACTGCCAAAAGATATCGAAAGTTAAGATTATTTTATTATTAATATTATTTTATAAATTATAACTTCGATCGAGGTAGGTAGTTACGAGTAGCTGTACTTAATTACTGACACAATGATTACAGTTTTGAATCCTCGACACAAAAAGAGCGGAATAATATTATTTATTTTATTAACTACCTACCTGAGTTTCGCAGTCTTCGACTTATTCGCATCAAAAATCTATTACCTACCTTACTCAAAGAGCGTTCCGCGTAAGTAGATCTCCCAGTAATAGTGACTATCTACTAAAGTAAGGTCAGCATATACTGGTTACCTACCTTCTTACTTGAGTAACGGAATAGGTAATAATAGTGCTCGAGTTAATAATTTTGTCGTGTTATACGAGTTGCATAGTCCAAGAGCCTGATGTAAGATTAGTTTTTAATTTTATATATAAGTACTAACGTTTAAATTAGGTTTTTCTTTCTTTCTTTTCTTTTAGTTTCTGATTTTGAACATTTCTTTGATTTGTTAGCCCTGTTAGGGTATACCTACTCCCGAGGTTGACGGAAATTGAAGTCGGTTTATTTTATGTTTAAGACTTGTAATTATTATAACAATATGTAGATGGATATTTTCGCTAAAACATGACCCTAGTAATGAGTTACCTATATAATATATAAGAAAAAGTTAAGAAGGTCCGCTTTGTGACTATTTTCAATAAAATTAAAATTATATTAACTTTTGTTAAAAAACTGTTATTTTTATTTTACCTTTTACTTAACTATAAATAAATAAATAATAAATATCAAATATATGAAAAAGGAGTTAAAAAAATATGTAAAAATTAAACATTTGTAATTGTAATCAATCAGTCACAGTTACAAATAATTATAATGTAAATTTTATTATTAAGTTTTGCAAGGACAAATTTATCTGCCATTAAAAATTGGCTCTCTCCTTGTATATTTTTTAATTGTAAGAAAGAGTAAATTTATGTCTCACATAAGCTTTACTTGTCGATTGTGAAACAGGCAATAAGACTAATTATAGGCTTTCCATCGCGGGTTGCAAATGTTGATTAAATGTTATTGATGAAACATAAATATTAATAATTATTGTTTTTAAATCAAAAATATATTAAACGTTTTTTTTGAAATTTCACCAATCCGACTTTTTTTAACGTTTTTTCATGTACTAACGATGTAATGTTAACATCTGTGGTGCATCAACAATACAGGGGGCCTAATATGGCTGCGTTTGTCGCTTGACAACATGTGGATAAAACATCCTTCACTTTTTGACACGTGTATAAGTACGAGAGTGACGGAAGCTTTATCCATATTTTGTCTTGCAATAAACGCCACCATATTAAGCATGCAGGTATTTTGCGATTTTTGTGCTATCCCCTTTCTTATCTATCTGTATTCTATATACCTACCTATTTCATCTTGTTATAGATAAACAAAATGTTTTAATGTCTATATCGAAACTATTATAGTATGTTAACAACATATATTTAGTAATACAACTATTACAAAATGAACCTTCAAAGTCCTTAAAATAAATGATTGTTTATCGAAAACGTGCGTCAGCTCCTAGACTAACATTAACCTACCTATACGGGTAGCACAAGTTGTATTTTCTCGCTTGTCTCGCTTAGTGCATCACTTGTTACAAACTAGATTTATTTATTTCATTTATTTATTCAATTAGACACACTAACAGTTGCACAAACAAATACAAATATAAAAGATAGATACAAAGAAAATAGTCCTGTTTGTGTACCAAATGCAACAGTATTAGCACAGTTAGGGATGAATAAAACTAAAACTACATAAGAAAACTACAATTAATAATAAGTTTAAGTAATGCAATTTGTTTTCTTACAACTGCCACGGAATAAGTACCTATTAACGTATTAATTAGTACAAGTAACTGCCAGCCCTGCGGAGTGGGCGAAGTCAGTAAAGCTCATGGCGGGCGAAATAATACATACTCTCGCGGCGCAGATTTAAGCTGCATTTTGCCTCGTTAGGGGCGCCCCCACTATCGATCGCAGAAATGTAACCAAGGTCACTTCCGGCCGTGCACTTGTTTTATTATCGTTAACGCGTTCTGTTTAGGTTTAAATTCGCATGTTTGCTGTCACGGAGTGTCGCTTCTGTACTTGTACTATTACTTATTCTGTGCTTTTGCCATGCTTTGTCCTTATCTGTAATTGTGACATTTGCATCTGACAGAAAATGACAAAGCATGGCATAAGCTACCCCACGGTTATTCCACGTTTATAAGTAAGGGGGCGCTAGGTTTTGGCAGCTGTCAAATCAGCCTTAGAAGAACGACATACCTTCTAATCTGTGTTAGAACGACCAAACTTGTAGTGATCGATCAAATCAAATTTGATTGAGGTTTGTTTGTTTAATAGTATAATAACTATAATAAGTTGCGCCTATCAACATCATTAACATGAGTGAAAAGTATGCTGGTAATAATGTTGAAATTAGACCGGCGTTAAGGCAAGATATGACCGCTGTAGCTGGTTTAATACAGGTGAATTTTTAATAAACTATACTGTTATTTTTAACCATAGGTACCTTATTTATGTTTTTGGCTACGTTTTATACGCCTTTGCATTAAAGCTTTCGTGCCTACTGTCTCCTTTTCAGGAATTGGCTAACTCCGAAAATATGCCTAGTGGGCCAAAAATTTCAGCTTCAGGTGAATACAAATTTACTCATTTAAAATAATTATCAGCTAGAGGGTCAATCAATTTTTCTTTTTACATTTAAGTAAGTCTTAATTATACAACACTGTTAAACCAAAGCCCGGTATGAACTAGATTTTATAATATAATCAATAGGTTTAATGTCAGTGTAAAATACTGGTAACTTAGGGGACAAACCACTATATACTTTAAAAAAATGGGGACAATATGGTCCACTAAGTTAGCAGTAAAAGATGTCATTTTATTTTTTCATAAATATACCTACCGGGTCATATTAAAATTTACTGTTTATCTGTGTAATAATTACTCGCAATATTTTAAAGAAAACCCAATTAGTTTTTCTTTAAACTTACAAGGCTTACAAACATGAAAAACATAGTGTACAAAGAATAGTTGGTTGACCCTAATAATCTTACACATTTATAAAGGCCTAGTCCCAAAGTAAGCTCTAGCCTACTATGGATACTAGACAACAATTACTTATATCAAGGATTACTTACTTGAATACATCTGAGACTTGGGAACAAAGATTCACACTCATTACACAAATAACAGTCTTAACCGGGATTTGAACCCAGTACTGCTAGCTTCATAGGCAGGAAAACTACCAACTAGCAGGCTAGCATGTAGTCAATTAATACTTATCTACTTAATATCTTTCAGAGTTATTATGAGATTTTTGTTGATTGATAGATTTGCAAAAAGATGGATTTGATTCGAATCCGCCTGCATTTTGGTGTTTAGTAGCTGTGTTGAAAAGTGAAGTTGAAGCAGATGTGATTGTGGGTTACGCTCTGTACTTTCGGACATACTCCACATGGGAGGGTCCCGCAATGATGCTGGAGGATTTGTATGTGATGCAGTCTCACAGGCGTCGTGGCATTGGTGAAATGATGTTTGATGCTGTAGCGAAGGTACTTAGTATAAGCTATACATACATGTGACTGTGTACAAAAAAATGTATAATGTTTGAACCAGGGATCGTTACCGGTATTCTGACTACCGGTTTTAAATGAGGTATAACTGGTTATAATTGCATTTCGCTATTTATATCGCTAAAGCTCTGATTAGCGGTATAATGAATACTGGTATTCAAGTAAGTATATTATTGGTTTAGCCAATTGAGAACAATATATCTTTTTGATACTTTACCCCTAAAAACCATAACCAGTAATACCTGTCAGTGTCAATACACTCTGTTATTTGTTTCTGTAAATGTTTTCAGTGTTATTGCAAAAAACTCAGACACACCTTAGACAAGTCTGAAATTACAATTAATTACAGTCTAATTGACATCTTACTTATCAAGTGCAATGAATAGCGGTATTTAATACAGGTGTTGAATACTGTAAATAGTGTATACATAGCGATAAAAACAAAAGCGGATTGACAATAATACCTCTAATTCGAATATAGGTATTACTTTTTTAGGGGTAACAATTTGTCAATTTAAATACAGGTACTAAATAAAACCGGTTGTACAATCCCTGCTTTGAACTACTTAACTTTAAAAAAAAACTGGTCTAAGATTAGTACAAGCAACAGCAAAAGTTGATGATGAATTTAGTACTTTATCGCACTAACATACTGCAACAATTGGGATGCAGCAAAGTTGTGAAACTGATAAGGAACTAAAATGATCATCAACTTCTGCTGTTCAGTGTACTATGTGTTCATTCAAGATACGGACAATCTGTGTGTAAAACTTCATATAAAACTTCACTAAATCTGTTCTGCTGAGCAGAAGAACATCCAAACAAACGTTATTATCTCTACAATTTACTTTTACAGCAACCTGACCACAGCCTTGTCGGTGTAGAATTCATTATTTCGTTTATAGCTTTCTCTTGAGTCCTATATATTATAAAGTATTATTTTGTATTAATCCATCATTAGTAGGGATTATCTGTGCGCTAATAAACTTCAACCAAATCAGTCCAGTGAATATTTTCTAATTTCAAATTTAATCTACGTTAATAAATAAATATCAGGGGATACAATGATGAAACTTTCTTGTATACTTAAGTAGATAACATTCAAAACTCTGGAACAAATACTTGCGCTCAACACAGAAATATCTGCTCTTACTAGGATTCAAACCCAGAACTGCTAGCTTCATAAGCAGGGTCACTAGGAACCAGGTTAGCGTGAAGTCTGATATGATTATATTATAGTAGTAGGTATTACTAGCAATAGACTCAGTTTCGTTTTTGTACTATTGAACTGAAAGTGTCTCTAATAATTCCAGGAGGCAACTTCAAGTAATTGCTCAAGATTAGACTTTCATGTGTTGGAGTGGAATGAAGCAAGGATATTTTATGAAGGAAAAGGAGCTGTAAACCTGTCAAAATTAGAGCAATGGTGCTACTACCGCATTTCTGGGGAGGCACTGCGAGCCGCGGCCGGACATTCCTAGCACGCAGGAGTAAAAGACAAAGGTGTTCCAACATATATATGGGTATAATTTATGAAATTACTTACAGCAAAACTCATGTTGAACAATAATCCTGTCCTAAAGTCAAAACTGCTAAATCAGAGTCAATGTAGAATGATGTCTGTGACAGCTTATATCCATTACTCTTTTTTCTTTAACTTTCCATATGAAGTACTTTAACACGAACTTTGGAACGCAATACGGAACCTCGTTCCAAGGTTGATTAATTAATCACCTGTTTTATATGACTCACTGGCGAGTTAAGCAAGTATGTTGAAATTTGACTGTCAGGGGGTAAGGAGACATTGACCTGGGTATCACTTTCTTAGAATACATATGATTTATCTAATGAAATGTACTCAATTCTAAGAATAACATTCTATACTCCTAAATTAACAATTTATGTACAATTTATAGTAAATGCAATTAATTTAGTTTACAGTCTAACATAATACTAGAGCATTCACAATACAATATTATAATCATTGTAGGTTTGACATGCTGATTTGTTACAAAAAAAATCATACCTACTACAAGTCCTTTTGAATTAAAAGAAAATAAAAAATGTTACAGTTGGAAATCTTTCATTTTATTATTTTAGATAATCGTTTGACTCAAATATAGAAATAGTCTAGTCAGTCAAATTTTTTTTTTTTTTTTTTTTACATTATCTATCTATATGTATGCACATACATTACTTTACATTATACATGAAAATACCAATTTTTAAACAGGTAGCTTTCTGTAATGGCATTACTTTTGCCACACCCAAACAACTAACTTTGGTCAATGTAATCGTCCAAAACTTCTTAATTCAATCAATCCACATTGACAATCATCAAATTACTTTTCTGATTGTTATTGCACCCTTATGTCAGAAATTACGAAACAAAATGACCTAGTCCCAAATTAAGCTCTAGGCTTTTACTGTGGGTACTCGACAACGACTAATACTTATGTAGAGAAGTACATACTTAAATACAAAGAAAAGATTCAAGATTCTGAAACAATTACTTGCGCTCATTGTGCAAATATTGCCCTTACCGAGATTCGAAACCGGCACCGCTAATTTGCTAGGCAGGGTCACCTGGGCTGGGCTTAATGTGTCAATTGAGTTTGTCAATAAGTGTTATGTTAACAACTGTTTATTTACCTATGTATATTTTTTGATCTGACTGTTGGTAAGGCCTGGTCAGAGTCAAATTAAAAATAAAAGGGGCTATGTACTTTCAAATTAAAATTCATAACATTTATTTGACAAAAACACACTGCAACACAACAAACATAGTATACAAAAAAAGCAATATAAAATCAAGATCAGATTATATACAATACAATTAAGAAATGTTGCACTGGGTCGTTCTACTTTTTTACCGACAATACATCGTCATTTTTCTATATTTTGCGTTTTTCAACTATTGATAATTATGGTTTTAACTTTTGATTTTAAAATACGTTGCGTGAATTTTTATTTGCACTAATTAATGATTATTTCGGTGGCGATAATGTTTTTTCCTTTATGGTGGTTTTTCAGAATATACTGTGGCAGAGTAACCGTTTTCAGAGGAGACAAAATTTTGTATTACCACACTGTCAAGCGATTCTATGAAAAACAAACTTATAAAAAAACACTGGATAGAGAAAGTGAAAGATTATTTAGTACTAATAGATGAATAAATGTTTGGACGTTATATTCAAACACTAAAACATTAATAATCAATACTCTAACTGATAACGTATGGTAAAATGAGGACAGGCAATTGTCGGTAAAAAAGAAGAATGACCCCACTGTAGTGTGAAGTAAAATAGGACTCAGCTCAGCATGTAAATAAATACTTATCTTACTTATCTTCTATCATACAAAGCAGGTGATAATCTGTTTTAGATATTGTATTGGATATGAAACCGTTTGTATCCAGACCAATTTTTTTATTACCAGTGATCATAGATTTTGTAGCATTTTTGGTGCAGTGCTAGGGTTAATATTATACAAAAAGTGTAGTGTTTCATTTTATTATAATATACAATCAATAGCCATTTATATAAGACAATCCTATTAAACACCTCGACAACCCTAGGTCTCTGTCATGTTATTGCGATGTTATTTCAAAGGTTTTGCTACAAAATCTATGATCATTGTTGATCACTGAACAGTAGTTAAATAATGAATACAAAAATTCGAAAATCGAATCGAAAATGTGACTTATCTGGTCCATATTTATCAATTTTATTGGTTACGATTTTTGACTATTATTCATTTTGACTGTTATTTAATATTATTGTTAGTAACTACTGGGCTGAAACTCTAGCCTAGAGCTTAGTTTGGAATTAGATCAATTTGTCTGACATTGTCCTCGGCTATTTATTATTCTACACGGTAAAACCATATTGCCTTTGACGTGTTATTGTATGGTTTTTAACTCGGCCGTCATTACTGTCAAGTAAATAAGATCTATGTATCAAAACGTTGACAATAGGGTAACACGCCAAAAGCAATATGGTTGTACCCCAGTAGAATGGAGGCCCTGATCAAACAACGAGATACTCCTACCCTAATTTGCAGATAGTCATCTTCATTTGTACAAGAGCTGTAATTGTATTGACACTAAAGTGTGCAATTATCTAACGGGAGCATATTAAAATTGGATAAAAATGCCTTTCTTGTTTGTCACTGGGCTCTTTGCAGCTTCGAAATGGTTGCTTCCAAACTGAAGGTTTCACCTCTACCAAACAGGGAAACGACTGCTTGTAAGAGATTTACCTATGAGAAATTACCATCATTAAAACTACTTTAATAACAAGACATATTTAAAATACTTTCGCTTGTGCATATTTCATGATTATGTACCTATACATAATGTTATTTTAACAAGTTCAGAGTTTTCGCTTGTGCATAAAGAAGTATATAAGCCCAAATGCAAAAAGTTCGTCGAGTACCAAAAATCTAAATAAAACGTTTTTCAAAATTAAAATCTCGAGTTCAGTTTATAACCAAGTCAATAAACCAATAACTCCAAAAATTCAATAAATATTGTGGTTTATTTTGACATATAAATCATACACATATTTATGTAATTTATTAAAAAATGAGATATTTATTTACTACTGGTAGAAGCAAAATAGTTTATCTGCCACTATGCTAGACGCAAAATAATTCTTCTACCATTGCGTCTCGCCTTTCTTCGTGAATACGGTATAAATTCTTAGTGGCATTGTGTCAACCAACGCCGCACATTCTGCAGGGGATATTTAACTCCACACTGCACTTATTCTTTTAATCCTCCTTGGACTTGGATAGCTCCTGCCACAGCTCCTTTTTCATCTTCCGCCACAATGTTTCGATCGGCGATAAATCTAGGCTGCTAGGCGGCTAGTTCTCCAGGGTAGGAACTCTGTTGGTGTGTAACCAAGACGTGCGGTTGTATGACATGAAGCACCATCTTGTTGGAAAATATACTGGTTTTCATGTTGCAAACTGGAAATTTTGAGTTCTTTAAAATATGTCGGTGCAATAAATTTAAATATATATATAATAATATAATATTTATTAATAATCATATTTATTTCTAAATTAAATTCACACTAATCTGATCATGTTTTTACTATATATGTTTGTTGTATTGCAGTGTGTTTTTGTCAAATATATGTTATGAAATGAAATGAAATGAAAATGAACCTGGTAGTATTCATGGCGCCGTCTGTAAACTGCAGACGACCCACATTGGGGTGACATGCAACTCCCAAATCATTAGGAAGGCAGTAAATTTAACTTTTCGGGCCATTCTTTGTGTAAGGCTTCGTCTTTATAATGGACCACTTTTTCCGATCGTCTCCAACAGTTACTTCAAATTTCGCTTCGTAACTCCATATTATGGACCGCCATTGATCATCAGTCTAGCCTCGATGAGCTTGAGCAAATATCTGCCATTTCTTTTTCTAAAGTCTTGGAAGTAAAGGTTTTTCTTTTGCCGTATAGAATCTGTAACCCCTTCCTTTCATAACTCTTTTACAAGTATCGACAGAAACATGTTTGTCGATCATAATATGTTTACCCACTTCACTGTCAGTTCCCTGCCCGAGCACGTCGATGTTGCTTGATGATCTTATATAAAGTCCTGTTTTCAGCTGCCGTTGTAACGCGCGGACGACAAGTTTTCTTTAAGCTTGATATTTTTCCAGTTTTCTTGTAATACATGATTGTTTGGTAGATCACGCTAGGTGAAGGTCTTGAGATATCTTATATACTGATTTACCGTGGCCAAAGAGATTTATTAGGTTAAAGAGTGACCATTGGGAACGTTGTCATAAAAAACTTAGATCTTAAGCGTCAGAAACGCCATCTAGCGTTAAATAGCAAAAAGCACATTAAAATAAAGAGGTCAAGTATTTCAGCTACTGGACGGTAGGTCGGTTTTTGTCTAAAAACGTTTGTAACACTTTTTACCACCTTTATATATTTTTTTTGTGTAAAAAATTATATAACTTGGTAAATATTTATCGAAAATGAGCTAAAAAATGTTTTTGATTTCGGCTACTTACTTAAAACTCTCGTTCATAAACCTAAAACAACAGTAATAAACCTCAGTTCAAAATCAATCTATTACATTAAGAAAAGATCCAAAAAATTGAAAGAAATAGCAATCTGTGATGTTATATTATAAAACAACCTAAATCTCGCATTATAATACTAGACAAAAATAAAAAAGAAGCTCATTCGTTCGTAACTCATTTACATTTATTTAACTTTTTACCTTTAAAATCACGAAACTATATTTGTCAACTTAGGAAAGTACGGTAAATTATTTTTTCCTAAATTACTCGCAACATTGTTGCTGAAATTGAATACTTAAACAAATTTAATGTGTGTCGCTGTTTAAGTGACTAGACGAACTCTTTTGCATTGGGGCTGGTAAGTATCTATACGAGTACATATACCTAATGTAATTTTAACAATTTCTGAGTAACTTGTGGCATGCTAAAAGTAAGAAGTCTGATCAGAAGAAAAATACATCAGACTCTTTTACTTAACAAGTGATGATTACCACAAATTAAAATACTTATAATTTAAAATTGTTTTTATCTCATAACAATTTAACAGTCACAGTTGATCTGCACACCGGTAATTTATGTATAAAAAGCGAAGTAACGCGATGGCAAATGTGTTTCCCATTTTTAGGTTAGCGAGCGTGCTTATCCGAAGTCGGATCGGTGCCTCGCCTCGGCGCGGCCGTTCTAGCCTCGGGTAAATGAAGAGTAGCACCACATTACCACCGCGTTACTATAGTCCTAGTTATTATGAAAAAAAGCTGCATTTTGTAATGGAAGCAAGTCGCTTTGACATAGTAGGGACCAAAATAAGCGATTTTACCCGCAGCAGCAAACCCAATAATTATAGTCGCACGCACACAAACACGACGCACGGCTTTCAACGCCGCACCGCTGTGCCGGTCGGAGTAGGGGGTGTTAGGTTTATTTTCGTTACGGAATTTCTTGATTCGGTCGCCGCGCTCAAAGCCCGCGATAAAAGCTATGCAATAGCTTAAAAATATCTCTACTTTTACTTTAAAAAACAAACAGTGTCACAAATTATTCACTTTTTAAAGAAGCAATACTCAACTTTAAATCACGATAGTTTTGTTCCGTCATAACTTTTTTTCTACGTTTTAACTTAAAAACTTTCTCACGTAATGAGCGATCTACCCTGAAAGTTTAATTACCTACGTTCATGGCTTCACATGAAAAATCAAGTATGAAAGAAGAAATCTGGGAAGCAGAAAACTTTCACTGCTTGTAAGTACTAAGCTTTCCTACAACCTGCAGTTGCGTATTATGGCTCTTAAATTTAGGAAAGGCATTCACTGACAAGCCGGAATGGAGTGGGATGTAAAAATACCAAATCAACATTTAAAATGTATATATTGTGTATATATTTAAATTTGCAAATTATCAAGAAATTAGACAAAATAAATTAGGAGGACTGTGAAGCAAAAAAAATCCATACAAAATGCCATAACGTTTTTCTCCTCTTACACGTTGTCCGATTTTTACGATTTTTGAATATGTTGTTGTAGATATTATGAAAAACTATGTCTGTACTTTATCCTTCTCCAGAAAATATTTATTGGAATAAATATAAAAAAAAATCACAACCGGAAACATACAGACCTAGTTATTCTGTTGTCTGTTTCATCTCGAAATTTAATCTATTTAAGTACCTTCCTGAAACCGACGTGCATGCATGGCTCGATGTAGGTATAAATGTGGAAGAAGCGAAAGAGGTTGTCAGGATCGTATCAGGTGGAAAAAGGTGATCTCTGCGTACCCCTTTGGGAATAAGGCGTGATTTTTTTGTATCTATGAAAATCCATAAGAATAGGGATATACTTAAAATGTAGTATGATGTATTTAAAAAAACAAATATCATTCAATCCGTAGCGGGGCATCTTCGGGATACTGTTGTGTTACTATCTTTCTTATAAGATAAACTCATCTAAAAATGAGTATTGCTTCATTTTAGACATTAAATTGGAATGTAAAGCCTGACAAGATTCTATTTGGCCCTATTTCAATACAAATGTGTATTGAAATAGGGCCAAATAGAATCTTGTCAGGCTTTAGATTGCAAACATGGTTATAGGTGAAAAACTTTAGTAAATAACCTGCTGTATGTAGTTTGTAGGTACACAATTAATATGGAACTTATGTCAGCTTTCAAATATAGAATGTCAAACGGTCTATACATAATTATGTGTTACAACCATATACTCCTTCCTTCACTTAAGTTTTTCACCTATACGTCTAGTGACGTAGTGATACAAACATTGTCACAAATCTCTAGATAATGTTTAAAAGTTTATGATAACTTCATCCTATGCAAAACCGAATAAAAAGAAAAATCTACTTGCGAAAATGTGTTAGGTACAGTCAATAGCAAAATAAACTGATGAAATAGGGTCTTACAATAGTATATAAGTACAATAAATTAAGTCGGATGCCACTGACTTACCTATTGTAGTTTAGCATAAGTAAATTAACTCCCAATGTGTCACAAGTAAGTGATCATGATTTGACAATTTAAAAACGAAGTCGCGTGCCATTCAAACAGTTGCTGTAATTACTGAGTGTTTCAAATTAAACTGATTAATCTACAATAGCAATAGTCAATTAGATTACCAAATTATCATAATTATGTAGTAAGTACCTAACTGAATATGGTTTTTAGAACTTCATTCATGACCTCTCAAGACCACCTCGGAATACAAGTCAGACGTTCGGCTAATGTCGATTATACTCGATAGACAAACACGCAAAACGACTATAGCACGTCTTATTTCCGTCAAGGATTAAAATAAGTTCCCATTTCTTCAACTAGATTTTTTGGTTAAATTTTAAATAAATCCTTTTTTTTGCCCGAGTTATTTAATTAATCGGTACCTATAGTTGTTTTCCTTTCGTCATGTTGAAATTATGACTTTTTCTTTTATGTCACTGCTTAAAATATTTTATTATTCTTTATTGAAATTTTCAGTAAGGAGATAGTATTATCATCGTGTATTATTATTTTTCTTTGATGTACCTATTAATTTGTTATTTTGCTTCCGAGTCCCGGGACTCGGAAGAAAATGATCACAATATCCCAGGATATTGTGATCATTTTCTTTCTACTTTATATGTTCATTTGAAAATGACACTTTGGTATAATCTGTTATATCCGGGGCGACATGCTATAACATGGTTAGAAATGTTGATTTTGATCATTGATTTGACGATGACTGTACTAACTTATTTCAACAAACTTTCGGATTAGTTTTAGGGTACGATCACACAGAGCATCGACCCGCGCTCTTGTTTTCCAACAGACCGGAGTCGGTCGGCTGCGCGAGCGCGGAACGAGCGCGGAAGAGCACATCAAGCAGCCAGTCGGCTCCTCTTATTGTGTTTTTACAGTTGATATACTTTACCTCTTCAAATTTTAATGTGCAACACGAAAGATAATTCCGATTTTCAACGAATGTATGACCTACATTTTTGTCTTTAATATTTGATTTTGATTAATCGACCTGAAACCGGTGACTGTTTTGTGAATTGTGCTGTAAGAGGTTTAGAATATCGCATATTCACGAATCGTTTTGACATCTAAAAGGTATGAAAAAAATTACAATTTATTTCTAAAAGTCGTCTAAAAATGTATTTATAAATTACTTTTTACCACCTTAATTTTTTTTTTTTAACTAACTACTATTAATTAACTTTGTAAAATTTTGTAGAAAATGGTCATAGAACTGTTTTTGATTTCGGCTACTTAAAGCTCTCGTTCATTAAATTAAAAGAACAGTATTATGTATAAACTTCAGGTCAAAATCAAACAATTACTTTAAAAAAATATCCAATAAAAGAACAAAAATTTGCAAAATATAATGTTTTAAAACCACCTAAATCTCGCATTAGAATATTCGACAAAAAATAAAAAGTAGCTAACTCATTCGTAACTCATTTATTCGATCATAAGTGAAATGATATTTCATGTTGTGCATTAAAACTTATAGAAACGTAGTATTTTAACTGGAAAATCATGAAAAGAAGAAAAACCGGCAAAATTTCGTCTATGGCCTCTTAATGACAAAACGACTTCAAAAAACGTTCCATTGTAGGTTTTTTTATTTTATATTTTTTTAATGTTCACCCTATTACTCCGTCAATTGTGGACCGATTTTGAAAATGTTTTTTTGTTTGATAGAGTATACTTTCAAAGTGGTCCCATTGTCACCAAATCTAAATCTGATGAAGGGATAAATGAGTAATTGAGGTAACACCTCAAACATTGTAGGCAAACATATAGCGATTTTAGTATTTTTAGTAACAAGTCTTGCATTTGCATTCAGAAAGTATAACTTCGGGAAGTGGAACTGATGATGAAGACCAGAGATGGCCATCGGAAATCTTCAACGGTACCTATTTCAATGGTGGCGATAAGATAATATATATATTATCTCGATTAAGATATTTGAGCGACTACACCGAAGAATATTTACTTGTTGAAAATATGACTGACTTTCCGGCGGTGTAGCCTTTCCGCGCGCTTGAAACTTAAAATTTAATTTCAACTATTAAGTGAGACTACGGAACAGCGTTTTATGAACACTAAAAAGTATAAAATAAAAGTTTAAAAATACAAAAAACCGGCTTCAAAATCGCAAAAATTACTTCTTTTAAACTTCAGCTGGACTAACCTGTTAGGTAGGTGCCTACAATTACCCTACCCTACTTAAAACAAGTAATTTAATGAGTTTTTGAAGGCGGTTTTTTGTTTTTTTAATACTTTTGATCGTTGTGATAATGATACAAGTCAGATTAATATAAAGTCAATTTAACCTATTATGTGTAAATGTTGTTTGATTGCCTCGCATTAGTCAGTGAAGTACTACAAGTATGTCTGCCTCGGCAGAAAGGGCCATGAATGGACTCGTACACTCTAGTGTAGTAGAGTGAGTTGAGTCCTCTAGGACTCAACTACTTTTCGGCCTTCATATGACTCGTTCATAAATTGCGTATTTTCTACTCTTTGCAACAATTTACTATCTACTAATGTAATTGTAAACTATCATTATTGTAATCAAAATAGCAAAAAAGAAGAAATATATATATACAGGGCGTCCCACGGCCATGCCACATGGAAGGAAACTACCGTGAATATTGTAGATGGAACATTTTACTGAAAGAAGACATTATTTTAATTTAAAAAACAATTTAAACTGCATTGATAGATATTTAAATAATTACATGGTTGAACCGAGAATCGAACCCGTTACACGAGAAAAAAAAAATTACCCTGTAGCTTTATCATACCGATCGAAAGGCTTCATCATAAGGATTATTTTTTGCTAAATAACATAGCGTCAGAAATAAAAAAAAGACCATGAATTTTAAAATTTTTAATACAAAATTAATCAATTTATCAAATGCTTAAAATGAGTCCCTTCCTGTTGAATACAAAGTCGCACTCTTTTGATTATTTCGCTTCCTGTCGATTTTTTGATCTTGTTGTGGTGGATATTTAGAATAATACGTCTAAGTTCTATTTGTAGCTCGTGGACACTTTGATACTGCTTCTTGTTAACTAAATCGTTCTATCTATATCTATCAGCTTTTAATTTTTCTGAACAAA
Organism: Acleris holmiana; assembly: GCA_949316455.1. NCBI lineage: Eukaryota > Metazoa > Arthropoda > Insecta > Lepidoptera > Tortricidae > Acleris > Acleris holmiana. The sequence continues at coordinate 47,803,763 of OX438762.1, forward strand.
TTTTTCACATCAAATGTTAAAATTCATGGTCCTTCTTTTATTTCTGACACTATGTTATTCAACAAAAAATAATCCTTATGATGAAGCCTTTCGATCGGTATGATAAAACTACAGGGTAATTATTTACATCGTGTAACGGGTTCGATTCCCGGTTCAACCATGTAATTATTTAAATATCTATGAATGCAGTTTAAATTGTTTTTTAAATTAAAATAATGTCTTCTTTCAGTAAAATGTTCCATCTAAAATATTCAAGGTACTTTCCTTCCATGTGGCATAGCCGTGGGACGCCCTGTATATACATTTGTTAACAAATATGAATAAATAACCAGTTATTCCTTTTTACTTTATGTGGAAAAAAAATGTACTTAAAGACAAAATAAAGAAAATTTTACTTTTTTCATTTCGTCGCTAATTTTCGTGACGAAATGGAAAAAGTATTTTTTTTTAACTTTGTCTTTAACGATGTACACTTTTTTTGGTAAACGCCCACTTGCGTATCGTAACTATTAGTTTCTTAATAGTTATCGGTAATGTTCGTTTTTCTATGAAACGGAAGTGACAAGAAGGCGGTTGCAGTGTTGCTTGTGCAAGCGTGATGGCGATAGTCAGCTCGGCGCTAATGAGCCCTGTGTAGTATTCCCAGCTTCTCAATAGCTTTTGGCAAGCTGTCTCTGTCTCACTTGCATACGCTTCAGACAGTATATTTGTAACTCGTGTTTCATAGAAAAACGTAGCTTGCCGAAAGACATTAAGAAAATAGAAATACGTTACACTTCGTCGGTCAATCCTAATCAATAAGTAACAAGGCAAACATGGCGCTGATCCTAGGGCAGAGGATCTATTAGGTACTTATATTATTAACTAAGCTGTTGTGACTTAAAATGTAGGTACTATTTATACTCATCTAATCAGTGTTCTATGATATTAGTTCCAATGTCACCATACGATCTTAACCAATTAACAGACGATTAGAGCGTTAACTGTTGCCAAAATGTATAAACTAACAGTCGATTAACATTGATTAAATTTAACATCGTATGGTGAAATTGATACTTAATATTATGTAATGTTAATGAATAAACAATTGCTTACAAAAATTATTAACAAAATGAGAAAAAAAATGAAATCACATTAAATCTACTCCGCATCAGACATTTTGTCTGAAGAGAACGCGACTGCAAAATACAGCAGCAGATTAACGGATTGCAGATTGTCAATATCCAGATCCACAAAAATCGACTTAACCGATATGTTATCAGTGTTATCACGTGTATGCTTTATTTATAACTTATATTATAACGTACTTTAAAATGTTTTGTTTACATATCATTTCTAAGAACCTAATCGGAGTAATCGGTGTCGTAGTAAATCACGCTAATTGATTTAAAGATAACGTCCAACGCAGCATATACTTAACACAAAAATACTTTCTAGAAATACGAAAGTGGCGGATAATAGTGAATTACATAAAACATGTTTTGTTATGTTTGCAAAATACTGTTTGATCTTGACGTACCTAAAACATAAAGTGCTCAAATGCCATTTTGAATGTGTGTGGTGGTAAACCCACGGGAGGGCGCGGGGCGCGCAGGTTACGTGGAGGCCATGAGTTTGGCGTGCGCAGTCACGTTGCGCTGGTGCAGGAACCCGCTCCCTTCCTCTTCCTCTCCGTTAGCGAGCCCGTACTGCTGAACAACAATAATGGTTTACCTACTTGTTACGTTACAAACCTCAATTAATTCGTCACCGACTTCTATATATTTTATTCGGCTCACAATTTTTTATTAGATTCAGGTACAGTACGACATAGGCTATTCCAAAGAGTGAGGGTCATCTTATCTTACAGTTGCCCAACTGACAAGAAGACATTTCGACCCTGTTAGGATCTTTTGTGCAATTGCCATCTTACTGACAGATGTTTATCCTTCTCCTTAAGAAAATCGGGTAATGTACTATCGAACTAACTGAATCATCACCCATCATAAGCTCATTTTGCCAAGTCATCTAAATGCAAGTAGGTTGAAAATCGCTTGAAGATACATTTCCTTGGTAACGATCTAGTCAAGTCAAGTAGTATGTGCTACGCCATTATTTAGTATTTTAAGTCCATTTAGGGCCTGGCCCCATTAGTGCGTTGCGTTACGTCGCAACGCGTTTAATGTGGCATGATTATCATAAAAAACATAATATGTAAAACGCAACGACGATGCAACGCGACACAACACTAATGGGGCCAGGCCCTTAGGGTTAGCGTTAGCTAAATATTGTAGAAATACCAAAGCAATAAAATAAAACTAGGTAGTAAATAAAATAATAACTTTACTTTGTTAATTTCAACAAATTGTCTGAAGTAAAACTTGATACCTAATTTGCACTAATTGTCTAAAACCGAGTAAGTATGGGTAAGGACCAAAAAATTGGCCACGCTAACTCGCTCAATAAAATTTTCTATGAAACTTTTCCGTTGTGACACGAATATTAGCCATACATTTGTAGGGATAATTTTCGTGTCACAACGGAACTTTTTTCTCTTTTATTTATTTATTTATTTATTTGTTGTTTGTATGGTTAACTACGCTTAACTATGGTCCAACTATTTGGTCCTTACCCGTATAAGCACCACGGCTTCCGATAACATCTAATAAGCGGCCACGCATCGACCCGACTAGGTGACTGCAAATATCGGTTTCTCTCATGTAATCCCAAATTTCGTTACAATGCAGCTCAAGTGCTTCCTTTGTCCTCTCGTTTCTATTATCCCACATTTGGACCATTAAACCCCACAAATTTTCAATTGGGTTTAAGTCCGGTGATTTACTAGGCCACGGAATCAAAGTAACTTCATTGTCATGCAAGTTAAACCAATTCGACACCACTCTGGCCGTATGCACTTTACAGTTGTCTTGAAGGTAGGAAAATACTGGCACTTCTTCACGCGGGTAAACTGTTCGCACCGTCGGCAACAAACTTTCTTCTAATAACTCGACATAGCCTATTGCGTTTTGTCGAGCAGAAATCTGGACAAGCTCGCCTACTCCTCCGACACCCATCCAGGCCCACATATCACTGAAATTCGGCCGGATAATTGATTAGGTACAACGTGATTATTGTAATGCCATAAAGTTAATCGACCGTGTTGAGAAGATCGAAATGTTTTTTTCGTCTGAAAAGATGGTGTTAGTCCAATCAAAGTCTAAATAAGTTCGTGCAAAATTAAATCTCGCAGTTTTTTGTGCATCCGTTAAGACTACTTTCTCAGCATAATGTCTATAATGCAGTCCAGTGCCGTGCAAATAATTTCTTATAGTTTGTAGACAAACATCATGAGGTGCCGCAAAATACCGGGTGGGAGTAAAAGAATGTTCCTCACAGTGGTGTTGCATGTCCATTATTTGTTGGTTCGTGAGTCGGCGAACGCCATGATTATGTCGTCGTCTGTCTTCAAGGATGCCCTCTTCAGCGTGCCGTCTGATCCAAGTTCTTACTGTGTACCGACTTATATTCAATTCTCGAGATATTTCTCGTATGCCATAGCCTTCCTCATTGAGCATTACAATCAGAGCTCTTTGTCCTGCCAAATATGCCATTATACGAAATGCTTAATTATTTAATTTTAAGTTTTAATTCTTTCACATTAACTGACAAACCTTTACAACGTTTAATTTTTGAAACTAAATTATTTTTCCGTGATGACAAAAGTTACAATTACAAGCGAGAGCTTATTCCAGATTCAAAGGTCTAGTACACATTCGTCAGATTCCTTTTTCATCAGAATAAATTATAGCCTGTTTTTTTTCGGACGAAAACGGACTTTCGAGCAGATTCCGCTATCGTCAGAATAAACACATATTACCTGATACGCGGATGACCATAGAATACGTAGGTAGGTTTAGGTTATGTTAGTTTTGCAGCAGGCCCGGAGGGCCAAACCATCCAGAAAAAGGAGCTCCGCGTAAGCGGAGCTCCGTCGACACTGCCTAATATTAAATAATATAATGTAACAAATAAATAAATTATAAAAATTAACCAAAGTTTTTTCTGTCCAAAAAGTAATTCCGTTTTCGTCCGAAAAAAACAGGCTAAATTTATTCTGACGAAAAAGAATCTGACCAATGTGTACTAGATCTTTGAAAGTTACTGCCATGTTGATATATGAGTGTAGCTAGTTTTGTTTTATAATCTCTTCTATTACCATAGATAATCAATTATTTTAACGGGTTAACTTAAATAATAAGTTAACATGTAATGAATGCATTCGCTGTGCCTAATTTTAACATGTATACTAAAACTAAATAAAATATATACATAACATTTTTTTTTTTATAGTTTTCATTTCGTACTAAGGATATCGTAACTTTTTAACATGACAATTGTGTAAGAGGGTCAAACTTTTTTTTTTCTTGAGGGACCTACGTATTTGGCCTCTGATGGGTTTGACTACTTCGCCGGAGAGAGGGCGGACACCTGATGGGATTCCACGCAGTAAAGGGTTTTTACACTAGCATGCCTAAGGGCGCCCCTATTGGGTCGACCTCGGACTTAGGACGCTAGGGGAGAATTGACTCAAACTTGGTCTTGTGCTACCAACGCTTCGGAAAAATTACGTTAGACCAAACTGAGAAGAAGCGTCCAAAGAAACTCCATCTAAGTCTCATCCGGCTTTTATACTTAATTATTACAAATACAACCTTCTGGTTTAGAACATTGAGTTTAATTTGATTTGTCACGTTTTTTCAAGTAAGCATTCCAGATGTACTATTAATTCCATGGTTTTAACAGTTTATCTTGAGCAAGGGGCCACTTGACGACACGTTGGCCTAGTTGGGAGTAACTCTGCCTCCGAAGCCAGCGGTCCTGGGTTCAAATCCCGGTAAGGGCAGATATTTGTGTGATGAGCGCGAATATTTGTTCCTGAGTCTTGGATGTTTTCTATATATATTTAAGTATGTATTTCTCTATTTAAGTATGTTTATCGTTAATTGTCTAGTACCCATAGTAAAAGCCTAGAGCTTAGTTTGGGACTAGGTCAATTTGTGTGAGATTGTCCCCTCATATTTATTTATTTATTTAGTTTTTTCACTTTGTGCGAGGTTCTTACACTCTTTCCTTCTATCTCGATATAGTTCTGTGGTTTAAATACCTACTAAAATCGTCGTATAGTTGTTTTTTGTTTGTAGTACTTAACGGCTTCGGAACCCTACACTGAGCATGGTCAGACATGCTCTTGCCCGTTTCTTTTTATTTTAAATGAATATTTTAGTAGTTCAAAGGGTTATAAAAAAGGAATTTCTTGTATTGCCTTTTTTACTACCATGTGGTTTCTATGTGACTACTTACTCCCTGGCTAAGGGTTAATTTATTAAAATTTAAAAATCAAATGCGAAGTTAGAGTAAGGGGGTTTGACGTAGATACCTGCAACGCATGCAGGTAATGCTGCTGCGAGTGATAGTGGCCGCCGGTGTGGCCGTAACCGTCGTAGCCAGTGGGAGCGTTCGGCTCGCTCTTGATGTTGAAGAGCGAAGGGTTGGAGAGGAACCCGGGCGTGGTCGGCAGCCCGAGCGGGTACTGCGCGTGGCCGTGGGTCTGGCCGTGGCTGTGCGCGTGTGGGGAGGGGTCCGGAGCGCCGAGACCTTCGGTACGCGGTTTCGACGTCGACCCGTGACTAGACATGGATGCCGTCAGGGGCAGCGACACTTCGGACACATTCGGCTTGCTCTCTGCAAATAAAAAGGTATGATTTAAGTACAAGAATAGTTACAAGAAGATCAGCGTTATTTAGATAAGCCTAGCATAAATTGACCTTACCGTCTACGCCAGGCGAACAATGCCCATCTTTCTTGGATGATTCTTGTGTGGGTTTGGCACCATTAGCGGACTTCTTCGGTTTTCTCTTTCTTGTTTGAATGCCATCTTTTCTCATCGCTAGAGGCCTGTGACAATAAAAAAAAGAGCTCTAGAGCGAGGTAAGCTGACGGCGAGGAACGGAATAAATCAACTCTTGCCCGTCGACTGTCGCATTGATGAAGAAGGTTTCTCCAAAACAGAAGTTTTTGTTAGCTGTAATAATGCGTTCAGAACTAGACTGCCTGCTTTATAAGATTAATTGAGTTCTAAAGATTGAGTAGTTATTGTGTTATCGTGTGAATCAGCTGCAACTGTCTTAATGCTTAAGTGCTATATATTCGTAGGTAGTTAACGTGACACTCGCTACAATTCTTATTGTGTAGGTACCTAATAGATCCAAGCAGCTGATTCCCATGATAATACAATTGCATTATCTAGAACTCAATTCATCTTGGATAAGAAATAGCAGGCAGCCTAACTCTAAATGCTTTATAGACCAGGGTCAATAATTCTTGAAACCGAAAAAATAATAGTAGGGTGAAACCCATTGGAAAAGAAAGAGAATACAACAAGAATTAAAGGAAAATAATTAATGGGCGATCTAACGTCGGGAAGTGGAAGGAAGGAGCTTTAAGGGTAAAAAACAGTTTAACTCAATTTCCGGCAAAACTGCAAGTCATATGAAAAAAGGGAATAGGCATATTTCAAGGTATACTCGTAAAATGATCATGTATTTTGTTTTTTTTTCACATAACCTCAAAATGTATGTATGACGACACGTTCGCCTAGTAGGGAGTGACCCTGGCTGTCCTGGGTTTAAATACCGGTTAGGGCAGATATTTGTGTCATGAGTGCGAATATTTGTTCCTGGGTCTTGGATGTTTTTTATGTATTTCTCTTTATCGTTGTCTAGTACCCATAGTACAAGCTTAGAGCTTAGTTCGGGACTAGATCAATTTGTGTGAAATTGTCCCCCGATATTTAGTTATATATTTCAAAAAGTTCAAATAACCAAATTATTGGTTTATTACTTTTATCTTTTTCAAAAAAAATACCACAAAGTTTGCTGTAAACTTTCCTTTTTATGTCCCAAACACACTGTATTTTTTCATTTAAAAAACTTTTTTTTATTTCTACATAATATCTAAAAAGCACCCTAATTTTCAATCGAAAATTCTCACGTCAACATAATATCTGCTTTTTTTGAAAAGTCGGTGTGCTTTCTGTTCGTTGAATTCTCTACTTTCTTATGGTATCAAAAAAATATATTACTATGGTAAATGTTCTCAGAAAAATCGAAGAAACAATTTATAAAAATCCACAATATTTTGAGAAAGTTGTAGAATCTTCTTTAATTAATTAATTATGTACGCAGATGCCTATTTATTGCTATTTTAAGATAACTTATATGATATCCCTGAGTGACCTGACGGAAATTTTAAGCCCATCAAAAGGTTTTATATAGAGAAGTGGGGAAAGGCCTAGGAGGGTCTGAGCCTTACTACCTGATATTTCCTAGCAGCTGTAAAAACGTTTCTTTGCAAACATTTAACATAGTAATGTATGATTTTCTGCGAACGTTTACCATAGCAACGTATTTTTTTGACACTATAAGAAAGTAGAGATTTCAACGAAGGAAAACTCACTGACTTTTAAAAAAAGCAGATATTTTGAAATGAGAATTTTAGATTGAAAATTAGGGTTCTTTTTCGAAATTAGGTAAATCATAACAAGGAGAAAATTCAAAACAATACAGTGTATTTGGGACATAAAAAGGTAGGTTTTCAACAAATTTCACAAAAATTTTTTTTTTTGTAAAGTTTGAAAATAAAAACTCAAACACTTGGTTACTTGAATTTTTCACATACGTTTTGAGGTTATGTGAAAAAGTTGTGAGTCATTTTATTACGTACAACTTTGCCGTTTAACTTTTTTCCATGTGACTTGTAGTTTTGCCGGAAATCGAGATAACCCCTCCACTTCCCGACCTCAGACAGATCGCCCGTAAGTTTTTTTTCCTTTCATTTTCTTTACATTCTCTTCCTTTTCCAATGGGTTTCATCCTACTATTATTTTAATTCACTTTTTACCATTTTCAAAGGCCACTGGCCAGGCCAGACCATTTTAATTTTTTTTCTACTATTCGTCTATTATTATATAGAAAACTAAAATAACTTAAAGTCCCGTAATTCCTTACGAGTACTAATTAAAGAAATTAATGTTTTTACTGTAGCGTCACAACTTATTAATGAGAACATTATTTATGTTTTTAAGAACCATGACTCTTTTATAAAAAATTGTGCTGTTAATAATTTTAATACTAAAGAAAGAAAAAGAAATAAAAAATTAAGAAGAAATAAAAATAAAATTGCCAGTCGGAAATTTTGTTTCCGAACAGTAAATAAATAATTTGTAGGTCAATGGTTTTAAAGTTACCATTTTCAGCACTTAACAATTACTTGAAAAAGTCGTTAATGCTAAAGCTTACTATAGGGTCGAGGATTATCTAACAGACAAAAATGCTTGGCCTAAGATACCTAACGTAACAGCTTGGTACCCATCTAGTCTAGGGGACACGGTTTTTGTAGGAGAACGTATCGAAACTTTAATTTTTTATTTTATTTTATCTAGTTTAGTATCGTCATGGGTAGGTATAAATATTATTATTATTTAATTTATTTGCTCTTGTGTTTATTAGAAGTTTCGACACCTTTTCCTGCTTAACTACGCATGATATATATATTTTTAAATTTTATTTGGTTAAGTTCTATCATTGTCATAAGCAATATTTAAAAAAAAAACTTGCTGTTGAGTTTCTTGTGGCGCTTCTTCTCAGCAGCGGTCTCCTCTTTGAAGCGCCAGTTGAGTTTTGACGTGTAAAAGTGCCCGTGCGGCCTACTTACTGAATAAACAACTTTTATCTTTTTTATCTTTTACTGTGCGTTTTGTGCAAGCATTCCAAAAGCCTAACTAAATTCGGAAGCATGTCATAAAAGACTGTAGGTACACAGGCGGTGGAGAAAGTCGGAAGAAAGATATAATGTGAATTCTGATTGTGCACCCCGCTCAGGGTGGATAGATGGACACGTTTTTTCGAGTATCAACATTACAGTGGCTGTTTTAGGGTGGATAATCAAAATAAGTTTAGGTAAGTAGTTATAGTCGTTTTTAGGGTTCCGTACCCAAAGGGTAAAATGGGAATCCTATTACTAAGACTTCGCCGTCCGTCCGTCCGTCTGTCCGGCTGTCACCAGGCTGTATCTCATGAACCATGATAGCTAGACTGTTGAAATTTTTACAGATGATGTATTTCTGTTGCCGATATAAAAACAAACATAAAAAACAGAATAAAATAAATATTTAAGGGCTATTCAACAAACGTGATTTTTATGCCGTGTTTTTCTCGATCTTAATACAGACAACGTGGTTGTATAAATAAAGGTACGGAACCCTTCGTCGAGCGAAAGTGACTCGTACTTGGCTGGTTTTTTTAATTTATAACAATTAAGGGGATACAATTCATATTCTCAATTACGTAGGATTTTTGTTTAATTCACCCACGATTTTAGAAGCAAGGCGGGTAAATAAAGAGAAATAGAAACCATAAACCGTAGATCGGCAATACCTTTTTAATTAGGGTGAAGTCCCCTGACGCCGGACAACACCTAAGGCTGAACACTCGAACATTGGCAACTAGCAATGCGAGCGATTCGACGACAAGTAGGAGGAGCGCGGGAGACGTACCCTAAGCAGTTACACGCCACGCGGTTGCCCGGTTGGTCAGAGACACGCGCTGCCATATCTGTTTGGTGTGCTTAGAGGGTCATGACGGAGACCGGATACAGTGCTGCAGTTGCTATGGATGGGCACATGAAACCCGTGCCGACATGCCAGAATGTTCAGATGCTTATATCTGTGATCGGTGTCAGATGTTTTGAAACCGTCCGGTGCTAGGGGTTCGAAGTGAACTCCGTCCGATACTATGTAGGTGCCACTTGCAGATTGCATTTTCTTATCAAAGTATAATTATATAAGTATGTTGAAGCAGATGTAGCATTATTGTTCTTATAATGGGAGTTCAAAATTTGTTAACTAATCCAATGTGTAAATAAATGTCTCTTTTTAGGATAGTCTATTTTTCAATTTGAACACTACGTGACTTGCCCCTATAGCTGTTAGCTATGTAGCCTAACTAAATGAACTACAGCAATGAAATAAGGCGAAAACTTATTCAATTAAAATATAAAGCAGTGGAGTTACCGGTTAATTCCGTGCAGTTTGTAGTAGAGTCCACAAGCGTTGCAGACGGGCTCACCCTCGTTGTTGCGCCGCCACAGCGTGGTGTTGCGCGACCCGCAGTTGGTGCAACACTGCCCGTGCCGTCGCGCCGCTGACTGCAACGTGTGACGCAACGTGAAACTCTCATTTAATACACTCGCGAGCAAAACAAATGCATCACTTAGCATTTTTCCATGTTCACTCAATATCTATGTACATCTTTACTCGAATTTTAAAATGGTAATACCAACTGAAAGCTGATAATGTAACGCAATCGAAAACGCGTTCTTTCAATGTAATTTCCTTAAATTATTTTTTTCGTTTATTTCCTTAAATTATTTCATTAAATATGCTCTGTACTTTCCACATTTATAAGAAATTGGCTTACTACAAAAAAACTATATATTTCAATCAACATGAAATAATTTAATTTGTCAATGACACACTTTATTTTCAAATAAACTCTTTGTTATATTAATTTAAAACGACAATACAGTTTTCGTATGCAGAATTTATTTATTGCACCGGTATCACTGACTCGATGCACCCGTGTCGACAAGTTGAGGGCCGCTTGATTGATGTGAGACTCTCTTCACAATTCGTGCTCCCGTGGTAATCGCTTTCCATTGACTCTTGTTAATTGTTCTGTTAAATTTTAATTATTTCTCTAATTTAGTTTTAATATCACTCTTCCAGCGAAATGATAACTTAATATTATTTTTGTTGCTGGCCCGAACTTTGAGGTCCCCTGAAATGTCACTTTGACAGTGATGTAACTTTGTTTTCATTTTTTCTGTGGGAATAAAAATCCGACCATAGCCCTCCTCACACTATCTAATCGATTTTTCATTGATTTTATTAGGGTTTTCACGTAATCTTGTGGGATGGCTTCGTGGGTGGTCCTCCACCAAAACTTGCTTCAGCTCCTCCACATGAGACGGGGCAGGATTCCGCTGCCTAACCCTCCTTTTCAGGAAGTCCCACATGTGCTCAATAGGGTTTAGGTCCGGGCTTATCGCTGGCCAGTCCATGGTGTCGATCCCCACCTCGCGAAGGTACGCTGAGGTGGCCCTTGCGGTATGACAAGGGGCATTATCCTGCATCAAGATAAACCCCTTATCAAAAATACCCGCATAAAAAAACGACATGCTCCTCCAGAATTTCGGTGATGTACCTGGCAGCATTCAAACCACCGCCACGGCCACCACCAGGTACGAAAACCAGCTCCGTTCGCCCATCGTAGGAAATGCCGCCCTAGAACATGACGGAACCACCTCCGTAGGCGACTCTTTCGGAGATGCAACATTGAGAGAATCGCTCTCCCGATTTTCTGTATACTCGTCCTCTTCTATCGCAGCCGTTCAGGCGCATCCTGCACTCGTCTGAGAAGAGAACTGGGGTCCACTGCTCAATTGTCCAGTTTTGGTGATTTTGGGCAAACAGACGTCGTGCTTCACGGTGCCGAGGCAGCAATTTGGGCCCCGTCGCAGGCCTTTTTGGTGTCAGGTTGGCTGTCTTTAGTCTTCTCCTCACTGTCCACTCGCTGACTGCCACTCCTCTTACTTCTTCGAGCCGCTGTTGGACAGCAACAGCTGTCTGGTGACGATCTCGTAAGGTTGTTGTCACGATGAACCGATCGTCCCTCTCCGCAGTGCACCTTTTCCGGCCCGTTCTTAGCCTTGAAGTAAAGGCCCCAGTTTGTCTGAAACTATGGTAGACTCTACAAACTATAGACTATACCAAATTCAGCTCTTCAGCTACTGATCGTTAACTGCAGCCCTCTTGCAGTAGGCGAATGATAACGGCGAATTGAACAGCAGTGGTGTCCATTTTTCCAGGTCTCGATGGGATAATATGCGGAGATGTGTACCGGTCGACTTCTGATAAGTGACTGATAACCCCCCCCCCCCCTAACCCTGTTTTATAGCCGTCTACATTCGGTAAGGAGTAATCGGCCATGAACCAGGAAAAAATCCGTGATTTATAAAAAACTACACCGATTTCCATGTGCTTTTTAGAAAGCTAACATATCAAGAAACTTTATTACATTTAAATATTACAGAAAGATAATACCGTTTACAAAGATATTGAGCGTACATAGAACGATGCAATTGTTTTGCTCGCGAGTGTATACTTAAATACAATAGACAATAAAAAGATTTAGAACGCATTCGCTGCTGTGCCTCGAGCTCGAAGTTTTTCCTTACTCGTATTGACTTTAACGTTAACTTATTGTCATCCTGAAAATTTGGATGGCGATTGGAACACCCAAGTCCCCGTGTCCCTATTTAGTACTAATACCCCAGGCGGTTTAGGTTTTTTTTAAATAACTCAATAGCAGGCATTTTTTTATTTACTTTACGTGTTTTATTGTCGAATTCACCAAAATTTCATACAATGCTATTATTACAATTTGTATGGTGAAAACGTATTGATTGACATCAGGTACAAATGGTACAATAACCGAAATTAAACTGAAAAAAATGTTGAAAAATAATTAACAGAAATTGACTAATCATTTTCATAGTTTAAATGATTTATAAATATCCTGTTCATTTTCGGTTAGGTTCAATATAGTTATGACAAAAAGCGTGTAGATATAAAACGTTACTGCAACGTACCATTACTGAACCAATATGATTTAAATTACTCGAGTTGTGAAACTAATTTGAAATAATAAAACCTTATATACTTAGGTATAGCATTTCTGCTCTATTTCTACACAATGGTTATGAACTTGCCAAACTATTTATGACATAATAAAATGTTTGTTAGGTATTGATATATACCTAGTTGACTCTCCGTTCAAATAAATCGCTACTTTTTTGGGTATACAATTCCTAGCACGAACTTTGAACATGACATTTTGTATGGTCATCGAGAAGTTAAACGCGAATCTTTTTCTGATGGTAAAGACTTTAAAAATAATTAATTGTACAAAACTACTGGAAATCCCAAATTAAAAAAAAACATTCAATTTACTAATATTAAAATACAAGTAAACTTGTTATTGTCTCAAACCATCTTCTTTTTAATATGACAATGACAGAAAATTATGTTAATTACCGGCCGTCTCATCTCTAGTGTCAATATCGGTGAACTAAAGAGGCCAATAAGTTGTTATTAGTGATGATGTAAAATCTAAGTAAAAACACTCTGTATGTAGCTTGACGTCATACGCCTGTCATCGGCACCAAAGTTTCGCTCCCTGGTGATGATGTCCGATTGCGTTGCGACTGACAGGCGGCGATCGCCGATTACACCACTATGGTGTAGTTTAAATCTGACGGGTTTGTTGCGTGGACTACGTTTCTGTGTTATTATTCTAAGGGATTACATATTTTCGAATAGTGAAGGCATATAATAAGAATTAAAGGCATAGAAGGAGCCTTAAAACGAAAGCGCCAGATCTATACCTGTCTTGAAAATTTCAATATCGATGTTCAATAAGTAAAAAAAGGAAAGATTAGTGTCCAGTTCTTGCTAAAACTAGCCGTACACACCTAGTCACCAACTGGTCAACCAGCCGGCGACCATCATGTCACAGGGGTCGTAAATTAGCCTCCCAAATCAGAAATCTCTTAAAGATAGTCTATGGTATTGAGCTAGGCATAAGCTAGGTGTCAAACGGATGTCATATTTTTTTAGTCGTGTGTATTGTTTATCATTCGCAGGCAGCCGTTTCGACTTCATATTTGTTAGAATTTATTTTAACAACTATATATACATATGTGTTGTTTTACAAAAACGTGAACTACAATAAACAGCAATAAGGCGTGTGTTGTGTTTGAATGCAGATCTCATATATCCCGAAAGAAAAATCAAATCGAAATATTACCTTTCATCGGTAAGGCGGCATATTTAATATATTTCGGATTGTATTCGTATAAAATAAGGTTCAAAACGGTATATAACAAATGTTTCTACATATCTTACTTTACAAAGTTTTCAAGCCTCATATAATGGCACATAAAATCCGCCATTAGAAATCCGTCCTGCCGTTTGGATGATACGAAGTAATAAAGAATATGATACTCGTACACTTGTATAAAACTTCACAATAATATATCGATATCTTAGTCTGTGATCTAAACAATATCTGCACACATAAACGTCGTTTATATATGCAACAGTGTACGACCATGACATTTTAGCGTAGCTTTAGCTATAGGACTGTCTCTTTTTGGCACAGTGAATCCCAATATGACTGTGCATATCAGCAATCTGTATGTTGCCTTTTATTTTATCGCTCCTTCTATGCCTTTAGTTCTTATTCTGTGAGTGAAGGCGTTCCGATCATGTCACGTTGCTACGGTTGAAATGCTCGTGCTCGAGCTAAGTTCTGGGATTGTTTTTAATACTTCGCCAGGCCCCTAATCTTTTTTTTTATACGAAATTCTTATACTCACTGTGCGTTCAAGACAATGGGAGAAAGTCAGGTAAACGCTCATATGCGTTGTCGGCAGTAATTGCATTAATCGATAGTCAAATTTTAAGTTTTTTACCTACTCATATGTTCCACTATTCCCAAGAAATATGACATAGTCGTAATTTTTATCAGTAAAGTTTTGTAGTCATATTGTGTAAGCCAAATATACATAAGTAGGTAAATCACTGGTTAGTTAAAACGGTCGAAGTACTTAGTTGCTTTCAACTTATTTTTATTTTGCTGTGTTAGTGTACCGGTGGTAAGCTCTTTGGGAATTGTGATACATATCTCATGACAAGACAAGCACAGTTACCTCCTTTTTAGCTTAGTTTCTTACGCTTCTCCATCACCAAAAATAATAACTTCTTAATATAAACAAAGCGGAATAATACGCCTACGCAAGCATTTTTTTTATCATGAAATGTTTGCCGTGTAAGGAGTGCACGCCGCGCCGCCGCACCGCCCGGCCTCCGCCGAGCCGCTATCTGCCGGCGAATTGTGTGCGTCGCGCGTTTACAGCGAGATAACTCATAGGCAGTTGCTAGTCAAGGTTCAATATCCCAAGCTGATTATGTCCTTTATAATCGGCGAATGTCTCTAGGTAAAGTGCTCCCCGGGTATGCCTGCCGCGCTATCGACCCGTTATCTCTTTACCCGTCGGAGTAATCGTACTCGTCCAGTTGTGATTGGGTGTTGGTTAAAATAATGATAACTTGCGACTCCCGGTTAGACCCGATTTGCATTTATACGTTTTGTACCTATGTACTCGTAATATCTGGTTTTCAAAGCGTACAGAAAAGTTTCATCTAAGTACTTGATAGGTAACAAAGGTGTGTACTTAATCATTATTTTTGTGCCAAGACCCAAATATGTGACAACAGTAGGTATTGGTAGGTTTTAAGTTAACTTAACAAATGGATAAGTGCGAGGGTATGAGAGCGAAAAGGGTTCCCAAAATTATTAATAACTTTGTTTAGGAGACAGAGAGATAAAACATTCGCGGGCCCTGCGTCGCCCTTATAAATCTGATGCCGTGGCTTTTTAAAACTATCCGTGTACAGATATTATAGGGAGCCCTAGTTAGACTACAAGACAACGTTAGGTAGATAATCCAGGCACGTGTTGAACTGTGATGTTTATGTTTATGATCGCGAGAGTGCAAACCGAAGCACTTTACTATCAGCCGTGCCGAGCTCGTGGGCGATGGAGAGCGTGCCTTGATAAGTTAAAACGTTTCTAATGTCTCGTACATTCAAATTATGATCGCTTAAAAAAGCCTTGTAACACAAACATATTGTACGTGTTCGTCGTGCGCAGCAATCGTTTACGAGACCATTGCAGCGGCCCTGGCTATCGGAAGGAGGAGCGGTAGCGTGTAGTGCCCTAACGTGGCTAAAGCTAAAACAATAACAATACAAAAGAAGATATTTATAGCGCGTGCCTGCGAAAGTGACGGGTGTTGGTTGTTGACGGTTACGGATAGGAAGCATGCACTAGTCTACACGCCACCGACTCACCTTCTTCATGCCCCTGGCCATGCCCTCCACACTCATCCATCTCTGCACCGAGCCGTCCTTATAGAAGCGCGTGAGTAGCTCCGCGTCCGCACCTGTTCCAAAACAGAGCGCGTTACTAGAGTAGGCCCGGCACTTACCAGCCGCTTGCTGGGCTTGACGAGCGGCCGGTTGACACCGTTGATCTTGTGGTAGAGCCCGCACGCGTTGCACAGGTAGTGCCCGGTGGAGTCCCGGCGCCACAGCGGCGTCGTGTTGGCACCGCAGTTTACACATTCGCGACCCTCTTCGTAGGCTTCCAGCCCGCCATCTGTTCGCCAATTGATTTTAAAAGCTACATTTCTTAGACTTACTATGGAAATCTTTACTATTAGGTATAACAACGACAAAATGTAACTTCTTACTAAGATACTTATTTATCTAAATGTTAATGTAAATACACATCGCTTTAACGATTTAAAGCAAAATAGAAAAAACACCCATGGTAATTTGGAGTTGGTAAAACTGTTGACGGGTGCACGAACTCCGAAGTTAGTCTCGGGTCAACCCCTCAATGCTCTAGTTTGACTGACAGCTAACCAGTATTTCACGACTGCCCCAGAAGTATCCATGTTTCTATAATACATCCTGTGGGCTGAATCCCTTGACGGATTTGAAAGTGCGATATATCGTTAGATTGGTACTAGCCCAAGAAGTGTCATAGGCTACATTATAACCTCAGTCCCAAAACCAATGCCGCAGGGGTAGTCGGGTCTTCAAAGCTTCTTTTTAGATGTGCATGTTTCATATTTATGTACTTGTAAGTACATGAGAGATACATGAGTATGTAAAATCACCTCGTATTATTAATCGTAATGTAGTCATTTGTTTAATTTGTTTCCTTGTTATTGAAGGCACAGTTAGTACATATGTGAATATCAGAATTTAGCTGTGAAGATTATTACCTACTTTATGTGGTTGGGGAACCACAGATTCCAGTAATTAAGGAAATAACAATTGATTTTAATTATTTCGTCAATAAACAATGACATATTAATAAGTAGGTAAGTATACTCAACATCGCCAGTTTCCTGACGCTCAGTACTGAATCGTCTATGAATCAAAATGATCACGACTTCAGATGACTCCAATTGTTATTTGTCCATTGCATAGAGATGTCTTAATCGTATAATACCTACCCAATTCGGATAACGTCCTTGAACAGATACGGTCAGATAGCAACTACCTACTCTAATGGCCGTATTAATAATCTCGTCTCGGTTTAAATGTCCATCTCAAGATGTATGCGTCAAAGTGAACATCAAGCCATAGAAAACTGGCATTTTTAACGTATCTTGAGACGGGCATTTAAACCGAGATCAGTTTATTAATACGGGCCTTAGTATGTAAAATGTCCAATGTTTCAATCGTCCAAAACGTAAATTACTTACTTAATATATCGTCCATAAAGCTGAAAGCCTAAATCGCAAAAAGGCCTAAAAGTATAATTTCACGTATGTCGCGATGTAAAGAGATTGATTTTTATAGGTAGGTAAATCTTACGGTAACGTAACTGGGCCTCTATTCAGGTGCGTTAAAATAGCGACTTCCCAATGGCACAACTAAACGGCACAACTGACCAAAATCTGTATCATAAATATGAGGTAGGAGTATGAGGTAGGCCCGGAGGGCCAAACTACCCAGAAATAGGAGCTCTGCGATAGCAGAGCTCCGTCGACTCTATTAAATTTGATCTTGAAATAGAAATCATTGGTCAGTTGTGCCACGCAGTAGTGCCTAGGGAAAGAAAGGGTTAAAATGATATCGTGTTTGACACGTTTAAGAATCGTTTATGTCACAGTCGCCATTATTGTAAATGACTTAAGAGTTATCAAAACGTTGACAATACGGAAACAGGTCAAAAACGATATCGTTATTGCCGTGTAGAATCCCAGCCCAGGCCACTTGAAACACGAATACTTACCTCTTAACTTTAAATAATGACAACAGTTGACTTTATTTAAGCTTGTCATTTTCGGAATGCAGTTTTTGTACGTCTTGCTCATTCTGCTAATAATAAAAACTTCTGTCAATAAGATTTGACGATTTACTGTTTTGGGTGATAGCGTTTTTGACAATGTGTACCTAGTAAGGACATTGCAACATGGGGTTACTTTCAAAATTCCCTTTTCGCCAAATGACAATATAGCTCAAACGTCTGGATTGTGAAATGTCTTTGTTGCAATATAGACATGAACGCTAAATGTATCTTTAGCAAAACGTCTGGATCCTAGAATGTTACAATTAAAAATACACTAGTTGAGATAAAGATCTTAGAAATGTCTTTATTACTTAATAGACATAAAAGCTGAATGGCCTGGTAGCGAAACGTTTGTATCTCAAAATGTCTTAATTACTAAATAGATATGAACGCCAAATAGCCAGTTCGCAAAACATCTGGTTCTTTAAATGGCAAGTGTTGATATGACACTTGATAATTTCAAACTTCTTTTCACACAATCAATTACTATCTATTATTTAAATCCCTGGCACTCTTTCTGTGGTCATAACATAACATCAACTAATTTTGCTTTCGACGAATTAAATATTCTAATTATACGGACTCTTTTAATTTCCAGACGTTTTGCTAATAACTCCTTCTATGTTCATGTCAATCAACTAATTTTACTTTCGGTTAATTAGTATTCTAATCACAAGGACTATTTATATTTCCAAACGTTTGGCTACTTGTTCATTTCAATTCTGTGACGTCCTGCTAAATTGACACTTTGCTGACTGGTATTCTTACTTTCATGTCATTCAGCTGAATTGACTCTTTGCTGACTGTGTATTTTATTCTTATGTCGTCTAGCTGAAATGGTCCTTTGGCGAAAAGGGAATTTTGACAGTAACCCGCAACATGCTACAAGGACTAATTGCTATTTTGATGTTCTGCGTTATGGATACTATGCTAAGTGCTGACATTTCGCTACGTAGACGATTCGGTACTGAGCCCTCTCAATAAAATTACCTGCCATCTAATTGGGTGACACATAAAGGTACTATGACATTCGTGCTCTGGCTTTAAATAGCTTTAAGCTGCCAAAAGAACGCTCATTGCACGGTGCACTGTCCACAGCAGGACTTCTGTTGGTTGCGGCAGTTGCGGCCTAGTTGAAGATGTCAAGTATGACGACCGCGGCTTTTTCTATCGGGGCCTTGCTGGCAACAACCAACTTTGGGCAAATAAAAGTGAAGCTGTCACGCATTTTATATTGACTCGCCTCGCCGCACACGGCGGGCGCCGGTGCTTGCCCCTCGGTAGGGCGGCATGTCCTGCCTAATTTATTAGCCTTAGCTTTTAGGTTTGTAACAAAGTGATCTTATTTTGTGTACATTTTTTAGGGTTCCGGAGCCAAATGGCAAAAACGGAACCCTTATAATTTCGTCATGTCCGTCTGTCCGTCTGTCCGTCCGTTCGTCCGTCTGTCCGTCCGTCCGTCCGTCTGTCCGCCCGTCCGTCCGTCTCCGTCCGTCCGTCTGTCTGTCCGTCCGTCCGTCCGTCTGTCCGTCCGTCCGTCCGTCCGTCTGTCCGTCTGTATGTCACAGCCATTTTACTCAGAGCCTATTGGCACTATATA
The DNA here is from genome assembly GCA_949316455.1 of Acleris holmiana. Lineage (NCBI taxonomy): Eukaryota > Metazoa > Arthropoda > Insecta > Lepidoptera > Tortricidae > Acleris > Acleris holmiana. Next base: position 47,823,452 of record OX438762.1, read on the forward strand.
AATGAAATTTGGAGGATAGATGTATTCTATGAACCGCTATACAATGCTGTAGTAAAATTAAAAAAAATATATATATTTAGGGGTGGCACTCCATACATGTAACTTAAGGGGACGAAAAATTTTTTTTGAGTTACATCGGCGTGTGGGGTATTTTTAGATAGGGCTTCCAAAATGATACAGAGGTTTTTAAGTGACTTTTTTATGTAAGCGAACAGTTGGCGAGATATACGCTTCTAAAGTCGTAAAACTTCTGTCCGGGTGGGTAGCTTTTGAACTGTTAAATAGAACATTCTAATAAAAGTTACAGTAGTAGAACATACGAAATACTTCCAACCTAAATTGTTTTGAACACGATACGCTGTGTAGTTTTAAAGATTTTAATAAAAAAAAAAATGAATTTGAACCATGAAAGTTCATCCCAGGTACGGAACCCTTCACTGTGCGTTGTCCGACATGCATTTGGCCGGTTTTTAACTTACTCAAATTGAACGGTTTTATTATTTACAGTTCATTGCATAGTGAGTAAGTACCTGAGCATACATTTAAAATTAAGGTGAATTTTGGGTACTTTCATGAGCTTCTGTTGGCGTATACGATTGCTCATTGTTTATTGTAGGTATCCTCATGAATAATATAAATGTTATAATTGTTAATATAAATGTTGATGTCACTTTGACAGAGCTATGCTGATAAGCGACTGATTCATCATCAATGATTTAATACCTATACCTATGGTTTATGACAAAAATGTTTCAAAACAAACGTCCTTTTGTAATACAAACATACAACTATGTAAATATTTATAAAAGAAAAATATGATAAGATAAATTCTGGATTACCCAATTAGCGTCGAACAAATATCCTTTTGCTCTCGTAAAATTATATCATTAGGTATTTCTTCTACAAATATGTATTATATGTTTTACTCACATCTCATAACGAACAAATACGACAAATATAGTGTTTATCTACCTATATTATTTTATACTTAGCCTACCTTAGCCGAAACAATATAGTAACTTTTCTAAGTGACAATGTTTTTTTTTGGTTGTTTCAGCTGTGCATCGTGATTCCTATTATATTACTTACTCACAATTAAAAAAGCCGGTCAAGTGTGAGTCGGATTCGCGCACCGAGGGTTCCGTACAAATTTATGGGCATGTAAATTTGTCTTCTTGAGGGACAAACTTGACTTTGCCGTTGAAAAACTGTTGTCTCCGCACATCGACATAAGTCGCGATTAGTTGCATATAAGTTTGCAATCGCATTTTTTAGGGTTCCATACCCAAAGAAGGGTAAAAACGGGACCCTATTACTAAGACTCCGCTGTCTGTCTGTCTGTCATTAGGCTGTATCTCATAAACCGTGATAGCTAGACAGTTATTCTTTCACGGATGATGCATTTCTATTGCCCCTACAACAACAAATACTAAAACAGAATAAAATAAATAATAAACATACGGGTTATTTTGCCGTTTTGTGCTCGATATTAATAACGGAAATTAACAGGTAGACGCTTGAAATATTCACAGATATTTAATTGTGTATTCACTTTAAAAATAAATACTTAAATAAATAAAAATAAAATAAATATTTAAGGGGGCTCCCATACAACAAACGTGTTTTTTTGTCGTTTTTGCTCGATATTGCGGGATCAGGTAGAAGTTAGAAATATTTAGTCGCATTCGCTTCAAAAATAAGTAATTTAAATTAAGGGGGGCTCCCATACAAAGAACGAGCTTTTTTGCCGTTTTTCTCGAGCTTAGTACAGTGAGCCTAGACACTGGTTGTATAGATAATGGTCCGGAAACCTTCGTGCTTGCGACTTTCCTTCTTGCTACATTTCAGGATTCTAGAAGCATGGAAAGTGCCCCATATATTTTGATTCTCTTGAGAGTGTCGAAATATTCGTTTCTTGCGACATAAACGACCGTAACTTTTTTACGTTTACTTAGTAATTTGATTTTTTCACAGCTTTAAGGGATTAGACCTGAGTATATGGACACGATGTCAATTATTTGTGATTCGTTCTGCGTTTGCTGACTGGGTAAGTCGTTCGGCTGACTTGCACTGTGACTAGGTTGGTGCACATGTAACTGACATTACAAGTCGTTTAAAAATGTAACGATGACATACATTTTACCTATTTGTTTAGGATGATAAGGAAAGACGCGATAAGTAAATAATGGAAAATGTTAATATAATATTTAGTTCCACTAGCTCGCAACCGCAACAAAATATCACTGCGCAATTGCGTTTTTTCCCGTTCTTTTATTTACCCTATGTATTCTACCGTTGCATGTTGCATTTCAACACAATCGGGCTTAGTACAATCGAAAACACTATTAACTGTACATTTACAAACGAATATAAACTTTATCGCAACGTATTAAAGTCTTATGGGTGGTCACCTAACAGTGTCTTCGTTTATACACATCAAACTGTTTATATCGGGATCTCGACCATTTACTTTTAGTCGTTATTCTAACTCTGGCGCTACACGTACCTCTATTATAGATAATTACTGGGTAAAGCCATATTTCCTTGGACATGTTATCGTATTGTTTTTATCTCGGCCGCCATGCTGTCAAGTAAATACGAGCTATCGTAACGTCGACAATACGATTAGGTGCGTGTCAAAGGCAATTAGGTTCAGCCCGAATAGAAGAGATCTCCAGGTTAAAAAGTGAATATGTTAATTATATTAAGGTTTATAACTGTCATTTAGTGATAAGTTCAATGTCTACTCTAGATTTTAGGAGTAAAGTCTCATTAAACAAAAAGTGACTTGACATGTTATGTTATTTTATTGTACCCGTCGGTATGTATTCAATGGTGCTAGACAAGTTACATTCAACAATCGTTAGCGATTATGTTTCGATTGATAAATGTATGGAATTGACGTAAGCCACCGAGATAGTAACGTGACACTTACGTCAATTCCATATATTTTTCAATCGAAACAATCGCTAACGATTGTCGAATGCAACTTGTCTAGCACCACAGATACTTGTATACAGGGTGTTAGGTAATGAGTGGATAATCCTTGAACTACGGATAGAGGGCACTTAGGACGTTATGAAAAAGCTAAAATAGGTCTAGTAAAAGTCGCACGGTTTTCGAGATATTTGGACTTTTAATCGGATTTTTTGTTATTTTTCCTTATGTCCGTGTTACGAAAAACCCTTAATTTCATGTATTAATTCATATTTTTTTCACTTTTTTCTTGCATGGTTAGAATCACTATAAACTAAGGAAGTTTGACAAAAAATCCGATTAAAAGTCCAAATATCTCGAAAACCGTGCGACTTTTACTAGACCTATTTTAGCTTTTTCATAACGTCCTAAGTTCCGTAGTTCAAGGATTATCCACTCAGTACCTAACACCCTGTATACAGGGTGACTTCAAATTGGTAATACAAAACACTTGATTGTGGCTTAGTTAATGCCACACAGTATAATACATTAACCCCTTTGTTAAAATTAACTGTATTTAATTAATGCTAATTTTCGAACAAAACAAATAATTAAAGTCCCAAAGTGTGGTTACACTCCATTTACAATACAATCTTATTTTCTTTGATAAGTGACAATTACTAATCAAAACACGTTTTCTTCATAAATTGTGACAGGTGACGGATAACCAAAGAGGAAAGTGTTCATTTGAAATTGTTTAAACTTCTTTGTTAATTATTATGGTAGGATAACCATGTTAAGCCAACAAGAATGGGTTAATTTAAAAATTAAAAAAAAAATACTTCTGATTATTTTAAAAGTATGAGACTTAATTGAGGGGCAAAGTTTAGGGGAAATGTGTGTAAAACATTGATTTTGTATTACCAATTTGAAGTCACCCTGTACAATACATACCTACAGGGTGGAAAGTTGGGACGGGGCATTAAGGGCAGCTACTAGATCCCTTGCTGCTACGCGAAAATGATCTTAGGAGACCTTTCCCAACTTTTTGAGTGGTGACAATCGACATTCACAGATTTTTGATAAAATGTACAGTCAGAGAGAAAATCGACAGAATTGAGTTTTTTTTTATTGCCAACCGATCCCATTGCTATAAAAGATTAAAACACTGACTTCGACGACACGCTAGCCTTGTTGGGAGTGACCCTGCCTTCGAAGCTAGGGGTCCTGGGTTCAAATCCCGGTAAGGGCAGATATTTGTGTGATGAGCGCGAATATTTTGTTCCCGAGTCTTGGATGTTTTCTATGTATTTAAGTATATATTTCTCTATATAAGTATGTTTATCGTTGTCTAGTACCCATAGTACAAGCCTAGAGCTTAGTTTGGGACTAGGTCAATTTGTGTGACAATGTCCTGTGATTATTATTATTACTATTACTCTTTGAAACCAACTGAGGTTAGAGTACTAGAACACCCACTAATCAAAGAAAACTTTTTCCTTACATTTTAGTAGGGTAAAAATAAAGTGGAATTTTCTCAATTTTCGCGAATATTTTGTTCCCGAGTCTTGGATGTTTTCTATGTATTTAAGTATATATTTCTCTATATAAGTATGTTTATCGTTGTCTAGTACCCATAGTACAAGCCTAGAGCTTAGTTTGGGACTAGGTCAATTTGTGTGACAATGTCCTGTGATTATTATTATTATTATTACTCTTTGAAACCAACTGAGGTTAGAGTACTAGAACACCCACTAATCAAAGAAAACTTTTTCCTTACATTTTAGTAGGGTAAAAATAAAGTGGAATTTTCTCAAGCTTAAAGATCATTACTTTTTATGAGGACACCTTTTAGGACAACTATTAGGACATTATTAATGCCAAAAATTGGTATTCTTACAAATTAAAAACCACTAAATACGATACAAACTTTTTGCTACACAGATAAAGCTGGCCGTCATGGGTGAAAAAGCTTAATAATTAAAAAAAAATGTAAGAAAAAAAAAAAAAGAATTCAGAACAGTGACGATATCTGATGTTTTATTTCAATTTTTGTTCTTCTATGGAACTTTCTGTTATCAAGAAAAAATAGATTTGTTAGAATCCTATTTTGTAAATAACAAAAACTTGTCTCTTGCTCAGGAGTGGTACAGGAATAAATATCCGTTAAGAGTTACCCCGTCTAGTAAAGTTGTTCAAAACATTTTGAAAAAACTCGTCGAATAAAAATGTCCGGCAATCACGTCTTCTTGACAAAAATATGGAAATGGCGGTGTTGACTCTCATAGAAGCCGAAGATTTCTTCAGGAGAAGTCGCTGATGAGTTAGGGACTTCTCACACAACGATATTAAAAATGTGGAAAAATACGGCTAATTAAATAAATAAATAAATAACTGACGAAACCAATTTTTCAAATAATGGTATGTTTAATAGACGAAATCATCATTATTGGGCTACAGAGAATCCGCTGAGAATGTGTGACAGCTATAACCAGGTTCGTTTTTCGTTGAATTGTTGGTGTGGTCTAATGGTAAACCAGTTGGTGATGGTCAAAAGTTTACCAAGGTACCTTGAATTCGAACATTTATAATAGTACCATATTGGGGAGTCTCCGAGAGCAATTAGACGATTTGCCGCTGGCCGAGCTCACAAAAGTGTATTTCCAGCAAGACGGTGCACCGCCAAACAACAGCCGTAATACTCGGTCCAATTTAAATCAACTCTTCGGTGGATAGGGACACACGGACCCATAAATTGGCCACGTCGCAGCCCTAACCAAACGCCACTTGATTTTTTTCTTTGGGGGTACCTCAGAAATCAAGTGTATAAAAAGAATACAACAATGTAGACGAATTAAAAAATGCGATTGAATCTATTTTGTATAACATTCATCCTACAACTTTATTAGCCGCAAATTCAGTCCAAAAAAGGGTTAAATTGTGTATTCGCGAACACGGCTACCATTTTGAACACTTGCTGTCATAAAGGTGGACGCAATTATTATTATTCTTCTTCATTATTTTTCTTTAGGTTACATTATGTTAAATACAATTAAACGTTGACGTTTTATTTTATTGGTTGATCTAGTTTTGCCAGAGTTCCATATGACATAATTATTCATCATAAAGGCGTTTTATTTTTTCGGAAACTGTAAACTTATCACGATTGTAACAGAATAAACCTAAGCTCACGGCTTCCGCGATAATCTTCGCAGTTTACGGCCTATGAAATTCAGACAGGTACACGTATGTATGTTTCTTCATTATTTCATACTACAGATTCGTTATTCAAAGTTATGTGGTCTCAAGACTGCCCTTTAAAGTTGTCTTAACATTCTTTAAGTAGGTATAAAGGACCGATTCCCGTAAAAAACCACATGCGAAAGATCTTTTTGTTATAGTGTTATTACCCTACTAAAATGTATGGAAAAAGTTTTCTTTGATTTGTGGGTGTTCTAGTACCTACTCCAACCTCAGTTGGTGTCAAAGAGTGCTTTAATCCTTCGTAGCAGCAGGGGATCTGGTAGCTGCCCTTCATGCCCCGTCTCAACTTTCCACCCTTTCCTTTGGAAAAAACGGAATACGCAAATTCATTTTTTTAAAGACTATTCATATTGATATCGGCACGATATGAAATTATGATAAATTATAAGTACTTTTATAATTTACATTAAAAAGGGCATCTATTCTACTGGGTGGGTATTCCACATTACCTTTGACATGTTATCATTATCATATACTCAACGTTACGATAGATCTTATTGACAATAATAGCGACCAAGTTAAAAACGATACGATAACAAGTCAAAGGTAATATGATTTCACCCAGTTAGAATAGAGACCCTCACATTACCCACACCACAAGGAAACAAAGTAAGCGTAAGTTTCCGAATAGATACTACTTATGCCAAAAGAGGTGTCGTTGTTTACCGTAAGTTGGCGGGCGCTGCAGCGCGTCGTAGGGCGCGCACCAGGAGCCCATCACCACGTTCTGGCCGTACAGCGCGCCCACGCCGCCCACGCCGCCCACGCCGCCCACGCCACCCACGCCGCCGCCTGCCGACAAAACCCGCAACCATGTACACCGGCTCATATATCCCCATCAAACTTATAATGAAGAATTAGAAAAACAAAATCCCGACAGCAGTAAAAATATCAACTAAAAAAAGAAAAAAGTTATTCTATATACTCGTAATCTACTTATAGAATTTTAAAAGGGCAATAGTATATGACTTGAATATTGGAAAAGGTGTTCCAGGTGGGGACAAGCTATATTCCACTGGGATAAAACCATATTGCTTTTGAATTGTTTCTCTATCGCCAACGTTTTGATGACTCTTATTTAATTGA